>JAZAVI010000066.1:45000-645000 GCA_036326025.1 Chrosomus eos
CGAACGGTTTGGCCGTGGCGAGGAAACGAATTTATGGCGAATAATGGAAACAGGAAGTGTGTTATAACTTCTGCATACATTAACTGATCTTGATGAAACTTCAGCAGTGTGTTCGCTGTAAGAGTCCGATCACATGGATGTGACTATTGTGAGTCAAAGTTATAGCGCCACCAACTGGCAGCAGGAAGTGTGTCACTTCCTAAAGGCTTTGAAATCACCCTCTTATTTTTACCCGATTTGCTTCAAACTTCATCTGTATAATGTAAATACACTGCAGATGAAGACCTGTGAAGGGATTCTTGATATCTTTGAAACTGTTGCTGTGGCAACGCATCAAACTTTAATATTCTTGTTTGATGCTTTTGATGCTCTGAGTCAATATGGCAAGCCGTTTTAACATTTAATCATTTTAACCTAGTAGTCTCTTTTTTCATGCTACTAGTACTTATTTTTAGATACTAGTATCTATTCCATTAAGTAATAGTACTTATTCATTAGCGACTAGTGCTTATTCTTTAGTACTAGTGCCTATTCTTTAGATAGTAGTGCTTATTCTTTAGATATTCTTTTGAATACGTATTAGTAGCTAATGAATAAGTACTGGTATCTATTTAATAGGTACTAGTATGTAATGACTTAGAACTAGTATTTATTGAATAAATACTAGTATCTATTAATAGGTGCTATTATCTAAAATGTCATTTTCTCTCTCTCTCTCTCTGAGCCAATATGGCAAGCCGTTTTAACATTTAATCATTTTAACATACTAGTCTCTATTTTCATGCTACTAGTACTTATTTTTTAGATATTAGTATCTATTCCATTAAGTACTAGTACTTATTCATTAGCGACTAATGCTTATTCTGTTTAGAATATTCAACGTGCTTATTCAATTTGTATGCTTATTTATATTTTCAGAGCAGAAAATCCGATTTTTCTGCTTATTCAATATTGCATCTAAAATGTGACTTGACGTGTGTGTGTGTGTGTGTGTGTGTGTGTGTGTGTGTGTGTGTGTGTGTGTGTGTGTGTGTGTGTGTGTGCGTGTGTGTGTGTGTGTGTGTGTGCGTGTGTGTGTGTGTGTGTGTGTGTGCGTGTGTGTGTGTTTGTGTGTGTGTGTGTGTGTGTGTGTGAGAGAGATTGTGTCTGTTACAGTGACAAGAGTTTTTAAGCCTTGTCTTTTTGGATATATATATATTTTTTATAAAAAAAAAAGTGCATACAACCCATGTATTTCAAATGTATTGTTTGCTTTAAATTAAATTAAGATTGTATGTTTGGTAATTGAACCTAAATAAATGTAAAATGAATGTGCTATATTTCAGATCAATATATTTGTTTTCCTTCATTTTAATCAACACTAACTTTATTCTCATCTGAATTATAAATAACTTATTTCTGTATAAAATAAAAAATCCCGAATAATCCAGACCAACCAGAGCACACTATTTCTACAACATCATCAGTGCTGAAGCGGGACTACCAGAGCCGTTCGGCAGATAGCGAGCAGATATTTTGTGTCACGTCGTGCACAATAACCCTAAAGGCACCAGGGTGGCGATGCCACCGGCTTTATATATATATATATATATATATATATAATATATATATATATATATATATATATATATATATATATATATATATATATATATATATATATATATATGTGATGCGATCTGGGAAAACCCACCACATGGTGAAATTTGACATATTACAGGTTTTGCGATCATATTAAAGCTTGGTTCAAGCCCTTTCCAAATCTGTTTTTATTTCTTTTATAGTTTGTCTGTAACAAAAGTTATGGTTATCTGAAGTCGGTTGATCGATGTGATTTTCAGAAATGGAATTTTGAGAAAAACAGGTTTAAATAACTGTCACGTCCTGCTAGCGGGACGACGGGCGCTCTTTTTTTTATTGCCTTTTTTTCATATCACATATTTTAGTAATCATCATAGATTAGGTATCATTCGAAAGCTTACAAACTCAAAATTCATCCTGTAAAAACCGTTTTGATATTGGGCGATTGAGAGGCGAGCAAGGTCTTTTAAACGAGCAGCTTCAGACTCTGTTGTTCTCTTGTGCTCCGCATCACATAATGCTGGATAAAAATAAATAAATAAAAACTTGCGTGCCGTTGTAGTTTACACAGGACTGGCGGGACCTTTATTCTGTTATGTGGTTTATTTTGATAGGAGAAACTGTCTTTGTAGTGTTAAGAGAAGGAGAACTAAATAGCCGTTGTTGTTGTTTTTTTGCACCTCCGCTCCGCGCGTGTTCTTAAAGAGAAAGACACGTCTTTTCAGCTTGCCACTATAAATCGCTATTTTTCTGCACTAATCTAGTGAATTTTCACTAGATATACTCAGAGATGATAAACAAGATGTTATAGAATAATAATTTATTGAAAACCCAAATTTGACCATAAACTGACATTCAATCTATTTTTAGACTTTACTGAAAATGTACAAGCGCGACATCCGACGGGTTTTCCCAGATCGCATCACATATATATATATATATATATATATATATATATATGTATATATATATAAATAAATATAGCTGCGAGCAGCGATGAAGGGCCAAAGCCGGCGGTACCGCCACCCTGGTGCACCAGGGTTGCGGTGCCACCGGCTTGGGCCCGTAATCGCTGCTCGCAGCTATATTTATAATTCTGACTCTGGGTCTTCTTTCAAATATCTGGTTCTGGGTCTTTGACTGTAAAACCCCTTACAGTAGTTTTAGCTGTGGTATTGAAATTGGAATCGAGAATTGTTCAATTTCACTGGTATCTAAAATTGTGGGTATTATAACCTTATTTAATATACAATACATAGGCCAAAAACAATAACTATTTTTTCACAGTGAAATGGTGTTTTCTTAAATGTGTAAAAAATTTACTGTCAAGACACATAGTAACATATTTCAGCAACAGTGTGAAAATGAATAGCACATAACATGCGCAAAATAGCATCGGTACAATGTGCATCACTAAACTTGCGTCATTGTATTCAAATAGCTCCATTTTCACAATCAATCCACACTACAACACGAAAAGGGGATTTTCAAAGTTATCCACTTCGCTGAGCATTTTCAAAAAGCTTTTTTTCATTAATAAAACACTGTCTAAAAGGGGTGGTTTACTGCTTTTTTTCTTTGCATGATTGTTTATGGTGTGCAATATAACATGTATTCATGTCTTTTTTTTAAGCCTTATTTTTCATAAATTTCACCTTTATTGTAAGCCACTTTCTCCTCTGTCATTTTAACGACAGGTTTACATCCTGATTCTATGAAACCACTCCCTCGGAAACAGGCAGTGGGCTCAGATTGGTTAGTTGGGCCGATGTGTTGTAATTGGCTAAACTATGTAGTGCACGTTGTCCGGAAACTTCACGCCCATTACCTTTACGGGCGAAAGTTGCATGTGCTGCGGTCAAATGTACATAATGGTGTCAATACTGCATATCAGTTTGAGCCAGAATCAGACCCAGAAAGCGGCAATGAAGAGAGTTAAGCAGAACCTCCCCAAACACGGCTCTTACAAAACGTTTCTGAATGGTACATTTTTTATTATTATTCTATTCTATTCTATTCTACTATTATTATAAGAATTTTGATATGCTTTACTTGAAAAGGCTACTGCTGCTTGTTAGCTTGTGAGATACGGTTTTCTCCTGATTAAACATTTAATATAACTGAATAAATGACTGAGTACTTCCGTTTTTTAAAGTTATTGTTTTATCGATAGAATGAACAACTGTTTATATTCACAAAACTTAGTTTACTCAGTGTATCATTTTCTTTAGGTGTACATGTGCACTCTAAAAACTGATTCAGAGGACCTTTAGTCATTACTTAAATATATATATTGCTGTGAAATAAAAAATCAAGTTCTGAGATGCTGTTAGACTTTTTACTTGTAATTGTTATTTTATTGAGCTTGGATGACACACAAATTATGCCTATTGATTAAACATACTTTCATGACTTGTCAGAGTTTAACATTTTCAGTTAATCAAAAAATAATTAAATTTTAAGTTCTGTTAATGTAAAATACAATTTGATGACGTGTAAACGGTCCACAGTTTCCCTCTCCGCATGTGCGCGCATTTTCAAAACTAGACGAGTGACCACACGGGCACAATGAAACTCATTGAAGCATAATGTGGTGAATGGTAAGTAATTTTATTATTCATGATTCTGTTGGTGAATACTGTGAATAGCTACCGAAATCTGGAAGTCTTTACTCTGAAATTTGAGCAGTGATAATAGCCTAAGTTACAGTCTGTGCTGAGGTAAAGTTAGCTAACGTAGTTAGCTGTAGCCTTTACTGATTGAGTCAATATTAGATGCTACTCGATTGAGTTGCTTGCTACACTATTTGTTTAGATACTTTGCTAAAAAAAACAATCGGAGTTATTTAGGCTTAACTTAGGCCCTATGAATTCCATTTTATTTTTTCCTAATTTTTTTTCAACCGTTTTTTCCTGTTGGCGGTTCAAAACCGGAGTAAAGATAGTTTGCGGGTTGATATTCGGATTTCGTTTCACGATTCACAAAAAATTCACAAATCTAGAATGTCAAGATGACATGAACAGACAGTAAAGGCAAAACTTGATTTGTCAGCGGGACTCAAATGAAGAATAATTACTCATTTTATCAAAACAGTGTCTGTGAATTTGTGAGTAACGTTAAGCGGTTCGTGTGACGCAGCAGAAAATGTTATCATCACATGAAGACTGGAGGAATAATCTGTCAACTGAATCTAACCTGCGCCTGTGAACAAAAGTTTATTTGAGAGCTTGCGAAGGTTCAACTGAGTTATACGGTAAGCCAATATTTATTTTTATTTTTTTTTGCGTTCGCATCTCTACACTGTTTACACGAATGGTTTGATTTTGCGAACGTGGTTTGCCACCGCGAAAGTAAAACAAAAACTCTTTACCAAGTAACTTCGAACATAACTTCAATATTTTACATAGTTCTAGGCAACATACCATGTCATTTTGCATGACCTGCTTTTTTATTATATATAGCCTATATACATACATTATATATATATATATATAACGTGGTTTGCTACCATTTTACCAAGTAACTTCGATATTTCACATATTGTAACATTTACCGTGTTATTTGCATGACCTGCTATATATATATAATATATATATATATATATATATATATATATATATATATATATATATATTTTCGTTTCAGTCTTTGTAATCTGATGATGGTCCAGTGCTAACGTAGGCTAAGTGCTTTAACCTATAGTGTACGTTATATTCTATCTATGTGGTAACAAAAATGCTGTCAGTTCTGTGATTATGCTTTTGAATCGTTGTCAGCGACTTTTGCCAGCACATTCAAATCCATGTTCCTAATGCTGTTTTCAAATGTAGTATTCCTGATTGCCATGCCATTGGCTACAACTACTCGCACACTTCAAAGAGAAATCGAAGGATAGGAAGGATAACAGTGTTATCATTCAAGCAGATAAGTAGAGATTATTCAACAAATCTCATTCATCTGTAATAGGCCTATATTTATTTTGTTTTGGTTCTGTTGATCATGGTTGTGCTGTCCTTTCTAAAAATTGTTTCAGGAATTTGCAACTCTGATGTCCAGCAATCTACATTTGCCAGAGTCCACACCTTATATTTCTTGGTATGTAAACATTAAAGGGGTAGTTTTACCCTAAAATTAAAACCCATTATTTACCCACCCCTCTGCAAAAAAAAAAGTTTTCTTCATTAGTGTTTTTTTCTTGTTTCCAAGTCCAGATATCTAAAATTCTCACACAAAAAGGTATTTAATAGACAAGTAAAAATTGTCTTGTTTTCTGAAAGAATAAGTCAAATTTAAGTGAGTTTATGCTTAAATCAAGCAAAATAATATGCCAGTGCAGTAAGCAAATACTAAATTAGTAAAGTATTTTTTGCAGTGGGGTGTTGTTCCAATATCGTATGACTTTTTTTCTTTTCTAACCACTAAAGGAGAATACACAAAAATATCACACCTGTGCTCATCTATATAATAACAGTGAAAAGTGATAGCATCAAGATTTTAAAAAATATGTAAAAGTATCACAGAATGATCCCATGCAATGTGCCATAACTGTTCTGTGGGTATACGATAGGGTTTGATGAACCCCCCCTTTTTTTATGAGATTAATGTATCCATTGTGTTTTTTGTAACAATAAGTTTTCACGTTCAATGGCCAAGGTCAGGATTTTCATTAAATAATACATTACATTTTGGTTTGATTTTTACCAAACCCTAATGTACTATACCCCAGAGCGTTTGGAATATAGAGCATTTGTCACATACTCTCCATTCTGTGATAATTTTGCATATTTTTTCATAAGCTTGATAAAACAGATTTTAATTGGCAACATATGTATGGAAGAATCAACTGTGTTCAGCAAAATTGTGTGGTTGTGAAGTCCAGCTAACTAACTCTAAAACTACTTTAATTTCACATTTCATTTTACTATTCCTTTAATTAGGAAATTGAAGGAGCACAGCCTAACTTCATCACTGGCCTGGCAGCACTTTTTGCCTCCTCCTACAACTTCAGCTTGCAGTACCAGGAAGAGGCAGCATGCACCCTTGAGCTTGTTCAGAGGTTAGTTAGCATATTTGCCATTCATATATATTAGACTGAATTGTGTCACTAACCTTGTCTTGACAGTATTTATTAAGGACTTCATTTTTTTTGTTCACAGACGTTTTGTCAGCTGACTACTGGTATGAACAATATGGCCCTGGTTTCCATACAGGGCTTAGCTTAAGCCAGGTCTAAGCCTTAATAAAATTAGGATATTTAAGCAGCTTTTATAAAAATGTCTCATAAAAAAAAAACATTACTGGTGTGAATCTTGAGACAAAATAGTGTCAGTTACACACGTCAGTGCAAGTTGTTTTCAGTTAAAGGATTAGTGTAAATTCTGCCATTAATGACTCACCCTCATGTCGTTCCAAACCTGTAAGACCTTCGTTCATCTTCAGAACACAAATTAAGATATTTTTGATGAAATCTGAGAGGTTTCTGAACCACCCATAGACAGCAACTTTCAAGGCCCAGAAAGGTAGTAAAAACAGAGTTAAAATGGTCCATGTAAACTACAGTGGTTCAACCTTAACCCCCCAAGGTTAAGTCACCTTCATTTATATAGCGCTTTACAGTAATAATAGGAAATTACAGTAACAGATTGTTTTAGCTTTACAGCAGCTCTAGAATAAAGTTATTGTCAAGCTAAAGTTAATTTTGATTGATTGATTCACTTCCGTTGCAAAGATCATTCGCTATTAACTCGACACGATACCGTTCTAACAGAAAACACTCAATGCTCTCCGGCCCGCTCATCCACACAAAACAGTGCCTGGTGGCTCGAGAACGCAAACCCTGAAATAGATTCCAAGGTGCAAGCCTTGAAAAAAAGCCAGTGCAGCGCTTCTGGGTTCTAAGTCAGAACGTAGGCTCATTATTGGCCGATGCTGGTCATGTGTGTGATGTCCCAGGAGCTAGCCAATAGTGAGCCTACGTCCTGATGTAGAACCCAGAAGTGCTGCACTGTTTACACTATGACGTGGAAGAGAAGAGATTGTTGAATAATGACGTTTTTTACTTTTTACGCACAAAAAGTATTCTCGTTGCTTCATAATATTAAGGTTGAACCACTGTAGTTATTTATTTCAAATAACTATTTTAATGATGCAATATCTTAATTTATGTTCTGAAGATGAATGTCTTACGGGTTTGGAACAACATGAGGGTGAGTAATTAATGACAGAGTTTTACGCCAGCTCAAACGTGCATTTTAGTCAACATTAACATTATCAAGTAGTCATGTATGCAATAAACACATTGCAAGGCTTTTTTCTGTCAAAAAGGTTTGGACTGATTCTGGCAATGTGTGCTCTACATAAACTGAGTCTATGGCTGTCTTTCCACTGATATTCTGATGGGACCTGATGAGGAATATTGTTAATGAGCTGTGTTGTCTCTCTCTCTGTCAAAATATATACACTCACTCAGTACATGATACTTCATTATTATTATTTTTTTATTCCTTTTAGACGATTTCTTCAAAAACAAAGAAAGGACAAGTAACTTCAAAGAAAACTGACCAAGCGAAAACTTCCAGAGTTGATCGTAGAACAATTGCCACCGATGGTCTCTACGATCAACTTAGGCTTACGATGCTTTTGGGAAACGCAGCCCAGGTTAATTTCTAAGAAAATTGATGCTTTACGTTGTATCAGAAAGGACAGTAATTGTAATACAGTTCATTTTAAATGTTTTGAAAGGGTGAATGTTACATGTATGTTTAAAAGAGAAATATATTTTTTTAATTTAAAAATGGTGCTAAAAAGATAAATAGTGATTGGAAAGCTGTTTAAAAATAGTAATTCCGGTAATTTCATTTGTGTTATTTAAAATACAGATTGTGAATACATGATGAATACATATCACTTGCATTCATGTTGTAAATTATTAAGTTCATGCTACTTAGAAATGTGTTTTATTGTGGCCTAAAAGCTTCTTCACCTTACTTAAAACATTATGTTGGATCAACTTAAATACTTGCATTCATGTTGAAAATTATTAAGTTCATGCTACTTAGAAATGTGTTTTATTTTGGCATAAAAGCTTCTTCACCTTACTTAAAACATTATGTTGGATCAACTTAAATACTTGAGTGTTACATAGAAATGCGTTTTATTGTGGTCTAAAACATCGCTTTGAATTAATGTAATTTAATAGCAGTCTTAAATTAAAAATGCTAGTGGAAACAGTTAACCTTTTTTTTTTTTTGTTGACCCAATGTTTTATTTTTTAGAGTGTGGCAACGGTGTTAAAACCATACTGTACACTGATAACAGCAGCTGAAGTTTGCTGTTGCGATTACATATAATTTTTTTAACTTTATACACTTTTGTCTTACACACAAAATAGCATCGAACTAACTGGCTATAAACAAACAGCGTTGGCATTGGTTTACGTTCTTGATCAAATCGAAAAATTACGTCATAAAGTATACATGGACAAAATAAGTATATAATTACAAATTACGCGTTTGACACACGAAATAGCATAACTAAGTGGCTACTAAAGCCAGCGCTGGCATTTGTTTACTTCCTTGATAAAACTAACACATTACGTCTGAAATTATACATACCAGGGTTCTACGCTAAGGTTTTTCCCAAGGAGCACATGTGCTCCTAAATGAAAAAATGTAGGAGCACACAAATAAATTTTGGAGCGCAGTGAAAATGTTTCAAGTAACAGAGTTTAACAAACTATTATTTATATATATATATATATATATATATATATATATATATATATATATATATATATATATATATATATATATATATATATATTAGGGATGCACCGAATATTCGGCCACCGAAAATTTTCGGCCGAAAATGGCCCAAAAGGGCATTTTCGGTTTTCGGCCGAAATACTTTTATCACCGAAACAATACGGCCGAAATGTTGTGATGATGTAAACAGAAACCGCGACCTGCACGTGCTTGTCTGAAGCAACATGTCTGCACGTATTTCAGTATATCTGAGAAAGACTCGCCACTGACAGCGATTTGCAAAACATGTAATGCCAAAAATCCAAACATTCCGATCGCTACGCTGAATATGAGCGGCACAGAAAAGGAAAACGCCTCCGACGCGCGCGTTCATCGACATTGTCAGCGCGGTGTTGGACAGATTTGTGCGGTGTTCCATGATGAGGGAGAGAGAGCACGCGCGCGAGAGAGAGAGAGTGGGACGAGCGAGAGGTAGTGCTGCACGAATGCGCTACGGCGCTGCAATCAAATACGATTTTAAATGGGCTTAGTAAAAATCTTGTGTACCAGTATGCTCAGTCTAACCGCACAATGGATCGTAGTAGTCATACAGAGAAAATTTTTAAATGCACTTGACCTAAATGCACTTTGTTTTTATGAGAGAACATTTCATTTTAAAACCTTTCTGCAGGCCAGTAGGCCTGCACATTATTATTTAATGTACAGAGTGGGGTCAAGTTAAACATTTTAGTTTGAATTTTATTTTATACTGTGCATTGTTGCAATGTGCTAAATAAACAGTTGAATAATTTGTAATTGAATTATTCTTTGAAACTTTAATATTAATTTATACAATTGCAATGCCTTGATTTTAGTAAAGTTAGTACACAGTCATAGCCATAAATGCAATGGTACTAATAATTGGCATAATTTCTTTCGGTGTTTCGGTTTTCGGCTTTCGGCCTTGGTTTCCTCTTTTTCGGTTTTCGGTTTCGGCCAAGAATTTTCATTTCGGTGCATCCCTAATATATATATATATATATATATATATATATATATATATATATATATATATATATATATATATATATATATATGTGCTGCACGATTAATCGTATCGCAATCGTAATCGCGATGTCAAACCTATGCGATTATAAAACGCAAAATCGCGCGATTTTATATGAAATAAACAAATTAGGGGGCTATTAACGCAGCATCTCTTCTTTTTTGTCATCCTTTGATTAGTGTTACATTATCCGGCTCTTATTCGTGCAAATGCCTTAACCATTTTGCAAGACAAGAAGTCAAAAGAGAGCGCGCTGCTTGTGAATGTCCTGAATGTGACCAAAGTCCTTTTAGTCTCTGATGTGACTCACAGACGCGCGCCAGTATAATGCGCATGCACAGACTGCGTGCCAGAATACAGTTCTCTTTCGAGCTTGAACGAACAATAACACACACAATTATGCCAAAATGTCGTTTTGTCGAGTATCTTCATAACATAAGAGCAGTCTTATGATGGACGAAAAGAGTTGTGCTTGTAGGAGAATGAGGCGCGTGTGAGATCCGCGTCTCGGCAACGGATTCTCTTAAAGGGCCAGCGGCGAATAAAGCGTTCTGTCAGTAAAGTTAATCAAAGAACAAAGGGAACAGAGAAAATTATTCACTGCTATTGACTAAAGATTTTTTGTAGCTTTAATAAAGATTAGTCTATAATTTATAGTTCATGCAGCGCAGACTGTTTGATAACTTTATTCAATTTCTGTATCCTACCTGTTAAGACAGGAAGGGCACAGGTAAATACAGTATGGCATTTATTATGGGTTTATGTGAGGATTGCTTGAAGTTCACTTCATTTAAAAGCTGTTATATTTTTTTAAGCCTAATAAATATTTTAAAAGTTGATTGCTTTCAATTGTAATGATGGAATCACTGTAATGTTGTATGGCTATAATTAACGTTTAAAATGTGGGGGCTGTCGTCATTTTTATCCAGAGATCAATGGTTTATTGATCATTATAGGTGTTATCAATCATTTAGTTGTTGTTGCTAGTTTGAGTTGAGAAATACACATTAATACACAGAATGATCACTAATCTGTGTGTGCATTTTTACTTTAGAACCAAGCAATGTGACTCATGAAACCATTTGTTTATTATATCGCAATCGCATATCGCAATCGCAATATTGACCTCAATAATCGCAATATGACATTTTCCCCAAATCGTGCAGACAAAGTGTGTGTATATATACACACACTTTGTGTGTGCTCCTCCTCTTTGTGTTCAACTATGGTGTGAAACCGTCGATTTGATGCAGAAGTATAAATCACACTTTACAATCACTTTAGTAAAACAGAACAAGGGGAATGTGTTGCTCTCAGGAGGAGGCTAGGAGCACATCGGCACACCTGTGCAGTGGACATCTGCATCTTTACACAACATGGAGGAGAAACTAGTTTAAATGAGTGTATTAGTATTTACTAGTATTAGTATATATCTACTGTAGATTTAGTCGACTAAAATCTTATTGTATTTCGTCGACTAAAACTAGACTAAAACTAAAACAATTCAGATGACTAAAATATAATGGCTTTAGTTCAATTATAATGCATTAATTTAGAATTTCTCTAAAATTTTCAAACCCATAGGCTATAGCCTATACTCCCGGAGAAAAAATCTATTAACCTGTTAATATGAATGATTTTAAAGTTTGAACATGCAATACAGATACAGATTTAACTACTGTGACTTAAAAAATATCTTAAAATTAAATAAAACCACTTTTCCTCATGTAGAATAGTCTTCTTTTCAATTAAAGAGGCTATATGCAACTTTCCCCCAAAATAAATGTAACAATAGCCTTTTTATTTTACCATTTATGACTCAAACATCTCCTGTTGAGCATACTGACACATTGTCAAGTCAAGTCAAGTCATCCTCATTTATATAGCGCTTTTAACAATGTAGATTGTTTCAAAGCAGCTTTACAGAGACAAACATATAATTTAAGGTAACAAAGAATGGTTTGGTTTTATAGCGGTTCTTGAATAATGTTGTTTCCAGCTAAAGTTAGTTTTGATTGATTCACTTCCAGCCAATGATCATTTGTTATTAAATTAGGGGCCGCTAAGACGACGCCGTTCTCTCTAAATAGACTTTAAACTGAACCTGTGATAAACGCTGATGGCGTTCACATGCGCGTTAAGAATTGATTCTATAGTTATGTGCGTTTGAATATATGTGCATAGGTTTGTAATTCGCTACAAACCATGCCTAAACAAACTACTTGTTTTGCCTATAAATTTTGACGCAGAATTTTATTTTATCAATTCGGCGTAGGGATGCGAAACTGTAATTTCATAGCGCTTTATCTGTAGAGTGGAATAGGGATCCTCCATAGGGAGAGGCTAGTTGACCTTGTCCGCTCACAGTGGGTGCACCTATAAGCCTGTATCCTATTTTTCCTATTTTCTGTCGGGTCGGATTTTCCCGCGCTGTCTGCGGATGTGACGTCAAGCGCGTTCATGTTAAACGTTTCAGATCACTCTGCCACCACCGCTAGTCAGCAAGTAGCCTACACTCGCAAACTTATCTCAAACAATATATGTTTTTGACTGTTCTTACCTCTGTAAACATAATGTTGACCTCCTTGCAGCAGATGACTTGTGAAGTGTGCACGTATGAGCGAGCGCGCTGCGAGAGCGAGCAGAGCAGAAAGGAAGAGCAGTTCTGTTTTTTTGACCACAGGTGTCAGTCGCGAGTTTAAATTTCAGAAAAACGCATATAGGCCCTTTAATGATAGGCCTATTAGGGTTGTGCCGATAGACGATAGTATCGTGTATCGACGATAGTCAGAGATATCGCCGATAGCAGATGCCTTTGACGATATCAATACGATAATGGCTCGTTTTACCATAAAGTATTAAATTATTATTATTAGGGCTATTATTATTATTATAAAGCTAGTATTGTTATTAAATTAATATTAGGAACTACAATTAATTTGCCTTGCCTAAATTCATAACGACATCACCACATAACACTTGCGACAACACCGACACGCACTTCTGAGGACTCCTCTAAGAGAATGTTTTTAAAACAGATTAAAAAATTACATCCCACATCAAAATTTAATTGCAAGGTGATTTATTCACACATTATCAAGAGTGCTTGTTTTAACAGACGCATCATTCTTATACAGATCCAAGATGAAAACGGCATCGTTGTTCGTCAGCTTTGTTTCCATAGCACATTAACAAAACGTTTAATGACACTAACACTAAAAACAATAAAATTACTAAATGTTATTATTAATAGCCTAGTAATAATAATATCACTAAAATAGTATTATAGCTACCGTTATCCATCGTCGTCTCTGGAGAGAACGCGGCGTTAATGCAGATGCAAGAAGTCTGTTTTTACTTTCACTTTCAGAGAATGAGCGCGTTTACATGCACGTTCTTCCGATTATGTTGAATAAACTGACAATGCATGGTCATAAACGCATTAACCCGTTTTCCTTTATCAGAGTCAAGTCATAAGTATAAGTAGCCTATAAAACTGATCGACTCAGCTAACGTTAGATGTTTGCCCTTGCTCTGATTTCTCCCGGCATTTAAACACATTAACCCGCGTACTTCGTGCTTACTGAAGTGCGCATGTGAAGTGCATCCAGACAGACAGAGCACTGGTAGGAGGACATATATCGCAAACTCCGACTCTTTCTGACCCAAGAAATTATTAAAACATGTTTTCATCTCATGCAGAAATAGGTCCTAGTCAAAATGCTGCATGTAACGGCATGAGGATAGGCTGTCCTATTGACATGTAAATTTCCCATTGACATGATTAGGATCTTTTTTTCTCACTATACCGGGAAATAACCTGATCCTATTAATGCCTCGTTTCCACTGAGCGGTACGGTACGGTACAGTTCGGTACGGTACGGAATTATTTGCGTTTCCACTGTCAAAAGTTGTGAATGCTACCAAAAAGCCGAACCGTACCATACCACTTTTTGGGTACCCTTCCGTTGGGGTACCTAGCACAGTGGTACGGTACTAAAGGGTGGAGCTAGACTCACTGCAGAACGTTGATTGGTTGACAGAGTATCGTCACTTGCACGTGCTACAAGGGGAATGACAACATTAGAAGCGCCATTTTTTAATATACAGTTGGAATAAAATACTACGGTTATTCGTTCACGAAATATAGTTTTAAGAGTTTTTCAGGCGACAATGTAGTTGTTTAAAGCTCAAATCTGTGGTTTATTTATAATGATTTATGATAATTTGATCCATTCCCAGCGATTACCGGGCGCTCGGCGCTCATGTTCCCCGGCCAGAACAGCCTTTCCTCGGCTATCGTTCTGACGTTTGCCCGCTGACTCCGTAGTGGTAATTCGTCTTCTTGTGTATATCTAACGGGTGATCTCTGGTCTTGTGAATCGCTAATTCGTTCCTGGACAATCGTTTTGGCTGAGGGCTAAATGAAGTTTCATATATTTAGGCTATTTAACTTTTCCGTTGTAACGTTAACGTTAGCACTGAATTTGTATATTGTGACTGAATTGTTTGTTTATTTCTTATTGTATAACGTTAGCTTTTTGTAACGTCACCTTTTACTTATACTTTTGTATATTAATAATACTTGGCTATTATTAATAAAACTGAAATTAAACAAAAAGAGATAGGGTTGAGTTTTGTCATTTTATTACAAGATTATCACTGTAATGTTGTTTATTGCAGCATTTGTACAAATCCATATTGCCTGGAATATGTTTAATATTTGTAAAATTTAAATGAAAAGATGCAGGGTTGTGTTTTATATTTTGTTTTGTTATAAATAGGCTAACGTTATAGCCTACACGCACTCATGCAGTGAACAATATAATCAGGTCTATACATTGCCTGAACCACACTTGTGTGCCTATAATGTTTAAAATGTATTTAAATGAAAACGAAAAGAGGCAGAGTGGTGTTTTATTACATATTTCGTTTTATTGTTGCCTGAAATATACATGCAGAGTGAGCCGAGTGACGCTTTCGGAACGCGCTGTTCAATTTAGAGAACCGGACTCGCGTCCTCTGGAGTGCTTCTGCTGAGAACTTTGCGTACTTGGTATTGAGAAATGTCTAATGTCGGCGCTTGTCTTCTTGTGACAAAAATGCCGAGAAGCAAGGACAAGATCTGCTGTATGCCATCCATTGGTGTTTACTTTGTCGCTTTCTTCTTCGCGCGAAAATGATGGTTTACTGACCCGACCCGAACCGAACCGTACTGTACCCTACCGTACTGCTCAGTGGAAACGAGCCATAATAAACACTCCACCTTTGCTAGCAAATATATATATATATATATATATATATATATATATATATATATATATATATATATATATATATATATATATATATATATTAGGGCTGTCAAATAATTAATCGTGATTAATCACATCCAAAATAAAAGTCTTTGTTTACCTAATATATGTGGGCGCACTGTGTATAATTATTTTGTATATATATATATATATATATAAATACACACACATGCATGTATATTTAAGAAAAAAATATTATTTATATATAAAATATTTATATATAATATAAATTATAAATAAATCTATATACAGTATATACATGAAACTATTTCTTAAATATATACAAGGATGTGTGTGTATTTATATAAAATAATTATACACAGTGCACCCACATATATTATGTAAACAAAGACTTTTATTTTAGATGTGATTAATCACGATTAATCATTTGACAGCCCTAATATATATATATATATATATATATATATATATATATATATATATATATATATATATATATATATATATATATATATATATATATATATATATATAATTTGCTAGCATATATAAAACGAAGTAGGCTAATAAAACAAACAAATTATGAGTAAATAATCAAGTTAGTGATCAAATGAGTAAGCCCCGCCCCCTCACGATAATATCGTGTATTGCCTATTTCACAGGCTGACGATAGGACGATATGAAAATGGAGCATATCGCCCAACACTAAGGCCTATGCATTCTTTATAATTGCATACATAATTCTTTATTCTTTCAAGCAGCAGACATATTTATTTGTATGAATTAAATATAATGAATCCTTATTAAAGCTATTAATGAGTAGTAAATGCTATTCTCTTTTTCTTTTGTTGCTTGATGATGACACAGACCGCATTAGGTTTATTACCCACTGTCACTTTAAGACATCGGATCATGTCCAATGACATGCGGATGCAATTGCACTGATGCACATCTGAAACACTCAAAACTTTTTAAGACATAGACAAGTTTACGCGCCAAATCATGGGCGGCGCCATTACTCTACACAAATGCACTTCATTTCCGCCGGAAGTGGTTTGCACATCGTCTGCCGGTGTAAACACAGCGATTAAGATGCTAACTTGGGAACACGGAAGGTTCTACTACTTGACTGGAGATGGCGTTACTATACCCCACCCAAATTCAGTGCAGAACTGGGAGGATAACATGACGACGTGGCCCAGCATAACGTACATTTGCTCCTACTTCGTGCAATCCATGGCAATGGACAATCTGAAAGCCTCCGAGGCATATCAATATCTGCACAGAAAAGTCGGTTGTGTGTGTCATGTCATACACACATGATCGTTTTGTTTATCCGAAAGCAAATGTAGAGCCTAGCCTTATTTAGATCATGCCAACAGATGTCCATTGTTTACATAATGCACAATTTACATTAGCCTATCTCTTTATGCTGTGCTATATATTAGTGTGCCTGTACTGTTTGAGTGAAAATAAAGTTTGATGTAATTTAATTTCATTTAATTATTGCACTGAACTACGATCATGAAAGATAGGCCTTATGTTCCTTACTGTACGTTCACACCGCCGCCGAAGCTCTGGCCACCCTGTCGAGGACGCTTGTCTAAAGTACGGGGAAGCTTGTTGACGGCTTGACGCTCTGGCGTAGCAGCATTATGTGTTCGAGAGAAGAGAAGTGTCACAACACCGGCGCCTCCGTGTCCTAATTTGTCTACTATTTGCTTTTTTTTTAGGACTATTAATCCAGGCAATTTGTTGATTAAAATTAAGATACAATTTTTACAAAACGAAATTCACTTTAAAGAAAGACTTTCTACAAAACAAAACTTAAGGGGTCAAAATTATGTCTGACCCACTCCAAATGTTTTTTGATGCGGTTCCCTTTTCATATAATCAACATGAAATAAATAAAAAAACAAACAAACATTATATTATTTAAATATATGAAAAGTAGCCTATGTTTAAGTTTTTTAACCTATTTAGAGTGCTACAATTTCTTTTAACACAGTTCATCATTCATAGTAAGCTCATATTGTACATAAATAACACTGGATGAATTAATTGTTTTGAGGAAACCAAACAAATGGCTTCAATAAGAAAGATTGCGTATTTAATCCTAACAGGTATTAAAAAGTAAAATACAAAAGCAGCCCACACAATTACACCACTGTGAACCTTTCCATATATCATATTAAAAAATACAATGCATGCAGTATTTGTTGTTCATCTGTATTTAATGAACATCATGGCTGGGTGTTGGTAGACAGGAACACAAGGCAAGATTCTAAAGATTCAGCCAGGTCCTTGATTCCGAGTCGGTATCAGGCTTGCGAAAAATGTAAACAATGGAGCGCATGGACATTCAACCTCTTCGTAGCTGGATTGTGGTCGTAGCACTCTCTATCTAACCACTCGTTCAGGTGCTTTCTTGAGTGTTTACAACCAACTAACTTTTATTCATGTTGTAAGTTAATTGTTATCCTCTTTTTCACTGCGATATCAGTGCTTTGTCGGCACATCGGAGCTAGGTAGCATAACCAGCCCGCCAGAACGGAATTGAATTGCATAAACGGGAGGAGTTTAGGATGTAGAGCGGAAACGGCTCAAAAACTTGTGTATAACCAACATAGTTTACGTGAATACTCTCCAAAACGGACATTTCGACATAATTTGTATTTGTCCATTCTCAGACACGAAAGAGAGCGTACATTTTTTTACGTTTTATGAGATGCAGCGCATGTCAACCCATGTGCCGCTGGGTAGACCAGCACGTTACAGTACAAATATGTGCATCTATACCACAAACGCAGGACATCAGTTCTTACTGGATCGTCACCAAATCGTCAATATCTAACATTTTTGTCTAGTTTTTATTTGTTGACGAAAATGTCAATAGATTTTCGTCATAGTTTTTGTCATTCAAAACTAGTTTTTATTTAGTTATCGTCTCGTTTTCGATTGGTAGGTTGTAATTACTCGCACACTGTGCTCATAAATCATTTTTAAATCAGCCTCTGGTTGTAAAGTTGGAAATGCTTCATGTTTTAATAACAGTTTTTTGTTGAATCTGGCATTGAATTTGTGGAGATTCTGGAAGCTCTCTTCCGTAAAATGCGCAGAGCTAAATAACGATTGTAATTTTCAGGAACATAATCAAACATAAAATTTTAGCCATTGTTGACGAACTACAGCGTCCGTGGGAAGCCCGAGCACAGAAGACCTGACAGCTGGGTGAAAATAACACACTTTTGCCAGCATGGCTACAGCTCCACTATAACTCTTCCTCTTCGACAGAGCCGCAGAAATATGGCCATGCCCCCTTTTTTGCATATTCTGGAGGGAGGGTTGATGTAAATGTATGGGTTAGTTACGTATAAAACTAGGGATGCAACGATACCGCTTTTTCAAAACCGATCCGATCCGATACCAAAATTCTGAGTATCGGCCGATACCGATACCAATCCGATACCAGTGCAGTTTTTTTTTTTTAAATCAAGTAGAATTTCTTTAACTTTGTGTGTTGAACTGATAATCATTAATACAGACAAATTCATTTTTAAAAAAAAACAACAAATCCCAAAAATATATGATCATAATCTGTGACAAAAATGCTATTATAAACTAGATTAGTGGATAATTCAGCAGTAAAATTTAGTCTAGAAAAATCACGAGTGCACAATAATTGTATAAAATCTGAACATTTAGTGAAAAAAATGTATGCCTGGTTCAGATTACACGATTTTAGCCCGATTTTGGCACGATCTGTTTGACGTAGGGTGTCGTGGGGATTCGTAAACTACAACGGGTGTCGGAACGCAAGATTCGATCGTATCATCTCGTATAGTGTGTCATAGTGGGCGACAACCTACGTCGTGTCTGCGATGCTTCACGACACCACGACAAAAAGACTAGCATGTTTAATTTTTTTAACGGTCGTCCACGACGGGTTCCGTCACATGTACGAGGTTGACCAATAGGAGCACGTACACAACTTTCAAAAATAGCGAAACGAAAGCAAATTGTTTGTGTGATTGTGTATGTATGTGTGAGTGAGCGAGTGAGTGCGTGAGCGAGTCTCCCAGTGTGTGTGTGTGCGTGCGAGTGAGTGAGTGAGTGAGTGTGATTGACAATTACAGAGACTAGATTTTACATTTGTAATCTGATTTCTTACCTACAGTGAGGTCCAAACAAAAGCTGCTTCTCAATCCCTCCGAACACAGTATGGGAAAGTACTCCATTGTTTGTTTACGTTCGTTTCCGGAAGTCACTCGCTACTAGTTTCGCCTTCTCGATGACATCACGCGCGCCGTTAAAGACGGCACGCGAGAAGCAACGTGTAGTCTGACATGTTTCTTGTCCACGACACGACAAGATTTTAGGTGTCAAAATCGTGTAATCTGACACAGTGACCATCGTAACAGACAAAAAAAATCGTGTAATCTGAACCAGGCATTAGGGGAATAAATAAGAAACAATAAGTGTAGCACTAAATCTGGTAAAACGTTACACATTGCTCTTTGTATTGTTGTAAAATACATTAAAGAAAAGCAAGATAACAAAAATCAAAAAGATAAATTGTTATATATAGGGCCTAGCCTATATAGGCTACTATAAAATTGAGACATGTTTTAAATGTATAGCACAGCTGTTTAATGAGGCAGCAACATATGATAGATAGGACAGAACAAGAAAGGCTATTAATAATCTTTCATTGCGCAAAAGTAGTATGATATGATTATGAAAGACTCCAATACAGTGCGGCACACAGCGCTTATGCGCATCCCGAGCGCAGAATGACACGCTTGAAGCAACACAGAGTCACAGCTCGCAGGCGCAGCGCGTCGAGTCCGCATTGAAGAGTTCAAAGCACAAAGGAAATACATATTGATGCGCAGTGGTGGAATGTAACGAAGTAAAAATACTTCGTTACTTTACTTAAGTACATTTTTCACGTATCTGTACTTTACTTAAGTAGAATCAATAGTGCATACTTTTTACTTTTACTTCGTTACATTTTGCAGAAATTATTATACTTTCTACTCCATTACATTTCTACAATATTCTGTTAAATTTTCGTTACATTTTCTGAACAGTTTTTCCTGCCAAAACGTCATCCTGACCGTCCGTTCGTCGCACGTTTGTCTCATTAAATGCGTCTCTATAGCACGCAGTGTTTATCATGCAATTTATACGCGAAAATATTTTTTTTTACGTGCATATGGTGGGTAGGTTTAGTAGTGGTGTGGGGTGTGTGTGTATTATACGTTTGGTTAGGATTAGTATGGCAAGCCAAGAGGTTCAGAATTACGCCATATATTAATCGCGTTTACAGCCAAACGCCGTCAAATACTAGTATTTATAGCAAGGATATAGTAAGCTTGATGTTTGTATTGCCTAATTGCAAGCTTGTTCAGAAATGGTGACAAAAACTTAAAAAATAAATCCATCATTATTGAACATCATTATAGGAGTAGGCTATTAGGTTGAATGAGTTAGAATTAACTGTTATTAATCATTAGAATATACATTAAGAGAAAAAAATGTTATGCAAGTACTTTTACTTTTAATACTTAAAGTACATTTAAAATCAGGTACTTTTTACTTAAGTAGGATTGTCATTGTGGTACTTCTACTTTTACTAAAGTAAATATGTCTCTGGTTATTTGTACTTTTACTTAAGTACTTTACTTTTTACTTTAATCTATGCAATCGTTTATTGAGCCTTTTCTTTTAACAGTTTTAAATTTCAGTTACTGTGCACGTGAAGAACAATTATAGTGCTCTGACTCTACTCTAGTGTTGTGATCTAACAGACACCCGGTAGAAAGTAACATGATTTAGTTACAGCAATAAAGTCCAGCAATATAAAGTTGTTTTATGCTAAATCATAGACCTTTATCTACAGATCAAGTATAATAATAGTAACATTGAATCATCTTGGAGAGAGTTTTATCTAGGGATGCACTGAATATTCGGCCACCGAAAATTTTCGGCCGAAAATGGCCCAAAAGTGCATTTTCGGTTTTCGGCCGAAAGACTTTTATTACCGAAACAATACGGCCGAAATGTTGTGATGACGTCGGGTTTAATTTATCACCTGAAATCCAAACATTCCGATCGCTACGCTGAATATGAGAGGAACACGGCCCAGAGAGAGAGAGAGCGCGGAGAGAGAGAGAGAGAGCGCGCGCGCGAGAGGTACGAAGAGAGAGAGGGAGAGAGAGAGCGCGCGCGCAAGAGGAACGGAGAGAGAGAGAGCACGCGCGCAAGAGGTATGGAGAGAGAGAGAGTGCGCGAGAGGTACAGAGAGAGAGAGAGAGAGAGAGAGAGAGAGAGAGCGTGCGAGAGGTACACAGAGAAGAGAGAGAGAGCGCTACGGCGCTCTGCAATCAAATACGATTTTAAATTGGCTTAATAAAAAGAAAAAGAAAAAAGAAAAATCAACGTGTTGCGAACCTAAATGCACTTTGAGAGAACATTCACTGGCTTACGTTTATTTACAAGTCTATGTTGGATATGCTTCCATCTTATCTTTGCACTTACTGTATATGTCTCGCAGCATCTGTTCTTACAATTTGCGCTCTGGTAATTTGTATTTGTTGACTGTACCCAAGGTCCGTACAGAGCTCGGTATGAAGGCCTTTAGTTTTGCAGCCCCTTCCACGTCGAACACATTGCAGTTGGATTTGAAGTTGCAAGATTTGATTTCATTTGTTCAATTTAAGCAATACACGAAGTCTTTAGAACTAGATGCTATAAATTGCTGTCACTGTTTTAATATGTAATTTTATCAATAATTAGTTTTATTATAAACTCATAGTATATATTAAGTGTACTTTCAAATAGTTTAATATTGATGGTTTATGTTGTTGTACGTGTGTTTGTTGTTTATTGTGCGCTGTCAATACACTGTCCTTTTGGCCAGGTCTCTCTTGAAAAAGAGGTTTTAAATCTCAATGAGATAACCTGGTAAAATAAAGGTAAATGAAAATGAAATTTAATTTTAAAACCTTTCTGTAGGCCAGTAGGCCTGTACATTATTATTTAATGTAGCCTACACATGAGTGGGGTCAAGTTACCATTTTAGTTTGATTTTATTTTATACTGTGCATTGTTGCAATTTGCTAAATAAATATTTGGATAATTTGTAATTGATCTATTCTTTGAATCTTTAATATTAATTTATGCAATTGCAATGCCTTGATTTTAGTAAAGTTAGTACACAGTCATAGCCATTAATGCAATGGTAGGCCTACTAATAATTGGCATAATTTCTTTCGGTGTTTCGGTTTCGGTTTTCGGCCTTGGTTTCCTCTTTTTCGGTTTTCGGTTTCGGCCAAGAATTTTCATTTCGGTGCATCCCTAGTTTTATCATTGTTGACTGTCGTACCCGAACGCGACGCGCTGTTGCTGAATGGAGAATGACTGCATGACAGCCGCAGCGGAGGGAAAAAGTTTACGTGATCTTGAATTGAATGACTTAAATATTAATTTATATCTCACATTATACTATACACTCACCGGCCACTTTATTAGGTACCCCATGCTAGTAACGGGTTGGACCCCCTTTTGACTTCAGAACTGCCTCAATTCTTCGTGGCATAGATTCAACAAGGTGCTGGAAGCATTCCTCAGGGAGTTTGGTCCATATTGACATGATGGCATCACACAGTTGCCGCAGATTTGTCGGCTGCACATCCATGATGCGAATCTCCCGTTCCACCACATCCCAAAGATGCTCTATTGGATTGAGATCTGGTGACTGTGGAGGCCATTTGAGTACAGCGAACTCATTGTCATGTTCAAGAAACCAGTCTGAGATGATTCCAGCTTTATGACATGGCGCATTATCCTGCTGAAAGTAGCCATCAGAAGTTGGGTACATTGTGGTCATAAAGGGATGGACATGGTCAGCAACAATACTCAGGTAGGCTGTGGCGTTGCAACGATGCTCAATTGGTACCAAGGGGCCCAAAGAGTGCCAAGAAAATATTCCCCACACCATGACACCACCACCACCAGCCTGAACCGTTGATACAAGGCAGGATGGATCCATGCTTTCATGTTGTAGACGCCAAATTCTGACCCTACCATCCGAATGTCGCAGCAGAAATCGAGACTCATCAGACCAGGCAACGTTTTTCCAATCTTCTATTGTCCAATTTCGATGAGCTTGTGCAAATTGTAGCCTCAGTTTCCTGTTCTTAGCTGAAAGGAGTGGCACCCGATGTGGTCTTCTGCTGCTGTAGCCCATCTGCCTCAAAGTTCGACGTACTGTGCGTTCAGAGATGCTCTTCTGCCCACCTTGGTTGTAACGGGTGGTTATTTGAGTCACTGTTGCCCTTCTATCAGCTCGAACCAGTCTGGCCATTCTCCTCTGACCTCTGGCATCAACAAGGCATTTCCGCCCACAGAACTGCCGCTCACTGGATGTTTTTTCTTTTTCGGACCATTCTCTGTAAACCCTAGAGATGGTTGTGCGTGAAAATCCCAGTAGATTAGCAGTTTCGGAAATACTCAGACCAGCCCTTCTGGCACCAACAATCATGCCACGTTCAAAGTCACTCAAATCACCTTTCTTCCCCATACTGATGCTCGGTTTGAACTGCAGGAGATTGTCTTGACCATGTCTACATGCCTAAATGCACTGAGTTGCCGCCATGTGATTGGCTGCTTAGAAATTAAGTGTTAACGAGCAGTTGGACAGGTGTACCTAATAAAGTGGCCGGTGAGTGTATAATGGCTTCAGAACACTTATAATATAGTGCACGAAAACTTTATGGTGCTTTATAATGTTTTGTGCCTTTTATGGGGCTTAGCAATAACACAGAATAATACGCACAATATCGGATTTGGATCGACCTCGTCTGAACGATACCCGATCCGGCAAAAATGGCAGTATCGGAGCCGATACCGATACTGAGTATCGGATCGATGCATCCCTATATAAAACCCGGAAAGTATCTCGTTGTAGTCCCATTCGAGTCATTTTTGTAGGCATTAAAGGGATAGTTCACTTTGAAATTCATTTTTGATATGTTTTAGCTTACCTCAAGGGCATCCAAGATGTAGGTGTCTTTGTGTCCACAGTATTTTCAATTTTGATATTTTTAGGTCAAACCGTTCTTGTCTGTCAGTCATATAATGCAGGTCTATGGGGTCCACCTCAAAGAGCATGCACAGAGAAGTCCAAATTAAACATGATTTAATGACTCTTAAATGTAAGTACACATTGATGGCCTAAGACACGAAACGAGCGGTTTGTGTGAGAAAACGAACAGTATTTAGGGATGGCGAAAACTAAAAAAATTCTTGACCGACCACCGAGCCTCATTAACCGGTTGAAACCGGTTAACCGATTAGTTTAAAATATGCTACGCTACTTGAAATAGCAGCCATTTCGAGCCAAGCCTGTAATTTCGCAACTCTGTCGCTCACGTCACTTTAAAAAAAAAACCTACAGCGTGAAAGTAACGAGTCTCGCAAACGCAGCGCCGATGAGCTTGTATGTAATCGGAGGACAAATGGCTCCTTAGTTTCGAAGTGGTTTGGGCACAAGGTGATCGCGTTGAAAATAAAGGCGTAATGGCCACATGGCCTAGGCTACAGCTATTCTTAGGGTGTATTCACACCTGCCTTGTTTGGTTCGATTGAATCGAACTCTAGTTCGTTTACCCCCTTGGTGCGGACCTTTTGGGCAGGTGTGAATACAACAATCGAACTCGGGTGCGGACCAAACAACCGAACCGAGACCCAGCTGAAGAGGTGGTCTCGGTACGGTTCCAAACGAACTCTGGTACGGTTCGTTTACGGTGTGAACATGAACCGACCCAATTGCAAGAAAGATCTGTTGTAGCCTACTACATTCCATTCCGGCGCGCTGTCTGGCCACACGATACTGTTGCGCGTCTTTCTGTGTGTCGTGTGTGCATCATTGGAATGGAATGAATGAATGAGTGTGCATTAGGACATTCACATACAGAGCGTTCTCTTTAGTTTAATCGTGCATAGATGCAAACAAAGCTTTTGCAGTTCATATAATGCGATAGTTACAATACAAGGATGATGCTGCGTTAAACTGGACAAACTATCGCAAGCGTTAACATTGACAGCACTCGTTAGCAGTATTAAGAATCTCATATTTGAATCTGTGAACATAGCCCCTCTCCATGAATGAAAACTTTATACCTTATCCGTCTTCTGCGCTGTGTTCTGAACCTATTCACTGCTCCATCAATGTTTCATGCCAAATCGCTATATTTCCTTGTTTAAAATGTACTGCAAGATGCAGTTCTTTTCCAAACCGCGATAAGCGCCAAACCTATTTTTAGCCTAAACGCGATAAATCCTATAGACAAATCAGACTTCAGTGAGCGTTATACGCAATCCAACATCGGCGCGCTGAACAGAGGTTTGTTTATGTTCATTCATTCCTCAAAATGAGTGCTTTAAACGGTGATAATACTTTTGATGGCCTTGATGAGCCAGTGAGACCTACATGGGGGTAGATGCTGCTGCCAAAGGTTTCTGTCTATATTATAATTTCTGCCATTCGACGATCAAAGAGCAAAAGTCGAATATCGTTCGAAAATCGATTTTTTTGTTTTATTTTTTATTAATCAACTGTTTTCTGTGTGTCAGTGTCTGCAAAGATGAAACTGACGATCAGCATCTCTGTACGCGCCTATAGAGAGAAATGCGTGTAATGGATTGCATAATCAGAGAGTAGGCTATTTATTTTCGTTTTTAATTGTTTCGTTTAAAGACATTTCAATCTTTCTATATAGATAAATTTCTCATGTCTGCTGTGAAGCATAGGTTACGCTGAATTTCGGTTAATTTATGATGAGATGCGCTCCAGCTCGCGTGCAATGCAAGTGCCGGCGGCGACGCCTCCATGTCATGATTATATTGTCTATTTGCTGCTTATTTATTGAATTCAGGCAATTGGTTAATGAAAACATTATTAAAATTAAGATACAATTTATACAAAACGAAATCCACTTTAAAGAAAGGCTTTCTACAAAACAAAACTTAATTTAGTGGGCAAAATCATCACCATTTTTTGTGTGGATTTATAGCGTTTTGAAGAAAAAAAAATTAACTTTGAATTTATCATCAACAATATTGTTGTTTAATTTAATAATCATTGTTCAACATGTTCAGACTGAGGAAAAAAACATTATTAACAAGATAAATTGAATATTCACAAGATGTGTGGGTCTAGGTAAAAAATGTAATTTTCCTGAAAACTATTGAAATGGATTTATCGCGTTTTGGAAAAGAGCTCCTCAAATATTGCAGTACGAAATATCTCCATGCTGAGCCTTTTTTGCACTTCCTGATTTCCCTACTTGAGAATCCTTGTCCAATGAATGGACGACCTTAGCACACGTGTGGTTTTGTTTACAAATTTTGGTTCACTTGCAAAAAGAGCAGTGTGAAAGCGAACCGTACCAAAAGAAAAGAAAAAAAAAATTATTTGGTCCGGACCAAAGCAAGTGAACTATCGGACTTTCCTGGTGTGAATACACCCTTAATAACATTTAAACGAAAAATTATTTTAATCTATGAATGAGAATAGCCTACATGAGTATAGCCAACAAATAGCTCACAGACAGGTGTTAGGCCCCCGCCTAATTATTAAAACACAACACAGCGGTTTTTCTTTAGGCCCTTTTGAAATTTAGTTTTTCTTTCATTAAATTTTGTTTTTCTTTATTGAAATTTCGTTTTTATTTATTGAAATTTCGTTTTTATTTATTTAAATCTACCCTTTTACTGTGACAGTAATTTGTTAGTCAGAAAAAATATTAGACTACTTTATTAAAAGTAGCCTATTGCTTAAGTTAACAGACCTGCGCCAGAAAAGCGTGCGAGCGGGAAGCGGCGCACCTCGCGGGCAGGGCTTATACGCTCCGAGAACGCATTATAGAGATATAAAACACATGTTTTATAGAGAACTGTTGACACATGTTTTATATCACTAGTGCAGTGTCCGTTATCGGAGCATATAAGCCCTATACCCGCGAGGCACGCCGCTTCCCGTGCGCAAGCTGTTCTGTAGCTGTTTATAAAAATTTTATTAATTCTGAACGTGCCAAGTCTCGCGTATCTATTGCACCAAATGCAACACTGCGACACTCCCTTGTGAAGTCGATTGGATAAACGTTCTCGAAATAATCAAAATGCAAACACACAGACAGACATGGGCTTGCGGGTGTCGCGTTTTCAGATGATACATCATAGATGTGCTACTACTGTAAGCACTGTATCACACAAGTTGCAACTTCATTTGGAGAATTTGCACGCTTCATCCTGTCGTCTGCCCTGGCTCTAACCTCGAGTGTTTTAGCCTGTAGGCTTTACTTTTCGCAAACCTTGTGAGCGCGCGGACCCAAACACTATGACCTACGCCAAATGTTTTTATTGGTTTATTAAGTACAAACAGGCGAGGTATGAAAAATTGAGTGTGAGGGATTTGTTTACTTCACACAAAAATATCTTGGAATGAGATGGCTAACTGTAGGGGCGTTTAGTCTACTGTCTATAATAGCCTAATTTAGAGATCACTTTTTTTTTTTTAACCGACTACCGAGAACTTTGATCGGTTAACGTTGATACGGTCAACCATCGGTTAAACGGTCATCGGTTAACATCCCTAACAGTATTATATCGTTTTTACCTCTTGTAAACACAGCCACGTCCAAGTGTTCTAAGGCCGCGGGAGCTCCGGTCTTTTCCGGCAAGCGCCGGAAGTGATCTCTCGCGCGTGTACGTCACTCATACAATTGTTTTTTTGTTTGTTTTTAGGGGTTCAAGCACTTTAGTGCTGAAACCCTATTGTTATTGTTAATTTTCCCATGATGCAACATTCAGACATAAAACTGATCGGGCAGAACGAACCGTAAGTCGTAGAGCTTTGAAACTTTGGGGGCTGGTAGTACTCACACCGCCTACAGCGTCACCGAGGCACGCCCCGATCGGCCTGACGGGGGCGCTACAGCGGACAAAAGTACGAAAGGGCTCATAACTCCTCAACCGTCAGGCGTAGGCTCAAGTGTCTTACATCGTTGGAATCCTTGGCTCAAGCCGGACAAGATGCATGCCTCGGATTGGCTCGTCACCCTGGGTACATTTTCGGGTATTTTGGGTTTTTCCAAAAACCTACTTTTGCCAACTAGTCCTAGGTTTTGGCCCGGCCAGAACCAAACCAGTGCAGCAAGATTCTATGAAGTCTGAATGTCAATAATTATCAAAAAAAAAATGGAAATTTCTGTTCACAGGCCCCAAGGGCCGCCAAAACGTTCCAAGTGGGAGGGGCCCTTTTTACTAAATTGGCTATAACTTGTGAACGGAACGAGATATTTTCACCAAACTCAGCGCACCTTTGTAAGAGCTCATTCTGTGGTCGCCTGAAAAAGGGCGCGGCGACTGGCCACTTGGTGGCGCTATAACTGTTAAAAAGGTGTCAAAATGACGTCTTTATATGGCAAATCCCATGAAATGGCTAAAAGCGGCCCTCTTCCTGCCTGATTTGCATTCAACCTCACAAAACCTGATCCTAAAGAGGCTTGGAAACTTTTATGGACGTCGGGCCATCGGTGGCGCTTTAACTGCTATAAAGGTGAAAAATGCTCTATAATATCCTATGCAAAATGACATTTAAATGACTGAAAAATTGTCTGCTCTGCTCAGAACTTCACCAAATGAGCTGAGCACATGCGCCATATTATTCCAAGGAAGCGTGCAAACTTTTATGGAGATCCGAGGCACGCCCCGATCGGCCTGACAGGGGTGCTGCAGCGGACAAAAGTACGAAATGGCTCATAACTCCTCAACCGTCAGGCGTAGGCTCAAGTGTCTTACATCGTTGGAATCCTTGGCTCAAGACGGACAAGATGCGTGCCTCGGATTGGCTCGCCCTTTAGGCTCCAATTTCGAGTAAATCGCGTTTTTGTGAAAAACCTACTTTTGCAAATTACTCGTAGGTTTTTGGCCTGATCAGAACCAAACCACTGCAGAAATATTCTATGGAGTCTGACTGTCAATAATCATCCAAAAAATAAAAAAAATAGTCGGTCGCTAAGGGGAACCAAAAAGTTTGATGGCACCAGAGCCACTTTTACTAAAATGGTTATAACTTGGGAACATAAAGAGATATTTTCGCTAAATTTGGGACACATGTTTATGAGCACAACTTGAGGTCACATGAAAAAAATGGCGACGATTGGCCACTTGGTGGCGCTATAACAAGGAAAAAAATCATGAAAATGGTTATAACCGCATCCAAACATTAGTCTAATGAAAGATGGCATGCAATGTCTTTGTCCAGGGTACCTTGATAGTCTATGAGAACATTGGTGTATCTAAAAAAACTCAGTATCCGTCATCGGCACAATGCCCTGTAAGAGCCTGAGACTTCTCAAGCCAGAATTTTTTCACGGGAGTGGCCTCCTTATACTCTTGAATCCTTGCCGAGTCCAACAATACCAAACATGTCAGGTTTTGCCTTTTGGTTTTTGTAACGGTGTCATTTAGAGCGTAAAAAATTACTGTTATCTTCAAAGGCCATTAGTTCGATCGAGACAAACAAAAAACACAGGCAATTTGAAACCATAGGTAAATAGCTAAACAATAATGCCCAAATGTCAAAATTATGAGAGGAATTGAAAAAAAAAAAAAATCCAATCAATATCACCCATGGATCATTTTTATGCTCTCATAAATATAAGGTTCTCAATTTCAAAACAAAATTAGATATTTACAACAAATTTGAGACATATGGGCATACTTTGAGGACTACTAGGTGCTATAACTGTCAAAAAAAACTTTAAAAAATATATTGTTCCTTAGGAAATTGCCTGTATTGGCTGTAAATGGTCTTTCCTATGATCTAAGATTATTTGTTTATTTGGATCCCCATTAGCCAGTACATAGGCAGAGGCTTCTCTTCCTGGGGTCCCAACAATTAAATACAAATACTACATTTAATCAAAAACAATAAAAATGAACCTAATATTCATTCCAAATATCAAAATCAACAATTTACTATATATAGTTCTATTAAGTGTTCCTTAAAATATTTTTAAAACTATTTGTTTTTTTTGTGTAGAGTGTCTCTTGTCACAATGTGTAATATCAATGGTAAATCCTTCCATAGTTTCATTCTTCTATACATTGTACAGTCCGATGTTTTGCAGTTGTTTTCGGAAGAAAGAAAAACATCCCTTTTATGCATGCCTGGTGTTAAAATTATGACTAGCACTACTATACAAAACTTGAGAGTACAGGAAATTAGTAATTCTAGACACAGAAATATGTCTTATAAAACAAAGCAGAGACAATCTTTCACCTGTACATTCTTATTCTTACATTTTTTGTCTTTATGCACTCCACTAAATCTCTGGGCAATAATCTAAGCTAGAACCATTGTTTTAGAAAAACAGTTGTAACCCGGGTAACCCAGGCCACCAGTAAATGACTTGAGAATTGGAAAAAGTTAAGAAAAAGAAAGAATTAGTGTTCTACAAAGAAACGCGATTCATCCAATCACTGATTGTGCTGCAATGACTGACAGCCCTGAGAGCCAACAGTAGCGGCATATTCATAAGGCCCGCCCACAGTTCGCGCTGGCGACGCCGTCAGTCAGCATTCAACAGAGGGAATCATCAGAGAACAGGTCAGACGAGGCAGCAGCACAGAGCATTTCTCCACAAACTCCTTTCACGAAATCATAATCATAATCGAACGGGAACTATGATTTGTGAACTGTGAGTGCATTGGGAGCTTTGGATGCGTCAGGCTGGTGTGTTGTTGTCAGAGAGAGAAAAGTGGAGTTAATGAAATCAGTATTGAATGATCTTTTTTAAGTGAATATGTGATGCAATCTCTTTTTGGTAAGTGATTTTTAAAAAATATTAAATCTGAATATGAAAACACATATGAAAGATATAGATATGTCATTTTCAGAAATGATTCGATATGAGTTATGTTGAGTAGGCCGCACTCACAGCGCGAGCTGAACTAGTTAGCCAAAGCTAAAGCTACCACGTGTAACGATGCTTATTGTATTATGAGTTGAGACAATGAGTGAGTTATGAGTGTTGATGAGTTCTATTAATGTCGAGAAGTTATAGTAATGTGTCATTTGAGATGCGCATAAATAATTATTGTACATTTGTCTTGTGTTTTGCAATGCTGGGTTTTCTGTTCTCAATTTTTTTACTATGTGAACGTGATCCGCAAGTGTCCTGTTTTGTGCCATAAATAATCCACTAGAGATGAATTTACAAGATAGTTGACAATGTCCAAGTATGAGGATGAGAAAACAATGCGGGATCAGCACTCCAATTTACTGCAATCAGCTCATATATGGATCTATGTTCTGAATGATGACAATTTCTCCAAATAATATTACCTGACATATTTATCGAGTTTATTGTGGTACGGCATTTTGTCAGTTTTCTTGTGTTTCTCCAGTTTTGCGAGTTCTCTACTCTTGTAATCTCTTCAATGCTTACAGTCAGTAGCGATACCTCAAAAATGGCGCCCGCGGTGACGTCACTCACAACAAACCCACGTGTCTGACAAAGACCGATACACAGCATTTTGAAAAAATATTATATAGCCTATAGTAATTACACACGGGTTTTCTTAGCATTCTGGCAAAAAATAGCATTTTTTTCTAAGTGAACTAATTAGTTTTTTGCAGTCAAGCTTCATGTCGAACTATTTTCTTTTCATTTCTGGGACTGTTTCATTAACAGATGAAACTCCATTAACTGCATCTGTAATATGCTGGCAAACTTCCTTTTTTTAGGACATGATACGCCATGTAGGCTACGCTAACTTATACGCTACGGCTAAACTTATGATAATAAAACTTCAATTTCTGCATTTCAGGAATTTTTCTTTTGCATTCTCTTTTGAGAAGACATGTTGATATCCTTCGTTCGGTGTCATAATATGATGCCCATATATAGTTGTCAGTCTGATATAATGGGCGGGATATAATTTATGGTAATTGAGAATGAGCGTCCACTTGAGTCCCATTTACAACTGGTTGGAATTCTTTAACACACACACACACACACATTTCACTATTACATCTGACATTTACAAAGTATTTGGACATTTACAAAGTATTTGTGAATCAGGAGAAGAGTTTTCGGGAAGGTCTCTTTACGCACAAATCACTCACATATTTACTCACATATTTACGAATGTTTCATGAATTACACCCATTGTGTTTTGAGTCGAATCCAAAATCTGATTACATTTCTTTTTGTACATTTCATCATTCATTTTTCCCAAAAGAAATGACTAGGCGGTAGGGCTGTAGTCAACCAAAGAAATCCTTAGTCGACCAAAGTCCTATCCTGCGCAACAATCAGTCGTCAAAAAAAAAAGACGCGTTGTTTTGCATTTTGATTGAACATTTATTAAACGATTGTCATAGAGCATTTATAAAACAACGATAAAAAAACATCAATAATACATAACACTATAATAATACATTTTTTGGAAAATTAAGTGAATTTTTTTTTTTATCTGCAAAGTGAGGAGCTCTGTCCTAGGTCTATAGTGACAGTCACAATCACGCACCTGACCACACCACACGCTATAAAAATATAACTGCTAAAACTGCCAAATAATGAAAAATCCTAACAAAAGCTCTCTGTTATACAGGCTGTATATTATTCTTTACTTTCAAAGCTATGGGTTAACTTTAGTTTAGCTTATCTAGGTGTTTTAAAACAAACACACAAAAAACCCAAATAGCCTAAAAAACAATCCTAATAATAATAGGCTGTATAGTAGGAAGGCATATAGGTTTATTTTTCATTTTGTTACATTATTTAAGTGTACAAATAAAAACAAATACATAAGAAAACACAATCTATTGAGAGTCAGCTTAATAAAGCCGTTAAGGCTACTTACAGATCTGCAGGCCAAGTCCACCTTTATGTTGTGGGCCAAAAACACTAGGGATGCAACGATACTGCTTTTCCAAAACCGATCCGATCCGATACTAAAAATCTGAGTATCGACCGATACCGATACCAATCCGATACCAGTGCAGTTTTTTTTTAAATCAAGTAGAATTTCTATAGCTCTGTGTGTTAAACTTATAATCACTATTTTGTGTGTTAAACACAATCTACTTAATACAGACAACTTCATTATAAAGAAAAACAACAAATCAAAAAAATACATGATGATAATCTATGGCAAAAAATCTATTATAACTAGATTAGTGGATAATTCAGCAGTAAAATTTAGTCTAGAAAAATCACGAGTGCACAATAATTGTATAAAATCTGAACATTTAGTGAAAAAAACATTTAGTGGGGAACAAATAAGAGACCATAAGTGTAACACTAAATCTGGTAAAACGTTACACATTGCTCTTTGTATTGTTGTAAAATACATTCATGAAAAACAAGATAACAAAAATCAAAAAGATAAATTATTATATAGCCTAGGCTACTATAAAATTTAGACATGTTTTAAATGTATAGCACAGCTGTTTAATGAGGCAGCAACATATGATAGATAGGACAGAACAAGAAAGGCTATTAATAATCTTTCATTGCGCAAAAGTATTATGATATGATTATGAAAGGCTCCAATGCAATGCGGCACAAAGCGCTTATGCGCATCCCGAGCGCAGAATGATGCGCTTGAAGCAACATGAGTCACAGCTCGCAGCTGCAGCGCGTCGAGTCCGCATTGAAAAGTTCAAATCACAAAGGAAATGAATATTGATGCGTATGTATACAGTATCTATCTATGCAATATTTTATTGAGCCTTTTATTTTAACAGTTTTAAATTTGAGTTACTGTGCGCGTGAAGAACAATTATAGTGCTCTGACTCTATAGTTGTGACGATCTGCGGCTGGAGTGCCCGCTTGTGCCTCTGGGAGGCACTCCTTCCTAGTTTATTGTTTCCATTATGTTTTGCCCTGGACTGATTATGGTTGATTTTATGCACCTGTGTTTTATTATCTTGTTTAGCGCACCTGTCTTAAGCCTGAGTTTTGCCTGGTTCCTTTGCGAAGTCTTGTTACACTGTAAGCGTGCATCTCTGAGCATTATTCCTTGTTTTAGTATTCCGTGTTTCCCTGGACTCTTGATCTTTGCCTGTTATCTGGACTGTTTGAACCTGTGCTGCCTGCCTCGACCTACGCCTGTTTGTACCACGATTTATTGGATTGCCCTTGTTTATTTGTATGCCTGATTATTTAATAAAGTTTTGCGTATGGATCCGACCGTCTCTGCCCGTACGTTACAATAGTGATGTGATCTAACAGACACCCGGTAAAAAAGTAACATGATTTAGTTACAGCAATAATGTCCACCAATATAAAGTTGTTTTATGTGAAACCATAGTTTCATAGTGTTGACTGTCGTATCCGAACGCGACGCGCTGTTTGATGCTGAATGGAGTATGACTGACAGCCGCAGCGGAGGGAAAATGTTTACGTGATCTTGAATTTTTATCTTGAATGACTTAAATATTCATTTATATTTCACATTATACTTATATAATGGCTTCAGGACACTTATAAGATAGTGCACAAACACTTTATACTGTTTTTGTGCCTTTTGTGGGGCTTAACAATAACACAGAATAGTATACGCACAATATCGAATTTGGATCGGCTCGTTTGATCGATACCCGATCCGGCAAAAATGGCAGTATCGGAGCCGATACCGATACTGAGTATCGGATCGATGCATCCCTAAAAAACACTAACATGTCCACGTTCTTTGGTAAAAGACAGCTCCTCGACTTGTTAACAATAAATCCTGCTTTGGAAAATATGCGCTCTGCAGGAGTGAAGGTTGCAGGGATGCAAAGCAGGCATCTTTTATGCACTCAAGTTCGTTATTTCAAATGTATGCGCGCTCATAATGAAACCGACGTGATCGCGGTGCGACGTGCTCGTTTTTTCCAAGCGCCTCCGCACTGCATCGAGATAAAAACATCTCAACTTTTCAGAATGCTGCAAGCACACTGTAGGTCACGTGACAAGAACCTATTATATTTAGAATACAGTAATATATAACTGTATATAAAGGAATAAATATCAAGGAGTAAATCAACAAATTTATTTCTATTGGTAAAAAAAAAAAATTATGCAACTGATCGTCCAATGAGAATATCAGTCGACCAAGACGGCATTGACCGATTAGTCGACTAAACTTGACAGTAGGGCTGGGCGATAAAACGATAACGATAATTATCGCAATATAATTTTTCTCGATAAAACGATATCAAGAGGTCGATAAATGTTCGAAAATGTTTATGCGCCAAAAGGGGAACGAAACTCATTTGAACCGCGCGGCGCGCGCCACACGGACCATTGATCCGCTCGGCTCAAAGTCCAAACAGCAGCGCGAGCTCACTAGAGCAGACGCGTTTACTCCGATCGGCCTCACTCACGACTCGAGATCCAGTGAGAAGCGCTTGAATTCAGCAAAGAACACAAACGTCCAGTTTAAAGGCAGATAAAACAGCGCTGACAAACAGGAGAAACACTGCGAGCAACGATACAGTCAGAATCTGAATTGATACTGAACTCATTTACCATGGATTTACTGTAACGTAAGCCTAGTAATATTAACTGCACCATGAAATGTGGTATACTGAATTGTATTATATTATTAATGTAGACAATGTATTAAATGTCTAATGTAATATAATTACAGTTTTTAATAATGTATTTAACTGTTAGGCTACTGTTTTCATACAAATATTTTGACATGATAGTGAGGTGCTAAGTTATAGACTATGCCTGGTTTTATCTGTGGACATCATGATCTAAATCAAATGCATGATACTGGATGACCAATGGTTCATTTTAATAAAACTCAAACAGTTAGAATATTACATTTTACCAAATAAAAATGTGGTCGTTACATTAAAAAAAGACATGTTACTGTTTTTGTTAATGAACATAAATTTAACATGGTAGTATTAGCTTGAGTTAGGATGCAGATTTACTGTCAACTCCCTGTCAGATGTGCATTTTGAGACAAAACATGTAATTTGAATATTGTAGCCTGCACTGCAAACTGCTGAAGAAATATTTTTCTATTCAGATATTTATTTTGTTAAGGAAAAATTACAAATGTTTCAATGTTCTACCTCAGATTTGTGAAATGTTCACCTGTTTGGCAAGTGTTTGTCATGATATATTCTGACAATAAAGAGTAATTTAAAACCACAATTAACGCTCTGTGTTTCTACAACTTTCACTTAGGAAAAACAACAAAAATCTGCCTTTAAACTTGAAAAAAATTAAGATTTGACATTTATCGTGATAATTATCGATATCGACTGATATAAAAAAATTATCGTGATAATTTTTTTTGGCCATATCGCCCAGCCCTACTTGACAGCCCCACTTGTCGATGATGTCTGTTTTGATTTATTGACATATCAATTGTTCATATTTGTCACTCATCTTTCTGAAACAAACTACAAAGATAACTATTTCCTTTTATAAGAAAATAAATATAATTTTCTCTTTGATAGCAATATCACAGTCACATCACGCCTACCCCAGGTCTGAGCTCGTCACTGTCATCACTGCAAAAAAAAAAAAAAAGGCCTTGAAATGTTAACGTTGTCAAATAACATGGATTCATTGACTCATGGATGCCATGGATTGTATCCAATTGCATATCCGACCTTTCGCAAGTTGGGTAATTTTTAAATAAGTGGCCGTCCCAGAAAAAAGTTATTCTTATGTTAGTGCTGGGCAACGATTAAATTTTTTAATCGCGATTAATCGCATGGATTTCTTGCGATTAATCGCGATTAATCGCATTGTTACGTGCAAAATTGAATAATGAATTCTAAAGTAATGTATTGCACACTTTTGATTTAAATGTACTGCTATATACACAAAAGTGCAATAACATGTGTTTTGCAAAAACTTTAAGCAAATAAGGTGCTTTATACCAGCAGTATTCTCTTTACACATTAGCAATAAAATATTTATTGTAAATCTCAACTTAAGCATTAATGTAATCAAATCAAATATTAAAACAAAGCTATTTGGCACTGGGCATTACCTTTTATCTAGTTAAAACGAGTCCAGTTTTCTTTTTTCTTTTTTTTCTGAACAGGTATCAACAGGTATCTTTTATCAGGGAGCAGCAAAAACAGTCTATGTAGTCAGAGGTCATGATCACTAGGCTACTACAGATATAAGTCGACCAACGTTTCTTCTCTGATAGTAGCTTAGGTTTGGTCATGCCATGGTTTCCCAGGTACACTAAGATTAGGCTACATTAAACAGAGATAAAGCCCAATATACTTCTGCGTCGAACTTACGCCGTAGGCTGTGTGTAGCGCGCGTACCCTGACGTGCACCTCTCCAAAAATGTAACAACGCCTCAATACGCGTACCGTTTCACATGCTCCCGTAATTGCGCGTCAACGCGGACAACGACGCAGAAGTATAAATGAAAACCAACGAGGCTCCGGCGTAGGTCTGACGCAGAAGTATAAATCAGCTTTTAGAGTGAGGTGAAGTGGTTGAGCACAAGGTGCAGCGAAAAGCGGGTGCGTTCCTGTGAAACTGTTGCGGTCAAGCTCGCCTCACGCACGCGCCCGGGCACGCCCGTTGCCGAAGTTGAATTATCTATAATTTTTGTACACGACGCGCAGCACAAATCATTGGAAGAAAGACTGATCCTCGGTTCGCTGTTTGTGAGTTTCCAGAATCTAAATAGTTATCAGGACATCAACAGAAGGGAATTCACATGGCAGAGCATCCCCGCTAAACTAAATGCAGGACTATCAGGTAAAGTTATGTATAATTTTAATTTAAGTTAAAAAGGCTACAGCTGCGTAGCGCACAGAAGCCGTTGGTTAACGTTACTATCCGCGCCTGTCATTCACTCGCGGAGCGCTGTCTCCCTGTCTGTTCACCTGAGAGAACCTGCCAAAGCCTCTCCACTGCTTGTTTGGGTGGGTTATTTGCTGGCTGACAAACATCCCACTCCTCCTGTGATCCATGATTTGACTAGGCCTGTGTGTAGTATTCAGAGCCAGTGAGCAACGGACTTTCAAAAAAAAAAAAAAAAAAAAAAAAAACTGCGTTAACGTGCGTTAAAAAAATTGTCGGCATTAATTCATAAATGCGTTAACGCGATAATAACGCGTTAACTTGCCCAGCCCTATCTAATGTTGATCTAGCTTACAGATCTAGCAGACAAACTAACACATAGAATAACATTATAACTTTCAACACACTCAAATCCTGTTTAGTGTGATAGTATAACGTTAGACCAAGTGAAACAGCGCTGCGTTACCTCACGAGTTTCATTCGTCTATTAAACTGACGTGTGAATAGTAATTCAGCACTTGCGGGTAGTTTGGTAGAATGAAATGTCCTCATTCCTTTATATCCGCGGGACTCGCGTGTGATATGTCTCTTATTAGCAATCGCAACCTGCTTCACATCACTATGATGTTAAAAAAACATGAATGTTTTCACTCATCCATAAACATTATTACATACATCAGCTTGAGAACAAGTCCCATCATTCAGCTTATCACTACGTCATTAACATACATGTTTGTTATTGTAGAGGTTAGCGACATATTGTGCCTAACTTCTTAAATGTTTGTGTGCTTAAAGGCCTTAAATGCTTGAACCCCGATAAATGCTGCTTGCAGCTTTAATTTTTAATTGTTTTCTTTTACGACGGTTTAAACATCCCGGATAAGCGCAAATTAGTACCCTTTTAATTAGCCGTCTTACCTACAACAAAGAGTATAGAAGTAACAAGAGGCGAAACTCCGTTGCAGTTTTGACAACAATCGCTAGATGACGCTGCTGTCGCGCCGCCGCCATTTTGGACTGAACCAACGGCTTTACCGTTAGCACAACTATACAGCATTAACATTATGTCTGGAAAGAAATAACTGGAAACAACCTAACCTGGCAAATTAATTCATTGTTATCACTAAATGAACCACTAAATGAACCCTTTTCGCATAGACATGAAAATCACTATCCAAACTTAAATGGTTGTAATTCAAGAATGCTTTGGAATATAGACCTATAGTTGGTCTTGTTTTAAAGAAGACATTTGCCAGATTATTGTTGAAGTGAAATAAATTAAGAAAGTGAAACAGAAAAAAAAGTTAAATAAGTTTGAGTTTATTCAAATGTACAAATGTAAAAATATAATTATTTATATTTTATATAAAATATATAGGCTATATTAAAAAAATATATTTTACTTTATAACTGCGAGAAAATGAAAGCAAAAAATCGGAACAAATTGTGTTCCAAATTTTAGGTTGATATCTCATATATAATTAAATTATAATAAAACTAAAGACTAAAACAGAGGCTATAGAACAGCTAATATACTTATCATTGTCATTCTATTTGTAGTAAATGTGTGCACTTTACTTGCACAATGTTTGATTTGTTGAGTGTAATGCAGGCAGAAATGATGTGGTGACATAGTGTGGTGATCTACTTACCACACATAGTGTGGTGATCACCAATTTTATTACTGTTAATTTTGTGATGATCTTCTATTACTATTAACTATTCTGTTCATTGTGTTTTGGCTTTTTCAAGGAATTTATTAATCATTTCATGAGAAACATGTGCTGTTGTTACTGGTGTTGTAAAATTGTGCTGTGTATGAAAACGGGAGTTGTCCCCAAAAGTTATTGGGGTAAATAAATAGCCCATTTGACAGCTTCATGCTCTATGACGAAATTGTTTAATTATAAACCGATCCATAAGCATTATTTTGTTGAAAATTATTCAACACACGCCGTTTTAGTTTAGGCTATAGAGATATTAAAAACTAGAAGCTACTATAGTTCCCTTAACCGCTTTTAAATTGGAACCAGTATCGTTAAATTCTATGACAGCTGTGATAGAATTGCGTTCAGTCCAAAATGGCGGAGCTGCAGCTCTGCTCATGGGCGCGTTTGTTGCAATGGAACGTTCTATTGAGTTTCGCCTCTTCTATACTCTTTGCCTACAATCTCTGTTCTGTGTAAACAATGAGTGACGTACATGCGCGAGAGATCACTTCCGGTGCTTTCCGGAAATGACAGAAGCGCCCGCGACCTCAGATCACTTGGACGTGGCTGTGTTTACAAGAGGTAAAAACGATATAAATACTGTTCGTTAGTGATGGCAAGATGAGGCTTCCTGAACCACTGAGACCTTGCAGCCCATTGCTTCAACCAAAGGTTCATTACTCGAAGCTTCATTCAGCATTGCTCACTAGTGACACCTAGCTACTGTGCAAAGAAATAGCAGGCAAATTAATTCATTCTGAACCAATGACCCGCCCCCCTCCCGCTGTTTTATTTATTTATCTTCTTCTCACTGTTAATGTCTCTGTAACCTTTCATTTGCAATAAAAAAGAGATATGTGCAGACATTTGTCCATTGCCTGGGTATGAAATAAAACATGTATCTTTCTCTGTCTGCATTTACTTGTATAAGTGTACTGCATACAAGTGTGTTGGGGTTTAAACAAATCCTCTTCTTGGACAAAACCTCTCCAGCCTTGGAAAAATATCCTTTTACAAGGAACAGAGGATGCAGGGGAATGTCAGTGCCAGCGGTTATAAATGAAGATACTGATGCTTTTGTTGAGCCCAGACAGGGGAGGATTTCCTCTTTCTTACTGGCTCCATTACCATGAAAAAGAAAGATGTCATAAAAAGCAAAAAAATCCAAAAGGGCAATCCAAATTAAAAAGCAGTCCAGTCCAGATCCAAAACTCTAAGCTACCAAAAATCCAAATAATCTTATCTAATTAATATACCAAGACTATAATATAGCTACTATAATTAATAATACCAATTATTAATTATTATTAATAACTATTCTAACCTGATATAATGTAATAATATACAGCCCTAACACATATATGACACAATAACGACAATGAGAGATATCTGACTCTCTGACACTACAACTGCTTCTACTCATGCTTCTACTACTCCTGCAACACCCACAAGGTGGCGTGAGTTTTGAACCCCCTTTATCCTGAAGCGACACTCAGACCGAACCGATGACGTATCCACACAAACCGAGGCCTCGTTTGTTATTAGTCACATGATTTTCACGTTAACAACACAAGCCTCGAATCGCGGCTTCATCTGGCACGCCCTTTTTTTCTCGACATAAGCTCCGATGCCTCGGTTAAAATGTCACATCACTACTGTTCGTTTTCTCATACAAACCGCTCGTTTTGTGTCTTAGGCCATCAATGTGTACTTACATTTACGAGTCATTAAATCATGTTTAATTTGGACATCTCTGTGCATGCTCTTTGAGGTGGACCCCATAGACCTGCATTATATGACTGACAGACAAGAACGGTTCGACCTAAAAATATCAAAATTGAAAATACTGTGGACACAAAGACACCTACATCTTGGATGCTCTTGAGGTAAGCTAAAACATATCAGAAATTAATTTCAAAGTGAACTATCCCTTTAAACTTCCTGATATTTAAAAGACGATATCTCTGTTTATGTTGAACTTTAAGCGCAGCAACTTTGCAGATACTGTTCATGCACCAACAGCAACATTACACACTATTTAAAATGAAAAAAGTGAAATCACAATCAACCACCCCTTAAAAACAGAGAGAAGAAGATACGTTTTAACCCTCTGGGCTTCTACGTCTGAAAACTTTTATCTTTTGAATTGTTTAATTTTTTTGCTTCATCGGATGAGGGTGAAATTTGGTGACGTTTGTTGTATTACCTCTATGAACACACAAAAAAAATCAAGGAGATGATTCTGATATGTTAAAGGGTCGTAAAAAAAATAGTCACACTTAGCTTCTTCCTGGTCAAAAATGACCGACATAGGAAATGAATGGGAAATACGAAAAAATAGGAAAACTCAGAGAAACTTTTGGTGGTACAAGCTACAGATCAGCCACTGTGCAGAAAAAAAGTGTACAGCAATGAAGGGGTGACACTCTAAAACATCAAGAGTGCAAATAAGACCCCACCACACACACACACCCACGCACACAAACACACACAGATAAACTGGCAAGACTGCAACAGCAAATTTGTAGAATATGCAAAATAAAATAAATAAATGAAAAAAAATCTCGCTCAAATGCACACACACACAGAGAGAGAGAGAGAGAGAGAGAGAGAGAGAGAGAGAGAGAGAGAGAGAGAGAGAGAAAGAGAGAGAGAGAGAGAGAGAGATTAAAGGTGCTAAATGTAACTTTTCTACTAAAATAAATCCTTTTTTTATTGCCTGTGTGTGAAGGGGTTGTAATCACACAGTACAATGATCCACTTGTCGAGTTTTGCTATTACGTCTGAAGGCCAATATTTATATTTTTATGTGAAGTCTCCGGGTCGGATTTACCGCGAAATCCATCGGATGTGACGTGCATGCACGCTCCCGAGCCTCTCTCCTTATATACAGTCTATTGTAGACGGTCAGGGAGTTACTTCCGGTTAAAGGCGCACGTTTTTCGGCTTATATCTCGGTCAATCTTTGATCAATATTCCCAAGACTCGAATCGTTCGGAGTGCTGGACGGGGCCTTTCGAACGAGCTATGGAACTTATATGGTTCTTTTCAGCTCGACTAGATGGTCCCAACGAGCTCGGTGCTCACAGAATCCGTCTAGTATTCGCCAAGATATTTGCGTAATAGACGGTATTGTCTATGATAGGGATGGGCACAATTAATCGACGATCGATTATTGATCGTTAAGAATTTCGTCGATCACGTTAATTTGTTATCGATTATCATTAACCTAATGCTGCTGCGCGGTGTGAGTGGAAAGTGGCTGGTCAAGTTAGCGCGGAGGTTCCTGTGCATCCCGGCAACGTCAGTCCCCTCAGAGCGGGTGTTTTCAGCGGCTGGACTGAAGCCTTGTTTACACTCGACGCGTCCGCCCGAGCGCGAAGGTGAGCGCGGCAAAAAATATGTCATTGTGGTGTTCGGTGTTTCAGAGGAGAGCACGTCGAGTATAAACGCCTCGTCCGTTTGGGGAGGTGCGCGAGCACTCTGCGTAGACTCGCGCTGAAGAGCCAGGCGAAAATGTTAACAAGGATTGACGGTCACCAGGTTGCGGTCGCGTCTGACCCCAGATCATGTCATCAACATGCTTTCTCAACAAAAATCAGTAGACTGGTGTAGAAGTTGTATGTGAGTTACTAGTTATTTTTTATGAGGCTTTGTTTAGTAGCCTAGGCTAATTGATTGTAATCTCTCTCACCCTTTCTCGACTCCGTGCCTTGGATAGTTTTGAGTTACATTTTGACAAAACCTGTCAGATCTAAGTATTATTATATTTTTGGTTAAGTTATTGTTTAACATGATTTTTTTTATTATTTATTATTTTGTAACAAACGAGGGTCTCTGTTTAAGACGCCAACTCGCAGCTGCAGGTTCCGTTGCGTTAGAGCACCGCAGCATTTATTTATACATCAAGTTTAGCCTAACCGAACGTCCAGTTTAACTGCCACAAGTTGATCATCTTGTAATAAAGATCTAATCAAGGAAAAACACGCTGTATTTTTGTATTTTCATTGAATTTTTAGGCTAATTTATAAAAAGTTAAATAAATAATGAATTTGAAAATAAAAATATTAATGATTAATCGATAGTCGATCGTTAATTCTCCCAACGATCGACTAAGAAAATTTAATCGAATGCCCATCCCTAGTCTATGAGTTCGAGCACGAGCGCTCTTGTAAAAATTGGTTGCAATCTGAAACATCACCGCTAGAGGCCGCTAATAGTTACATAGAGCACCTTTAACTGGTAAGACTGCAACAGAAAATTGAGAATATGCAAAAATAAATAAATAAAAAATACCAATTTATTGCAACATGTCTGTATAAAGTGTTTTTAATTATTACTAACAATCCCTTATTTTGTTCAATTATTTGAATGATCAAATACTGAGTAACAAAAATGTTTGCATTGTGTTCCCTTTCTAACCAAATGCTATAGTTTGATTGTAATCATAATGCAAAACCTGAAACTTATCTAAAAAATTGTTAAAAAAATAAAGTAGTAGTCTTTTAGAATATCTAAATGTATATCTAAATTTAAAAAAAAAACGAACAAGATAGAGAAATGTCTAAAACAACAAAAGGAATCAAAAAGCCTTTCTATGTATTTATATAGGAAGCTATAGGCAGCCTACAGGCTGGTACAGGACATTGCACACATTTAACTATTTTTAAAGCCACTAGATGGCGCTCTTCCACTTGAACATTTTTTTTAGGCTGGCACTCTATTTGTAGTACCCCAGAGTGCTGTCTGCACTCCCAATTTTATTGGTTTATAATACGGCAATCTTATTGGTCTAGAGTAGACGATTCAGGTCTGAGCATGCGCATTCCTTTAAGTACGATTTTATGAATGATTTGGCCGTATTAAAGAAATATTAAATGCTTACTTTAATCGTATGGCTATCTTATCGGTTTACCATGGTACTTTTAGTTAAGATCTATTGCTGTTTTATTGTACTTAAAGTGTAAATTGCAGGTTAACCACCACAACCAATTCATGTGTAAATAAAGTGCTCAATATGTATATATTTAAAAAATTCTGTTTTAAAATGCATTAAAATAACATTTATTGGGATTTCTTCATATCAGGGAGCTGCGGGCAGTAATGCACTCAATCTGTGTGTGCGGGTTGAGGGAGAATAAAACGATTAGCGGGACTCCCACAAACTAGAAATATCTATGAATAAAACATAAAAACTAATAGATTTCTATTCATCTGTTGCAGAAAAGCAAGAACAACTAAAACAAAATAGAAACGGTTTACAGGCAGAGTTTCTATTTCTAACATGTCTGCAGCGATGTAGCCAATCACAGCCATATGTGTTGATTTCTTGAACCCAATAATGGCCAATCAGAAGCATTTACGATGGACTCCCCTCACCGCTCAAAGCTGACTTTTTGTTCAGTGCTGAATTCTGTTTGCTGACAAATCCTCTAATTATAACAAACATAGTGTATTAGTGTTGTCACGATACTAGAATTTCTAACTTCGATACGAATATTGTGGCAGAAAAAAACTGCCACAATATTAAGGGGGATTTTTTTTTTTAAAGCTAAATGTAACAAGTCTAGAACATGACAATGAGGTATATTTTACATGAACAAAAATGTCCTGATTTCTATTTGTTAATATTTTTTAATTGGACCAGAGCTAACATGATCCGTTGTATTTTTATTACCTAATGTTATCAAAGATTAAAATATACTGTAACATAAAAGCACTTTACAGTATCAAATTGGAGGATAGAGTGTCAGTAATGTATTATAATAAGATTAAACATTCAATTTTCAGTTAAAGGCATTTCATTATTGAATTTAGAGATGCCATTGTCTGTTAAGTTTAATTAGTATCTGTGTAATCAAATTGATGATAAATCGCTAATGAAGGCAAATTGCAGAATTAAATTATAATTTTTGAATAAAGTTAAATAGGCACAAGCTAATTTACATTTGACCACAGTTACAATATTTACTTGTCTAAGATTCCTCAGTCAGATTGTGTTAACTTTAAGAAAACGGTGAAAAAAATAGACAACACAGACTCATATCGACAACAATACTAGGCCATCTTGGTTAATGTTTCAGAAAAGTTAAAATGAGAAGAGTTTCAGTGTTTCCTTTAGGATTTTTATTAGCAGTGGGGGCAGGTCTGTCCAAACAACAAAACACCCTGATGCTGAGCATATATGGTGTTAAATGGTACCCCTGGAGCCTGTTCCTTAAGTCTGTTTTCACCTCTAAAATAATTTTAAAAAATGAGTGATGTGAGGGATATTGATATAGTCAAACAATCTTTTGGGTGCCCGCAGCACGCTCACAGTGTGAAGCGTGTGTCCCGGCAATTATCCGACATCTCTGCTCGCGGTGTTTTTAATGCGTGTCCGCGCTATTCTCCGACATGCCCGATCGCGGTGTGTTTTTAATGCGTGTCCGCGCAATTATCCGACATCTCTGCTCGCGGTGTTTTTAATGCGTGTCCGCGCTATTCTCCGACATGCCCGATCGCGGTGTGTTTTTAATGCGTGTCCGCGCTATTATCCGACATCTCTGCTCGCGGTGTTTTTAATGCGTGTCCGCGCTATTCTCCGACATGCTCGCTCCGGTGTGTTTTTAATGCGTGTCCGCGCTATTCTCCGACATGCCCGATCGCGGTGTGTTTTTAATGCGTGTCCGCGCTATTCTCCGACATGCCCGATCGCGGTGTGTTTTTATATGCGTGTCTGCGCTATTCTCCGACATGCCCGATCGGGGTGTGTTTTTAATGCGTGTCTGCGCTATTCTCCGACATGCCCGATCGGGGTGTGTTTTTAATGCGTGTCCGCGCTATTCTCCGACATGCCCGATCGCGGTGTGTTTTTAATGCGTGTCCGCGCTATTATCCGACATCTCTGCTCGCGGTGTTTTTAATGCGTGTCCGCGCTATTCTCCGACATGCCCGATCGCGGTGTGTTTTTAATGCGTGTCCGCGCTATTCTCCGACATGCCCGATCGCGGTGTGTTTTTAATGCGTGTCCGCGCTATTCTCCGACATGCCCGATCGCGGTGTGTTTTTAATGCGTGTCCGCGCTATTCTCCGACATGCCCGATCGCGGTGTGTTTTTAATGCGTGTCCGCGCTATTCTCCGACATGCTCGCTCGGGGTGTGTTTTTAATGCGTGTCCGCGCTATTCTCCGACATGCTCGCTCGCGGTGTGTTTTTAATGCGTGTCTGCGCTATTCTCCGACATGCCCGATCGGGGTGTGTTTTTAATGCGTGTCTGCGCTATTCTCCGACATGCCCGATCGGGGTGTGTTTTTAATGCGTGTCCGCGCTATTCTCCGACATGCTCGCTCGGGGTGTGTTTTTTAATGCGTGTCCGCGCTATTCTCCGACATGCCCGATCGCGGTGTGTTTTTAATGCGTGTCCGCGCTATTCTTCGACATGCTCGCTCGGGGTGTGTTTTTAATGCGTGTCCGCGCTATTCTCCAACATGCCCGATCGCGGTGTGTTTTTAATGCGTGTCCGCGCTATTCTCCGACATGCCCGATCGCGGTGTGTTTTTAATGCGTGTCCGCGCTATTCTCCGACATGCTCGCTCGGGGTGTGTTTTTAATGCGTGTCCGCGCTATTCTCCGACATGCCCGATCGCGGTGTGTGTTTTTAATGCGTGTCTGCGCTATTCTCCGACATGCCCGATCGGGGTGTGTTTTTAATGCGTGTCTGCGCTATTCTCCGACATGCCCGATCGGGGTGTGTTTTTAATGCGTGTCCGCGCTATTCTCCGACATGCCCGATCGCGGTGTGTTTTTAATGCTTGTCCGCGCAATTATCCGACATCTCTGCTCGCGGTGTTTTTAATGCGTGTCCGCGCTATTCTCCGACATGCCCGATCGCGGTGTGTTTTTAATGCGTGTCCGCGCTATTATCCGACATCTCTGCTCGCGGTGTTTTTAATGCGTGTCCGCGCTATTCTCCGACATGCCCGATCGCGGTGTGTTTTTAATGCGTGTCCGCGCTATTCTCCGACATGCCCGATCGCGGTGTGTTTTTAATGCGTGTCCGCGCTATTATCCGACATCTCTGCTCGCGGTGTTTTTAATGCGTGTCCGCGCTATTCTCCGACATGCCCGATCGCGGTGTGTTTTTAATGCGTGTCCGCGCTATTCTCCAACATGCCCGATCGCGGTGTGTTTTTAATGCGTGTCCGCGCTATTCTCCAACATGCCCGATCGCGGTGTGTTTTTAATGCGTGTCCGCGCTATTCTCCGACATGCTCGCTCGGGTGTGTGTTTTTAATGCGTGTCCGCGCTATTCTCCGACATGCCCGATCGCGGTGTGTTTTTAATGCGTGTCTGCGCTATTCTCCGACATGCTCGATCGCGGTGTGTTTTTAATGCGTGTCCGCGCTATTCTCCGACATGCCTGCTCTCGGTTTGTTTTTAATGCATGTCCGCGCTATTCTCCGACATGCCTGCTCTCGGTTTGTTTTTAATGCATGTCCGCGCTATTCTTCGACATGCCCGATCGCGGTGTTCTTTATCAATCAACCAAAGCCGGTCGCGGGGGCGCCACCCTCGCCATCTTTCCATTAACTTCACTTTTGCTATAACCAGAGCGAATGAGACGAGTGCGTCACGTGTGGTGTTTGTCAACGCGCCTTTGGAGAGAAGTGAAAGTGACCGCTCGGCTAGTATCGATACTTCGGGAAATTAGTATTGGTATCGTTCAGATATTTCAGTATCAATATTTATCGAAATATGGTGGCGACACATAGGCTAACTTGGAAGTATTTGGAGGTACAGAAAAAAAGTATTTTTGCGGGCGGGAGCGGGACAAAACATACATGCTGCGATCGGGAGAAAGTAATATAAGAAAGTAGTTGAGCACGTCAGTTATAACGACCCCATAGACTGTAAAAAAAAACGACCCACGTATTAAAAACATTGTCGGGTTTAAACCGGGCTCGGGCTTATAATTACAGTTAATGTGTCGGGCAGGGCCAGGCTCGGACACAGCGGACTCGGAATTGATTTTTTTGGGCCGATATAAGCTCTACCTCGGGTAAGTTATGCGAACACTTACAGGCACGAATCAGCCGTTTGTCCTTGGGGAACTTGTGGAGCCTCTACCCCGTTTTTGATGTATTCGTACATCCCGCACAAACACAATAGTTAACCATTTTTTGCAAACACAATAGTTAACCATTTTTTGCAAACACAATAGTTAACCATTTTTTGCTAGCTAGGTCTCCAATATAACTCATAACCTGACTCCAGCTTGGAGCATAGACAGTAAAAGCTTGGAGTACCTGTTATGACGTCACACCCAGCCTAGTGGAAGGGAGGGGCATGCTTAAAAGCACTGTAAAACGTACCAACTTTTCATATTATATTCGGCATTTTGGTATAAAAAACATAAAAAACAATGGTAGGCGGTTCTTATCTTTATGTTTAGTAAGCACATTGCAAAATTTTACCTGCAATTTACACTTTAAGACACAGAATAGATTAAGTTATTGTTTAAAAACTAACGCTTGGTGACAGCACCTGTAGGCATACTTCAGTGAGATGTTTTACATTATATCCCGTCATTCACTTAGCTTATACTTCTATCAGGATCGGTGGATCAGCACAAACTCTGGATTTTACGCAAAGGATGATAATTCACTGTAAGAATGTAGCCAATAGCAGCTGATTTTAATTTTTAAAGCACGACCGTTTTTGTTGTCATTTTTTAACGAGATGTTGTCCAATGCGTGCATTATTTGGTAGGCTACAAAGTGCAAAATAAAATGTTTAATGGCAAACTCATGTTTGTTGTTTACCTGTTAATAAAATGAGGGCCTATTGGTTCTGTAAAGCCCTATGTTATAATTGTAAAAGATTCATGTTTTCTAATAAGTGGAAGTGGTCCTCAACTGGTTAACATGTAGCTACAACTATCTGTGACTGTGACATTATAAAAATCCTATAATTTATTTATCCACCCTCGCATTATGTCCATGTTTTAATCTGCGTAGTATAGGCTACGGGATAAAAATGGTTTCAAATATTAACACTCACATATAGGCTAGCTGCATAACCATAAAAAAACACTGCTGTAAATCTGTGCAATTATAATAGGCCTATAATAAAATAAATAAAATACCCAGCAGAGAAGTGATATGAACATGTAGGCATATTGTTTAAATACGCTCTTGAGCACTAGCCTGGCTAACGTCAGACCACGTCTCATTGACATTGAAACGTGAATAAAATTGCGCTGCGCAAAGGCAGTATGGGGAAACCCAGGCTACTTGAGCACATAAATAGCTCTAATAATATTTGCTATAGCCTAGATCGACATAATAAATCTCCTTCTATGCCAGTAATTTCATGCCGTCATGATCATTGCTCACTAAAAGTGGCACTGACCAGGGTTTCCCATACATTCATTAATTTGTGGCGGGCCGCCACAATATCAACGCTGACCGCCACGGATTGATTTTCAGATTTTTAAACTATTTAATATGGGTAAAATTTTATTTTATTGTAGAGCTGCGCGCAGCTTGCTCCCCCCTCCCTCTCTCTCTCACACAAACTGACAACGGAGGCGCGCGCGAAAAACCCCGCCTCCTCTTCGAGCACAGTCTCAAAACAACATGAGCATGCGTTGGAGGACAGATTGTTGCGGTCACTGCGGAGCTTATTTTCCCAGCGAATATTCCAGAATCAATCCGGAGTTGAATGGTTGTAATGAACACTGCTGCAAAACAACTCTGATAAGTTATTCTATGTTAAACGCTGTCGCGTTTCCATTACAGATTCAGGGTTTCCCGCAGCACTTTGTAACTAAGGCGGCCGCCTAAGCAACACACGCCTTAACTAACGTTACGTCGTCAAAAAATGTATGAGCGAAGCCTGCCTTGTTACTCGGTCCTGTTTATAGCTTAAATTCTCTGCCCGAAGCAGAACTTGGGCCGATATTACCCGCCGCCATCCTCGGGGCGGGCCCTTGATCTAGAGACGTGCGGCGCGGGACTAGATGTGATGGCCGAGTGCAAGCGGTAATGATCTCACTCTGTGTGTGCGGGCTGTGGGAGAATAAATTATTCACAGGACTCCCGCAAATTATGAATATCAATGAATAAAACTAGGGATGCACCGATACCACTTTTTCCAGACCGAGTCCGATACCGATACTTTCATTTTTGGTACTCGCCGATACCGATACGGTAACCGATAACTGTATTTTTAATTTTCAGTTAATTTTCAATTCATGCATTTGTAATTTTTAAATGTATTGGTAGAGAAACCAAAATAATATCAATCATATTAGTTGTTTATTAAATTTAAACTTAATTAGTTCAACAAATATATATTTCATGCACTGCATATTTATTACTGCATAAATTAAATATATATGGATCTTTTTGTAAAGTTGATAGAGGTAGCCTATTTAGCCAAGAGCAGAGAGTAATTTATTTGTCCTTTGTTTGATTAACATTAAAACACAGCAGCAGATTTATTAAAGTGCCGCCCCTTATAGGCCGAACGCACTGACGCCATTTGAATTATACTGTCTACGTTCACTTGAGATATATAACAGTTTTTTACTAGGATACTCGCCAATGTGTTTTTACATAGATTTGTGTGAATTCGTCCGTACAAGCGCAATGCGTGAAAGACTTCCATTCAGTATTCGCGCGCTGTCTGGTGGTTTTCGGGGCGCGCGCTGTGGATGTTTGAAGTTCATGGAAATTCTTGACCTGCAAATGTCCTGTAATAATGTAGGCTACCACTCGTTAAACATAAGTAAGGTAACAGTTCATGTTTTACTTACATATACGATTTAGTTTTAATCCAAATAACACGTGCTGAGTGAATGATCCGCAATCAACAGCATTCAACAGAAGTGCTCTCTCTCTCTCTCTCTCTCTCTCTCTCTCTCTCTCTCTCTCTCTCTCTCTCTATCTCTCTATCTCTCGTCAGTTAACGTTATTAATAAGCTACATGCCTCGTTTTACTTGATTTGCCATTGACATCCGACTGAACTACAAACTTTCCACTGACGTCTGTGAAAAAGGGTTGCGCTCGACCAGCTCGCGCATCTGTGTCGTAGCGCGCTCAATCCTCTCCGTGTTTTTCTCTTATCAGCTTGCGCACCATATAGTTAAATAGACGACGCGTTAATATATTCTGTTTAATATTCCACTGATAAGATACATTTATTTCATATACAGCCTTCTTTTTTTATCCCCATTATAATTTCTGACACTGTACACATGCTGCCTGGTATCGGTTGTTGGTATCGGGGCATTTTTACGAGTACGAGTACAAGTACATGAGCTCAGTATCGGGCCCGATACCGATACTGGTATCGGTATCGGTGCATCCCTAAATAAAACATTTAAAAACTAATAAATTGTTATTAATCTGTTGCAGAAAAGAACTAAACAAAATTGAAACTGGCCAGAGTTTCTATTTGTAACATGTTTCCAGCGTGAGCGATGTAGCCAATCACAGACATATGTGTTGATTTCTTAAACACAACGGCCAATCAGAAGCATTTAAGATAGACTCCCATCACCGCTCAAAACTGACTTTTTGTTCAGTGCTGAATTCTGCATGCTGGCAAATCCTCTGTTTATAACAAACAAAGTGTAGATATTGTGAAATATTCATTGTGTAATCAGCTTCATTGATAATAATAGAGATGTTTGAGATCGCGATGATGTCAGCTTTTTAGGGATTATTAACATTCAGTCATCATGGCAAACCACACCATGGCAAAAGTAGCCTATGCTTTTATGTTAAATTAACAGTTGTTTGTAAATTCGTACCTCTGCATTTTGACAATGTTGTTTTACACTTTATTTTGCACTTCATTGTTTTATAGTTGTATAGTGTTTGTTGTTTCAGTTGTTATGTTTTGCACTTTTTAGCACAAATATTTAAAAATATTTGTATAGTTTGTTAAAATTGCACATTGCAAATGTTGTTTTGAAAAGCTGGTTATTTATTAATCTAATTTGTTATTTAAATTTAATATATTGTTTAATAATTGTTACATTTAGTACAGAGCCTGTAGTCTATCACAAAAACAAGCCCATATGATAGGGCATTGGAATATTTTTTTCAGAAAGGCCCGTAAAAGAAAATGTTCAAACAAAGGGTGCAAAATATGCAACACGAAGTCTGTGGAGCAGTCATAGAAGTGTAGCAATGGCATAGCAATGTCTTTAAGTTATCTGACATTATGTGTCAACCCCCCCCCCCCCCCCCCCAAAAAAAAAACACACACCACCACACATAGAATCTAATTCTGTGGGAAACACTGCTGACTTTATCTCCAGGGTAAATTAATAAATATAATAGTATCTAGGCTAAATCTCAAACAGTTTATCATCAGCAACATAGGCTATTTTTTGTGATATCGCCTAGCCCTAAAACTGCTTAATATTATAGCCTGTAAAGCTTACAATATTACTTTTTGTAAAGCTACTTAGAAACGATGTGAGTTGAGCGCTATACGAATACATTTTGACAGGAACTTCATCTAACTTGATTCGTAAATTCATCAAAACATTATCCAATTGGTCGTTACTGAAATCAGAAATCGCCATGGTTATAACTTAATATTTCTGTAGTAGGCTATGGCCAAACAGCGTCGGAGATCACCCATAAACTCCTACTATAGACTCGTACATAATGGAATGCGCATGCTCATGCCTTAAGCATCTACGCCAAGGCAAGGCAAGGCAAGTTTATTTATATAGCACATTTCATACACAATGGTAATTCAAAGTGCTTTACATAGGAGAAAGCAAAAGAATCAAAACAAATAAGAATAATTAAAACAGTTTAGAATAAAAAATAAAATAAAGTACAGTAAAAACGGTCGGGCGAACAGTGGCACAGTGCTCATTCAGTAAATGCATAGCTAAACAGAAGTGTTTTGAGTCTGGATTTGAATGTGACTACTGTAGGAGCACATCTGATCTCTTCTGGAAGCTGGTTCCAGCTGCGGCTGGCATAGTAGCTAAAAGCAGACTCTCCTTGCTTAGAGTGAACCTTTGGTATTTCTAGCTGATGCGATCCTAATGATCGGAGTGATCTGTTGGGTTTATATTCAGTGAGCATTAGGGGTGTAACGGTACACAAAAATCACGGTTCAGTACGTACCTCGGTTTTAAAGTCACGGTTCGGTACGTTTTCGGTACAGCAAAAAGAAAGAAATGCCAGAGAAATGTCCTATTTATTAAAAGAAAAAATATTTTTTATATAAGTGTGAGTTTTTCTACATCTTGAAACTCAGGTTTAAATGGGGGTAATTTTTGAAGGATGAATAAATAATGTTTTGGTCATCACATTAAAAATGACATTTAAATATATATTTATATAATATTTATATAATATTTGAGTTTTGAAGTGCTGGAAAAAGATGTGTGAAGTACTTGAAAGCATTTCACTATTCCAGCCAAACTGGTTACAATTAGTGTTACTATGGTGAATGTTGCTGATCTGTGGACTTAAAGCCTAACGTTATCAGACTAGTTCATTCACGGCACAATGTTTTTCCTGGTTTCCATGTCAGCGCTGAGATCTACGGTTAATAACAGAGACATGTGAACGCTTCTCACTAGATCTCGCAGCGATGTTATTACTTCAGTGGCGAATTCAAATGCTTTCTTTACTGGATCTCTTATCGCTGTACAGTAGCCTAGTAACAGTGTCGCTTGATCGAGATCGGCTCGCGCTCATAGAGCTCGCGCTGCACAGATCTATGTTGCTGGCCCGAACTGATAAACGGTCCGTGAACCGTGATGCACAATATAATGAGTAGCGCAGTTTCGTTCCGCTTTCATTACGTTTGCCATGTGATGTTGCGATACATTGTGGTGGTCGCACTCGCGCCAACGCGGATTTTGACGGCAGGAAAAAAGGACCAAGGAATCGTTCGGTTTGTATGCGTACCGAACCGGAAGCCTCGAACCGAAACGGTTCAATACGAATACACGTACCGTTACACCCCTAGTGAGCATATCTGCAATGTATTGAGGTCCTAGCCCATTGAGTGATTTATAAACCAGTAATAATACTTTAAAATCAATCCTAAATGTTACTGGGAGCCAGTAAAGACCTGAGGATTGGTGTGATATGTTCATATTTTCTGGTTCTGCTCAGAATCCTGGCAGCAGCGTTCTGTATGAGCTGCAACTGTCTAATGGTCTTTTTGGGAAGGCCAGTGAGGAGTCCATTACAATAATCCACCCTGCTGGTGATGAAAGCATGCACAAGTTTCTCTAAGTCTTGACTGGAAACAAAGCATCTAATTCTTGCAATATTTTTCAGATGATAGTATGCTGATTTAGTAATTGCTTTGACATGACTACTGAAACTAAGGTCTGACTCTAGAGACACACCAAGATTCCTGACTTGATTTTTAGTTGTTAGACCCCTAGAGTGAAGGTATGCATTCACCTTGAGAACTTCATCTTTGTTTCCAAACGCAATGACTTCAGTTTTGTCTTTGATTAACTGAAGAAAGTTTTGGCACATCCAACCGTTTACTTAATCAATGCATTGGCACAGGGAGTCAATGGGGCTGTAATCATTAGGCGATACGGCTAAGTAGAGCTGTGTGTCGTCTGAATAGCTGTGGTAAGAGATTCGGTTCTTTCTCATTATTTGGCTCATTGGGAGCATGTACAGGTTGAATAGGAGTGGCGCAAGAATTGAGCCTTGGGGGACTCCGCATGTCATGGATGTCCACTCAGACTTAAGGTCTCCTATACTCACATAATAACCTCTCCCTTCTAAGTATGACCTGAACCATTTTAGGACTATCCCAGAAAGCCCCACCCAGTTTTCCAGCCTGTCAAGAAGTATGTTGTGATCGACAGTGTCAAATGCAGCACTGAGGTCGAGTAGTACCAGCACTGATAATTTGCCTGTATCAGTATTTAAGCGAATATCGTTTATTATCTTTATGAGAGCTGTCTCTGTGCTGTGATGCGATCGGAAACCAGATTGAAAATTGTCAAAGTATCCATTCAAGCTTAAGAATTTGTTCAGCTGATTGAAGACAACTTTTTCAATGATCTTGCCTATGAAAGGAAGATTTAAGATCGGTCTATAATTGCTTAAGATGGTCTTATCCAGATTGCTCTTTTTAGGAGGGGCTTGACAACTGCAGTTTTCAGGGAGTTTGGAAAACTCCCAGAGAGAAGTGAGGCATTTACCACTTCTAGGAGATCTGCTTCTAAGCTGTTTAACACACTTTTGAAGAAAGATGTGGGAAGTGCGTCAAGGGCACAGGTTGATGTTTTAAGGTGCTGTACGGTTTCTTCCAAAATTTTGCCATCAATTTCTTCGAAATCAGACATAGTAACTACTTTCTCAGGTAGTGGTCGGATCTGTTTGACCCCAGCGCAACTCAAGGATGAGCCGATCACCTTTCTGATATTATTGATTTTCTCAGAGAAGAAAGAGGCAAACTCACTGCACTTGCTGTCTGAGAGCATTTCACTGGGAATCTGGCTTGGGGGTTTGTCAGTCTCTCTACAGTAGCAAAAAGAGTGTGTGTGTTGTTTAAGTTGCTGTTTATAATATTCGAGAAGAAAGTCTGTCTAGCTTTGGCTAGTTCCATATTAAAAGCATGGATGCTGTCTTTGTAGATGTTATAATGGACTACAAGTTTTGTCTTCCTCCACATGCGCTCTGCTCTTCTGCTTTGTCTTTTCATATTTTGCACTGCTGTTGAGTTTTCTCCAAGGTGCTTTTTGTCTACCACTATTCTTCCTGACTTTCACAGGAGCAATATCATCAATTACACTTTTAATTTTTGAGTTAAAATATTCAAGGAGAAAATCAACAGAGTCAGCAGATATGCTTGGTTTTAAAGATATAGCCTTCATAAATAGCACACTAGTGTTCTCATTTAAGCATCTCTTCTTGACAGACACAGATCTAGCTTCAATGGCAGGAGAGATCAATATATCAAAGAAAATACAGAAATGATCAGACAATGCTACATCCTTAATAACAATCGATGAGATGTTTAGACCCGTACTGATAAGTAAATCTAGAATGTGTCCACGATTATGTGCGGGTCCATGTACATGCTGAGTCAGATCAAAAGTTTTTAAAACAGTTTTGATTTCTTTTGCCATATTGTTTTCTGCATTATCTATGTGAATGTTAAAATCTCCAGCAATGGCAAAACAGTCAAACTCAGAGGAAATTGTTGATAACAGTTCTGTAAAGTCCTCAGCAAAGGCTGGAGAGTATTTTGTTAGAATTATTTTACATTATTCTGTAAATAATGATAAGTAAAATACGTGGAGCACCTTTCAACACAATACCCAGATATTCAAAAGATGGGTAATTCCCAAATGATATTTGCTTACATTGATAGACATCTTTAAAAAGAGCAGCTAAGCCCCCGCCTCTCTTACCCGCTCTGCAAACACTCATAAAAGTAAAGTTAGGAGGGGATGTTTCATTGAGGACTGTTGCACTGCAGCTGTCTTCTAGCCAAGTTTCATTTAGAAACATAAAGTCCAGGTTGTTTGTGGTTATTAAGTCGTTGACCAGAAGTGATTTATTATTAAGTGAGCGGATGTTTAAAAGTGCTAACTTAACAGTCGTACTTTTTGTCCCCAAAGCGATCTTAGTTTGGCGTGTAATAGGCACCAGATTAGATCAGATGGGAGCCAATAAGATTGCTGTATTATAAGCCAATAAAATCGGGTGTGGGCGGAGCGACACGTGTCGCCCCGCATCAAAGTGTTACCCCGCCCCATCGTCCTGACTGCAGTCTGGGGTTACTCCTCTATTTTGATGTGAAATGTTGCATTTATTGAATTTTTTTTAAAATAAATATAAAATATATATATATATATATATATATATATATATATATATATATATATATATATATATATATATATATATATATATTAATTCTAATGGAAAAAATAGCTCATACAAATTATATAATTGACCCTTTGCGTGGAGCTTGATTGACAGGTGTTCTAACCAATCATACTTCACCATCCGCCATTTTGTCCGAAAAAGCAGTCAGAAGAGTTAGTAGATTAACATGGGAGGATTTGAACTTGGTAAAATGAATATACTGACGCCTTTCCGCGGTTAAAACAACATTCATTCTTATGTTCATTCATGTTTATTTGATGCTATAAATGAACTAGAAGGAAGAGATGATCGGATCACGAGCAGCTTTAACTGATGCTCTACAGCGATCTGTCACGGCACATAAAGAGCCACAAAACGGTATTTATTGTTTAAATTTCTTTCAAAAAATGACCATATTTGAAAGGTGAGACTTAATATGCTTAATATCAAAAGTATCCTGGTCTGTCCTGTCTGTCCGCGTGTTGTCAGTCTTGTCTCTGCTCCGCGATGTATTTTTCACTGCGTGAGAACATGGTGAGAGTGTGAGAGCGGCGTAGCTTGTCGGACATAGCGACAGTAACTAAGGAGGGCGGGTCTTTGCGAAGGGTCAATTAATGCAAAGTATCATAAAAAAAACTCTATTAAAATTCTAAATAATAATCAGAAAATATTATAGAACAAAAATATATTTGATTGGTTATCCTGGGAAAAAATAAAGTTACATTTTAAGGCTTCGTCCGTTTTTGACCTGGAGGAAGCTAAGTGTAACCCATTTACGAAGAAGCCCATAGGGTTAAAATGAAAACGTATTAGTGTGGACAAGGCCTTAGTTTGCTTTTTTGGTTATTAATTCGCTCTACACCTGTTCTGATGTACCTTGATTACCATCAGTTCATTGTCCGGGATCATTTATGGTTGTTCTTTTTCCCCGTGATATTCTCCTGTAAATTACTGTGTTTGGATTATAGAATTAAAGACTGTTCTTTGTTATCGCTGGTTGTTGTACCCACATTTACAGCCAAAATTTGACAATAATAACACTGACATGGATTAAATACTCACCAATAACATTGAATGTCCTAAAGGTTTTGGTGTTGATTGACATGTTATAGGGTCCAGCATGTTCAGTTGTGATGTTTGTGATGTTGAGATCCCCGGTCTGACCGTCTGGTTTCAGTCTGTCTCTGAATCTCCCACCAAGAACATCATCATATGTTGTAGGTTCACGGTCTTTTCTTACTCTAGCTATGCGGTCACGTCCAGCTCCAAACCTCCACTCTAACACATCATCTTTCTGTATTTCAGTAAGACCAGTGTGTAGAGTAACAGAATCTCCCTCCTTTACTGACACTGGCTCACCAAACACACCTGGAAAATAAAGAGAAACAGTTGTACAGACAAAAGATGAAATGACAAAATACACACACAAAAAACATTACCTTTATTAAAGGGTACCTATCATGGAATTTTGAAAATTACCTTTCATGTAGTGTGTAACATAGATCTAAGTGAACGAAAACATCCTGCAAAGTTTTAAATATGAAAGTTCACCGTATACAAAGTTATTGTCTCTCAAAAGTAAGAGTCGACTCTGAGTCGCTGATATGAATCGATAGACGAACGATGCTTTTTCTATGTCTAGTTGATGTCAACTAGACAAGTTATTTGAATAAGACACGCCCACTCATTGCGCGTGCCAGAAAACAGTGAAAACAACATGTCGACGAGACTGTTCTGAAGTGCGAATCAAAAGCGAACTTTTTTTTCACTGCCCAGAGACGAGCATGTGAAGAATCTGGCTAAAGTTTATATTTACAACTATACCACACAAGTATAGCCACCTTGAGCTGTGTTCGCGTCATTTTAATGAGGATTCCTTTACAAACATAAATGCTTTCAAGTGTGCATTCGCGAATCGCCTGATACTGAAGGAACGTTCAGTACCAAGTTTATTTGGATCAGCTTCCTCCTCCGAATCACAACCTGTAAGTACTGTTAATAATTGTTGCTTTTAATGGGTTTCGTAGCATGCTCAATAAGTGTGTGTGTGTCAGTTATGCTCAACGCAGCTTAGGTCTCCAAGCTGTGTGTGTGTGTGTGTGTGTGTGTGTGTGTGTGTGTGTGTGTGTGTGTGTGTGTGTGTGTGTGTGTGTGTGTGTGTGTGTGTGTGTGTGTGTGTGTGTGTGTGTGTCAGTTACGCTCAGCGCTTAGGTCTCCAAGCTGTGTGTGTGTGTGTGTGTGTGTGTTTTTGAAATATGTAAAATGTTTGTCGTTGTTATTGGAGTTGTCATAAAGAATAGAGCGTATTGTAGTACTGCAGTGCTTTATCAATATGTTTAAGCTTTGGGTTAACGCGAAAAATAACTGACTGGGTCGTCTGACCAATCACCACAGATTAGCGTCACGCAAAGGCGGGGTTTGAAAAATGAGTCGTCAAACGAATCATTTGGCTGAGCAAATCAGGTAAAAATAAATGCATATTATAAGACAACAAAAGTGTTTTTTGTCATTGCATGCATGTAAAACTGTTGTTGGGGACTCCCAGAACATTATTAGGAACATTTTAAATGCCATAATAGGTACCCTTTAATAAAATAGTCAAAAAGAGTTAAGGGATACAGTGCTTGACAAATTTATTAGACCACCACCCAATGTAAGGTTTGTGCCTCAGCTGCCCTAAACTAACAGTATTGGTTATTACCAAAATAATTATTATGTTTCTATAATGGTTAACCCACCAGTATGTGTAAGATATTTAGTCACAGTAGTGTTTCCTATGCTAAAATATAATTATTGTTGGGATTTAATGGATTCAAAAATAGATCGTCTTTGGGAACAACTATGACTAATTTTTGTTTTGTTTTAAGTTTGATAGATTCCTAATATATATATTTTTTTCTCTCTCTTTATTATGACAGGTGGTTTTATACATTTGTTAAGCACTGTATATTTAATATGGGCCTGTAATAATCAGCATCTGCATTACAAACACAAAACAAAACACTAAGATAATTACCTGTATAAAAATTATATTGATTCAGCCTAAATTAAACACAGACTATATTCAAGGAACACAATCAACCGAGTTATGATCCAGTCTATCTAAGAATGATCCAAGAAAAGAGGCATCACAAACTTTAAAATCGTGATGAAAATGCTATATGATGGCCTGCAGGATAAAACTAGTCGTGTTACACCTGACTTACGATAAATGTTATGCAACAACATACATAAACTTTATTATCTCTCCTATATTGAACTAATATGAAAGTTGTCACGTTTAATTTATTTACAAACAGCGGGAAAAGATAAACGAAACACACATGAGCATTTCCGGTTTTTACAAACTGAAACAGAAAGTTAAGACATCAACATAAAACATACCTTCAATGAAAAATGATAACAGAATGAACAATACAAAGTTCTTCATATTGCTGCAGATTTCAATAAAACTCGTAGTTTCTTGTATTTATCTGATCCGTTGTGGTTTTGGGTGTGTCAAGAGTCGCGCCCTAAACGACTGACAGAGAATAACTCAGTAAAACACGACTGCAGATCAACAAGAACAATTAATACTGGCTAACAATATCTAGCCTACAGGAGAATCTTCTTGATTATATCTGCACTGCTTATCATGGGTCGTTCATTGGTGAAAATAAAAAGCGCTGAGTCTGTTGCTGATGGCGTCTTCTGTCCTTCTGTCGAATGCGATTCTTTTTCTGTGCATTTATTTGGCGGGTCGCATACCAGCTTTTTAGCTGCATACCGCCACCTCCTGGTGATTTCGGTCTTCCGCATCTTCTTCTTCTTGTTGTTGCTATTTTACGGCGGTTGGCATCCAGCTTATTGGTGCATTTCCGCCACCTTCTGCTCCGGAGTGTGAATAAGAAAATAGGTTTACAGAGTAAATCATCTAAATAATCTTGCGCCCTTGAAGAGCACTATTTATATATATATATATATATATATATATATATATATATATATATATATATATATATATATATATATATATATATATGTGTGTGTAAAAATGAACAATAATGTAAACATTAAATAGGATATAGCCTACTCTTTATGTTTGCAACTGCCCTGCTCTCTCTAGAGTTTAAGCCTACATCTTAAAAAAAAAAAAAATTAAGGAGTAAGAAGGTTGTACAGGTTTGCAAAGACATGACTGTGACAGAATTTACCTTTCTGGGTGAAATATTCCTTTAAGAACCATACTAAAGTATGAATACATTCAGGGATACAAGAGAGTCACACCTGTAAATGTGGTTGTCAATCCCAAACATAAAAATAATATTAATACAGGCAAAGACTCAAATGTAGAGTATAGTCTTGTAAGGTAAAAAGAAAAGCCAGACGGCAACAGGACTGTAGCACGGAACGGCTCTCTGGCAAGGCTGACATACGGACAGTGCACACACAGTGGATCAGAGACTCAGTGACTCATGCAAAAGGATATCCACATCAGTGGAAAATGATGACAAACAAGCACAAGACAGACAAAAGTGACGAAAGACTAGATGTCAGGACCCAGAAACCATGAAAACACAAAACAAAGATACAATAACACACAACCCCAAGCGGATGCTCAAGGACAAGATCATTTCATGAGAACAAGATCAACCAGAGTATATGACTCTTACACCATCACAAACATGTGAAGAGAAGGAGGAAACATGATAGACCACTGGAAAGTCACATGTCTCAAATATGCTATAGTGTTACAGTTAAAATGTTTAGTCATTTTTGTGTGTGTGACAGTTTTTTCCAGAAAGACACTAGAAGCAGCAGCATGTGAGCATGTATTTCTACAATACATGAGTGTATGTCTAAAATGTGATGCTGCATCAATAACACCCTGTAAAAACATGAGAAACCCAGGGTGTGAATAAGGCTGACAGAAATAAGCTGTGAAACACACATGCATTTTCACACACACACTAGGTCAACTCACACAGCCTGAAGTAGTTTTCATTTCAAGCTCTCAGATCGTGTTTGCAAGTATCTTCAGAGAAAGGATTTAGACGCTGCTGAAGAAAATGTTTTGCTCGTTAGTTTTTTGCTGTATGAGCTTTTGGCATCTGGTTGGTGAGTTATAAACATGTTTTTATTCTTTGAATTGATATCACTGAGTCTAGATTCAGGTGTGTGATGAAATGGTGCATTAGGTTTCTAATATCTTCTTGGCATATTAATTGAAGTCTTAATATTCTAGCATCAGTCAACTCTTTCCATCTGAAGGTACAACACTATCACTGTTTCCTGTGTAAAGATCCACTGAAATTTAATTGCAATAAATAAACTTTAAGATTCACTTATGCAAAGCAAAAACTTATGATATGCATATGTATCATAACGTGTACCGTCCATAAGTATTGATATAAATCAGTGTAGTCATGTGATGAATCTGAGGGTTGTAAACTAGCAAACTAAATAAAGATAGTTTTGTAGTGCTTTGACGTTTGAAAACTTACCTCTTGTCAAAATAGTACAAACGGTTAAAAAAAGGTGAATGAGGTTTTGTGAAATTCAGATCTGTGTTTCGTCATTTTATTAACTTTTTTGGGGTTCTAACCCTATTGGTGTTCATAGACTAAGACTACATGAATGATGAAAATTATGAGGATACTGTTTATCTTTGCAATGCTTGACACAAAACTTAATGTGTCATTATCAGGAAGTCAAAAGTGTTCATCACTTTTCTTGTTTAATATGATCTCAATTCACTGCAGTGTTCAAAGTCTTACTTTAATGTCAGTCAGCTAACTAAAACAAGCTTAAAGCTTGATTAAACCAATGTTAAGATATTTATTTTACTGTAATAACTTAACTTCAGTGTGTGACTGAGAAACTGTCTGTGTTCTCCAATGTTTGCTGATTCAGATGCAGTGAAGACCGTTTCAGTGATGGAGGGAGATTCAGTCTCTCTAGACTCTAATGTTACTGCAATACAGGATGAAGAGATGATAATATGGACGTTTGGACATCAAAAGACTGAAATAGCTCGAATCAATAAAGAGAAAGAACAGTTCTCCACATCTGTTTTTCCTGATGGGAGATTCAGAGACAGACTGAAGCTGGATCATCAGACTGGATCTCTGACCATCATGAACACCACAACCGCAGACTCTGGAGAATATGAAGTGACCATCAGCAGCAGCACACCGACCACATACAGATTCACTGTTACTGTCTATGGTGAGTCACAATTACGGAGACACAAAAACTACAAATATTAAATATTATTTGTCAAAATATTTTTTTTTAAGTTATTTTTTGGCCTTGTTGTGGCTTTATTGGATAGGACAGTAGAGATATTGACAGGAAAGCGTGGGGTGGAGAGAGAGGGGAACGGGATTGGCTAAGGACCTCGAGCTGGGAATCGGACTTGGGTCACCGGTGGCGCAGTTGCGCTATAAATACGCTAACCATGAAGCTATCGACACAATTCATTTTACTGTAATAAAAAATTAGTTTGGGAAAGTATATCATTTCATTTTGTGCACATTCATTTGAAGGCTTTCTATATACATCTATATATATTACAGTGTGTGTGGATACAAAAATACTAAACTATTGTACCTACATTTCATGCTTAATCACTTTAGATTTGGTAAGAGTTTAACTAAATAACATAAGATTGTAATGGGACATCAACACTTAGTTATGTAATTAAAGATCATACTCTTTTACAAAAATATATTATATGATCAGGGGTTGTCACGATTCAGAAAGTGCAATATGACAACAGTACCATAAAAAATTCATAAAAGTGGCTCATATGACTGAAGTCATTTGATGCTTTGTGTGAGAACCAGACTCATATTAAAGTTATTCACTGAAAATCTTACCGTCCACTAAAGCCCTCAAATAGGCCTACACACTTCCATATGCTCTTTGAAAATGTTACATCATTTTTGACATCAGCAGCACTTATTAGCAACAAAGACTACTTTTATTTTGCTTTTTTGTATTGTATTGAGGACATTATATTGGCAAAACTTTTTAATGAACTATTCCTCGAATATTTTTATTTGTTTTCATTCTTGTTTATTCAATTTGTTTCCAGCTCGTCTGCCGGTTCCTGTCATCATCAGTAACTCTTCAAACTTTTCTTCATCATGTTCACTGGTGTGTTCATCAGTGTGTAATGTGGGTGATGTGACTCTCTCCTGGTACGCAGGAATGAGTGTATTGTCCAGCATCAGTGTGTGTGATCTCAGCATCAGTTTCTCTCTACCTCTGGAGATTGAGTGTCTGGATGATTCCTACAGCTGTGTGCTGAACAATCCAATCAGCAACCAGACCACACATCTCAACTACACGGAGCTCTGTCACACATGTGCAGGTATATTTTCTATTGGTTTTGGTATTCAAAGTATCAAAGTTTGATAGTTTTTTTTTTTTTTTTAAAGGGTACCTATTATGGCATTTAAAATGTTCTTAATAATGTTCTGGGAGTCCCCAACAACAGTTTTACATGCATGCAATGACAAAAAACACTTTTGTTGTCTTATAATATGCATTTATTTTTACCTGATTTGCTCACCGACTCCCTAATCATTCGTTTGACGACTCAATTTTCAAACCCCGCCTTTGCGTGACGCTAATCTGCGGTGATTGGTCAGACGACCCAGTCAGTTATTTTTCGCGTTAACCCAAAGCTTAAACATATTGATAAAGCACTGCAGTACTACAATACGCTCTATTCTTTATGACAACTCCAATAACAACGACAAACATTTTACATATTTCAAAAAAAAAAAACACACACACAGAGCTTGGAGACCTAAGCGCTGAGCGTAACTGACACACACACACACACACACACACACACACACACACAGTATAGAAGGTCACAAGTTTGGTGGTGGTATATGGGGACACACCTTTCCCAATGCCCTACAGCAGGGCTATTCAATTAGTTTCATTCGAGGGCCGCATTATCAAATCGAAAAGTAGAGGTGGGCCGGAGGGTTGGTTTGGGGGTTTATCTTATTTATTGAAACATAACAGTTTCAATAAATAAGTTAAAGTAACCCTAAAAAAATGTGGTATTTACTTGGAAATGTGGTACCCAACAGTAGACTTGATCATTTACAGCTGTGTACAACTATTTTCCTTGGAACAAATAAATTATTTATACAAACTTATAGCTGTTGGTGAGAAATAATAATTATGTTTTTATAATTGTTATGCTTAAATTAGAATATTCTGACAGTGAGACTTGTTAACCACAGGCTACTCACTCCCACTGTATAAAGAGATGCCTAAACACAAGTTAAAAACTATACGCACCTTTACAAAGAAACTGACATAATTTCATAACAAGCATTATTTATATATTCCTCTACCCACCTAATAAAACTAATGCAATATAAATCACTATATTTACTATTATAGGCCTACTATATAATATTATAGTAGGCCTATATATATATATTTCTTTACTATATTTATATATTACTACATATTCAATATAAATATTGCACATTTCTGCCCAACCATGGTAAATTACTACAGTACATTCATGGTAAATGTTTGTAAGGGTGATAAGGGGATTTAAAGTCTTCTAATTTCGTTCATGCTCACAGTGTTTCTTCTGCTTTCCTCATCAGTCTTGTTGGGAATGTTGAGGCTGTTTCATCCGATTTAATACTAATTAAATCATCAAGTGATTGTTGGTTTGTAACAGAGAGGTGTCTGTCGAATTGAAACACTTCTCACTGGTTGTCGCAACGCTGTTTAATAATAGTGTCCAGCAGTAAACGCAACTCCGTGCTGGGCCGTGTTGAAACAACTAGTGAAACAACTGAAAACATCGCTATTTGTTGTTAGACTGTGCTTAACGAGAAACCGCTTCAGATGATTCAGTAACGGAGTGGTCCGAATGAATTCGAATAGTTTTAGACCGTTATGCAAGCGCGTTTAGAATCGAACCAAATGAATGATTCATTCACGAATGAGTGGTAGCTTATCGCTGGTTCAGTCGACATAAATTCGGGACACATATAATAACTGCTGAAATATTCGCACGTAAAACATTTCTCAGGTCAATCGGAGCGAGTATCAAACTTAATTAGCCGCACCGCCAGGAAAAGAGGAGGAGGGAGGTTGGTGCCGTCGGGCCGCATGGAGATGATTAGCGGGCCGCCAATTGAATAGCCCTGCCCTACAGTGATGATAAAACTATCAAAAATTTTGTTTTAATCTGCATATCACAAATCTGACTTCAAATGTTCTATACACACAACAGAACAGAAAATATATTTTGGTGGTATACAAGGACATTCCCGCCCATCCTAAAATGTTCCCGCCTATGACATAATTGTGATTTTTGGGGCCCAACCGGATTATGAGGACACTCATTTTACAATACACAAAATATGTAATTTCAGTGGATTACAGGGACCTATGTGTTTTACAGGCACATGGCCACACACAACACACAAACGTGACAACATGGTGTATTACCAAGACTAAGGTGATTTAAGAGTACTGAATCTCCAATACTATACACAACTGCACAATCCAACATTATAAGGACGAGTGTGTTTAATGGTACATGCCCACACAGAACACACACACACACCTGATATGGTGTATTACCAAGACCAAGATGATTTAAGAGTACAGGATCTCCAATACAATACACAAAATAACTTACAACATTACAGGGACAGAAGTGTTTTACAGGTGCTTTAATTATGACTTCAATAATATCATCATAAACATTGTTTTTTTTTTTCAGTTGTACCATGTAATACCATCATGTCATGCCATTTTAAGATGAAAGTGACATCTACAAACTTAAAAACATGGTCAATAAAACTTTCAGAAAGCATACAGCATCATTACTGTTTTGACATTGAAATGGCAAGCAGAAGAACCAATTCAAAATTTCGAAAAGATTGACAAAACAGCCTTTGGAAACTGGCACATTTTAAAGATGTCATTAAACAGGCTTTGAAATGTACAAAATGAACTCACTCAACATGCAATAAATGCTGCAACATGTAGAGAAACCAAATTACAAGGGACGGTTTACCTAAAAATACAATTCTGTTATTTTCAGAAATTGTCAGTCAGTGAGGCCAGTTTTCCTTTGGTTATATGTGCCTTAAAATGTTTCATTACAGCTGTAACTTCAGCATTTGACCAGCACACTGCTTGTCCTTTCTGTAAGGTTTTCAATTTCTTCCTCACTCTCATTCTCTGTTCAGACAAATACGCTTTAGTAAGCTCTAACTATAGCTGCGTTTACATGGACCCTTATAACCGGATTGACAGCTCAATCGGACTGCAAAGCCTTCATGTAAACACCTTAATCGATCTGATTGAGCTCGATCCGACTGGCTATGGGCGCGGGGTTTTACTGTGATAAATGCAGCACGGCAAAACGGTTCATATGCTCAATGGCCCTTATTTATCATTCTTGCGTAGAAACGGGCGTATAAGTTGGCGTAAGATTATGCTTACACTCCTCTCACCACCTGATTTATGAAGCTGTGCGTACCTTTGAAATCCAGGTGTACGCAATCGTCATTAGAATAACACGCCCCTATATATTCAAGTTTTCGCTTCCCCCACGCCCTCATTTTACGCCATGGACACACGGAAGATGGCAAAGAAGAGAAACTTCTCCGACGCTGACCTATCACAATGCATTATTTTACAGCACGTGTTTTGAAACAATTAGCATTTAATTTCGTATCACGTCACATGTATTGGGGTGTACAATAGTGATGATGATGTGATGTGGAGTACCATTCATTCACATTGATAATTGCATGACAATTTGTAATATTCTTCTCATTACTATATTTATTATTAATGACGCTTAGCCTATTGTTATTTAGAAGAAGAATGTCGTTATTATTATTTAAAAGAAGAAGAATGTCATTTTTATTATTTTGTCAGTCTGAATTATTTTTTGGTCATTGAAAGCCTTTCATTACTGAACCCAGTCCGTGCACACCTAACCCTGAGACGTCAGGTAAAGCGCACAGGCTCGCAACTGAAGGAATACATTGTAGCGAACCTACATAGTAATAATATTATACATAAAATGTATTTAAGGGGGCCGGAAGGCCAATTTAGCTCAAAGGGAATGATTCATCGGTTTGCAATGAATCTTAAGCGAATCACTATGGAACCGAGCAAATGACTCGTTTAGAGTTCATTTGAACGGGCCGTAAGTTTAACCTTAGCAACGGATATAAGTATCCAATCTATAGTGAAACACTATGTATTAGCAAGGTAACTTTAGATCGACAGTACAAGACAATAAATGTGTAAGCACAACACAAGACAGTTATCTTTAAAATTATAAACAAGAATTTATTGATTATTCTAAACACATAAAACTAAGGTCTAAATCACAATCACACACACACATTCATACGAGGCGCAGAGGAAGAGAGAGAAAGAGTGAGTTTTCAGAGTGAGAGGCACTTTGTAAGACATAAACCTGAACGAACCCCAAGCATTAATTTAAACCTTCGTTTCTTAGACAGGTTATTCAATTTAAATTAAAAAACACCAGTTCAGCTCGAGTCTGGAGGTTACTTGCTTGTCCTTTGCGTTGCTTAGGCCAGGGAATTCCCTATTTGAGGTGCTTCGTCAGAGGGGTTTCCCGGCTGGGTCCGCGTGGCTGGTTGTCTTTGTCTGTATGGAAGTTGGACGGCCAGTCACGTGGTGTGTTGGCGCGGATGAATGAAAGTCTTTGAAGTTGGAAGCTGGTTTTGTAGTTGAAACATTAAAACGAGACTTTACAGCAAAACTTAACTTAGAACGAGACTTTTAACGAGAAAATAAAATAAAGGAAGAAATGAAAGTAAGATGAGGTGGCTTGAATGAGCTGTTTTAACCCCGATCTTGATGGGTTATTTGTCTGCTGGTCTAAAGTTGGTCTGGTCGATGTAGAAGCATGCGAACACGCTCTCTGTTGTTTCAGAGAGAAGCACGAACAGGAACACTCTCTTGCGGTCGCTAGAGAGAGGCACAAACTTAATTCAAACCGCACTGAACCGAACCGAAACTGAACTGCCTTGTTCGGGTCTTTAACTTAAAGTTAGTCCAACCTCTTTTGGAGAATTCCGGCCAATGAGACAATGGCATCATTTTAGGAGGTGGACCAGTTACTACTTATCATAAATCATCTGGGATCTCCTTGTCTCCCAGCACTAAGCAGAGAGAACAAGAGATCGCAGTTTAAACATTATAGATTATTATAATCATACAAAGCATTTTACACAGATTTCAAACAAGCCATCTTATGAATTAAGGGCATACGATTATTTTGATTGGAAGCACGATACTCGTTCATTCATACACACAGTTATAATCACCATTACATGATTTATATGGAATCTAAGATTTATATGTAATCTAAGCATAGTACAAACATGAATTGTTGGAACAACAAGAATTATGATGTTTGATTATGAGTCCACTGAGCATTGTTCTGTGTGAGTTGTTCTCTGCAGAATGTGCAGAATTAATGTGGTTTGATATGTAAAGTGTGTTGGTGTGTAAAGTTTCTGGGGTTTAAGAAAGACATTCCAATCTGAGGTCACGGCAAGGTCCCTGCTGAAGTCTGCTCTGTTCATCTTCTCATGGGACCTTGCTCCTTAAGAAAGACGAGTCTGTTAAACATCTGTCCTGCTGCAGCAGTGGTGGTGCTGAGGGAGGTCAAAGATGGTCAGTTTCCTTGGTCCCTGCGGGGCCATAAAATCTTCTCTGGGGAGGTTCTAGACAATTTGGAGCCGGGATCTTTTATGACTGAATTAGTGATTGAGTTCTGTTTAAATGAATCAAATGGAAGATTCATTTGTGTTTGGTTCATTCTCTACAACATATGCCTACAAATCAAATGCTTTGGTAAAATCACACAAATTAAACATTGAAGTCCATGTTGCACAAAAATAAACACTGAAGTTTATAATTACTGTTTTTTTTTTTTTTTTTTTTTTTTTTTTTTTTTTTACAGTGGGTCATAATAGATCATATCTTTTAGTTTGTCAGTGCGTTTTGTGGTGTTAGGAATTTTTTTTCTGCGCATTTCCGCACTAACTCAAAACGTGTGTACATGTACACCACCTCCTAATCTGGCGTAGGATTTGAGCGTGCCGTACGCCAACGTCCACATTGATAAATCTCAAAGTCACCGTGGTTTTGGGTGTACGCTGGAAATTTGGTGTACGCACTTTTGATAAATGATGGCCATTGTCTCCAAATCATAACCAGAGATGGATAAATATTAAGTCTGCTGTTTAAAACAAATAAAGCACCAATAGAGGAGAATAGTTATGCGCAAACAGCGGCAGTATACGTATTTGTGCAGTGTGTGCACGTCGAAAAATCTATTCCAATTTGAATCTTGTGACATATAAACGCGCACATCAACCCGATCACTTTACTTATCGTTCATGTAAACACCGTGTTCGGATTCATCAATCGGATTGATTTCATTCCGATTTAACCAAAAGGTGTCCATGTAAACGTAGCTAATGAGAGCTCATGTACTTACAATGATGGTCATATTCTGATTTAAACCTCAGGTACCTTGAGACACTTCAGTGGTTTTCTCGATGGACATCTTCTGAAAACCTGGAAGAAACCAGTTATATATGTTGTGTTAAACATCTCCTTTTTAAAGTTTTTGACCAACATGAACATGATCAACTTATTGGTATCGGACAGAATTACAATGTTGGTGCAAAACCGATTCCATTAATGTTCTTCTAGAAAAGTTGCACTATAAGTGCAAATATCTGATTATTGATAACTGATTATTACAATTAATGGCAAAAGGAATGTTCAGAAATGTAATCTGATATTACCTACTGACACACTATAGCATTATAGCACTATGTACAGAAAAGGTCTATTTCTCTCAAGTATTGTTCACAAATGTGTAACACTTATGTCAGATGATCACGTCCGCCATTTTTGATTACATTACTGTGGGTGCAGCTAAGCTACAGACAAAGCCCAGTCTCCCAATCAAAGACTGGGCCATTGATGAACATATCACGGGACAGTTAATGATTTCCTCAAGATAAAGAAAAGTCTGTCGCATCTCATGTGACAACGGCCACCAACCGATCTAGAGATCCCGTGAGGTAATCTCATGATCCCCGCATGACTAGGATAGGCACTTTTCCAACAAAACGGACATTGTACCCCAGTTTTAAACTCATCAAATTTATCAATAGCACACACATCTACTTCCCCGGAGGCGGGGTGGGCGAGAGTCCACCACGTCCGACGAACGCTAGAAGAACTCCACACCAAACACACACACACACACACATAGAAAGCCTCAGTTTCCTGATGTGTGATCAAAATACTGTTGTAAATGTGTGAAATGCTTCTCTTGTGATGTTTCATGATTCCCAAGTGACAAATTGCCATGACCAAAGCTTTATGATATGTAATCAGACTTGATATGCGTCTAATCACGAAGAATCAGGTATCGTCATCTTACCAGCTCGCAGGAATGCCGCGCTTGGTATGATTGTAATCAGAAAAATCGAATAAGATCGAATCATTAACCCAAAATGCAATATGATGCATATTTTTATTAATACCAGTTTAGACGTGTATTTCTACTAAGTTTTATCTTCTATGCACATGACCCGGGGGCGTGTATTTTCGCAAACACAGAAGTGTGCCGCCACGCCTCCTCCCAAACGATTGGATCAGGCAAGTAAGAAAGGCGTGCCTCTAGCTTCTTCAAAAACTGGAGCACAACTCCGTTCAGTGCAGTTTTTCGCCAGAGAGATTCAACTTTCTTCAACAAGAACTCAGTTCTTCGTTTACTTTCTAACTTTCGTTTTAACCTAAGTTTTCTTTCTATTGATCTAACTCAGTTGATAGTCTTCCACCGTTCCTACGAACGAAACGACTCTAAGAATTAATCATCGTTTGTCCGAGCTGACAGAGAGCACATCTGCGTCCGAGCAAAACACCGGACACCTTCAGCCGACGCTTACTTTCAAACAACCGCACAAACGGGTCTTGTCAACGCAAGTATAAATGCTGTTTTAAGGTTGTCTATAACTTCTGATTAAGCCTTTTGGGGTCTCATGATGAGAAGATTCATCTCTCTCTCTCTCTCTCTCTCTCTCTCTCTCTCTCTCTCTCTCTCTCTCTCTCTCTCTCTCTCTCTCTCTCTCTCTCTCTCTTCGTATTGCAATCGTTTTTGTTAATTGTGTGGTTCTTGCTATGCATATTTACTCCTGCGTGTTTTAAATAGTTTATGTAATCCTAAGTTATGCTTTATTAAATTCTATAATCCTTTGAATTGAATCTGTCTCATTGTTCCATACACTTGAAGTCCCTGAAAATTGTCGATCTTATGTTAGAAAGCTCTACTTGATTTATATTAAAATATCTAAAGTGCCTTACACGAAAATATAATTTCTGGTGGCCACAGCAAGTGTTTTTTCGATGTTTACAGGCCAGGTAAATGGACAGTGCATAACAATTAAATTTGAATCACATGAAAATTTACCCTGAGAACTGATAAGATTTTGCCGACCTATATTAATAATTACTACGAGACGTCGTTTTAATTATTCATATATGGTAAGGTTTAGCTATTCCTTATTTGGTATAGTTTAATTTGTGTAGTCGTAATGCATATTCATCAGCTGATGAATATTATTCCCCATTTAAGCTAATATTTCCCCAAAATTAGTCATTGTTGCTACAAATGTGTCTAAATCAGTGTAAGTGAGCACTTCTCCTTTGCCAAGATAATCCATCCACAGTATCTGGAGTGACCACCATTTGCCTCCCGCAGTGCAACACATCTCCTTCGCATAAAGTTGATCAGGTTGTTGATTGTGGCCTGTGGAATGTCGGTCTACTCCTCTTCAATGGCTGTGCGAAGCTACTGGATATTGGCAGGACTTGGAACACGCTGTCGTATATGCCGATCCAGAGCATACCAAACATGCTCAATGGATGACATGTCCAGCGTATGCTGGCCGTGCAAGAACTGTTTTCAGCTTCCAGTAATTGTGTACAGATCCTCCAACATGGGGCTGTGCATTATCATGCTGCAACATGAGGTGATGGTTGTGGATGAATGGCACAACAATGGGCCTCAGGATCTCGTCATGGTACCTCTGTGCATCAAAATGCCATCAATAAAATGCACCTGTGTTCGTTGTCCATAACATACGCCTGCCCATACCATAACCCCACCGCCACCATGGGCCAACTCCATACACAACGCTGACATCAGCAAACCACTCACCCACACGACGCCACACACGCTGTCTGCCATCTGCCCTGTACAGGGAAAACCTGGATTCATCCATGAAGAGAACACCTCTCCAAAGCGCCAGATGTCATCGAATGTGAGCATTTGCCCACTCAAGTCGGTTACGATGACGAACTTTAGTCAGGTCGAGACCCGATGAGGACGATGAGCATGTAGATGAGCTTCCCTGAGACGGTTTCTGACAGTTTGTGAATAAACTCTTTGGACCTGCAAACCGATTGTTGCAGCAGCTGTCCGGGTGGCTGGTCTCAGACGATCTTGGAGGAGAAGATGCTGGATGTGGAGGTCCTGGGCTGGTGTGGTTACACGTGGTCTGCGGTCGTGAGGCCGGCTGGATGAACGGTAAGAAAACGGCTTATGGTAGAGAAATGAACATTCAATTCACGGGCAACAGCTCTGGTGGACATTCCTGCAGTCAGCATGCCAGTTGCACGCTCCCTCAAAACTTGCGACATCTGTGGCATTGTGCCGTGATAAAACTGCCCATTTTAGAGTGGCTTTTTATTGTGGCCAGCCTAAGGCACACCTATGCAATAATCATGCTGTCTAATCAGCATCTTGATATGCCACACCTGTGAGGTGGATGATGATCTCGGCAAAGGAGAAGTGCTCACTAACACATATTTAGACAGATTTGTGAACAATATTTGAGAGAAATAGCCCTTTTGTGGACATAGAAATAGTCTTAGATCTTTGAGTTCAGCTCATGAAAAATGGGGGCAAAAACAAAAGTGTTGCGTTTATAATTTTGTTCAGTGTATATAACTGGCTTAAAGGAGAACTCTGGCGCAAAATGAACCTTTGGTCTAAATACACATTGTAACCTAGTCAACCGTTATCTGAGATTTGTTTTCATGATTATCGAATGTAAATAGTTTTATCTCTAAAAACAGTTTAGCCTATAACGCTAGTATACCGTGTTAGTGTTGGGCTATTTGGAGCCTTGTTAGTGGTATTAACTAGCGATTTTTATTTGTCATTACTCTATTCCCTATATACTAGCGTTATACTAGCGTTATAGGCTAAACTGTTTTTAGAGATAAAACTATTTACATTCGATAATCATGAAAACAAATCACAGATAACGGTTGACTAGGTAACAATGTGTAATTAGACCAAATTTCATTTTTGCGCTGGAGTTCTCCTTTAAAACCATTTTTCTTTGATGAAAATACTAACGTAAAATTGCACTACAATATATATTGGGTTAAAAAATAATAAACATGTTCATAAACACAAATAAACTTATAAAGTATAAAGTATACCCTTGTTGGTAACACTTTATTTGAAGGGGTGTGCATAAGACTGACATGACACTGTCATAAACATGACATAACACCTGTCATGAACATGAAGGAGTCTTTATGAATGTTTATGACTGTTGTCATTAAGTGTCATTCGGTAAATTTTGACACTTTTAATGCAAAGTTGACATTGTTTAAAATATCTTTATGACAACTTGACATTAACAAAGATAGAAATGTCTTGATTATGACAACTTGACATTAACAAAGATAGAAATGTCTTGATTATGACAACTTGACATTAACAAAGATAGAAATGTCTTTATGACAACTTGACATTAACCAAGAAATCATAATCCATCAACCTGTCACAACTATGTCATAACAGGTCTAATTACCAAACTTAAAGAAGTTATTTAGCTTTGCGTTGACATTACATTACCCTGTCATATGTGGTTGGTTTTGACTTTGGCCGTCATGACACCATTATAACTGTGTCATGAATATTTTACTTGTCCTCAAGTAAAGTGGAACACATTGTACAAGTTATAAAGATGTCATTAAGGGTTATTACACTGTCAAATGCTTTAACAACAGTGCCATTAATATTTCGGTAACGCTTCCTTTTACAGACCAGTTACCCATGTAAATACTATGTACCAGTACTTATTTTAGTAACTACAATTACTGGGTAATAACTAGTACTAACCCTGAACCTACCCCTAAACCTACCCCTGTTCCATGTACTTACCTTATATTAGCCAGTACTTTCTAGGTAAGTACACTGTAAGTACACTGTCAGTACTGTACTGTAAAAGGAAGCGTTACCAATATTTCCCCTTACCTCAAGTAAAGTGGAACACGTTAGACTAGTTATAATTATATATATATATATATATTAGGGCCGGGACTCGATTACAAAAATTAATCTAATTAATTAGAGGCTTTGTAATTAATTAATCGAAATTAATCGCATTTTAATCGCATAAATATTTGACCTGAGAACAGTGAGAAGTAATTTTTTTCACATGGATTTTTAGTATACTGACTAATAATGAATATAAATAATGACTGAATACATAAGCTTAAGCAACAACATATTGTTTATTTTTGTTCAACCAAGTCCAGCAGACCAGTGCAATTTGTGTTAACCTTTCCTGCTTCTGTCTCCTAACCGTGGTTGGGAGACACAGGGGAGATTCGTCTTCTCCAGGGCCGGTAATTCTCCTCCCGGGGTTAACTCCCTAAACTTCACGCTGTTTGGTGTGATGGTAGCATATAAAAGGACAACGAGGCCGTCTTGCAGAAGAGTTTAGTTGATTTATTTGACTGACTGCACTGAAATACACTGCACATAGCTAGTGAAGGATTACAAATTTATTAAAAGGTTTAATTTAGGTTCCAATACAATAGTACATAAACTGAGAAATATTCTGAACATTGAATGTAGCATTTAAGGGTGGAATGTAAATGATATGAGCGGTGAAACAAGAGAATGTGGCAAATCCTATTTCTCTCTATTGTAAGTTAAATGAGTCAGATGACTGAAACTCTCACCTTTTGTTCTGCAACTGGCCTTCGGAGCCCCTGGCCCAGACGTTGAATAGTTATGCTAATTGGATTAGCAATGCAATATAGTGTTATGCTGATTGGGTCAAGCCAGATAACCTGCCTAACCTGTTTTCACTTGATAGAATGAACTCCTCCCCCTTGTAAGGTATATGAACAGTCTGCATTTTACTTTAGATCAGACTTGGGTACGACGCTTGGACGAAGCAGACTACAGCAAATAAAGAATCCTGCTTTAAAAGATACACTCGAGTCTCCTGGTCTTCGCTCTTCTGAGTTTCTACACTTTAGAAGAAATTAATTCCCTACACTAGCTACCTGCACGGATCACCGTATTACTCTCACACACACTCATCCGCTACTTCGCGGGGAACAACAACAAAGGGGCGCGCGCGCGCCTTCGACAAGCGCACTCGCTCACTCCCGATCACACACACACTGAGCTGTCCCGAACTGAACACATTAAACACACATCTCACAACAAAGTTCGTTTTTTCTAACAAAATTTCCCATGAGAACATGTCAATGCGTGATCCCGTCAGCTTCTTCATCAGATCATGAACGCTAGTTGGTGCTCCGGTATAATCGGTCCGCCGAAAACTCATCCAGTGAGAAACGTTCCGCGGTGCAAAAATAAGTGCGATTAAAATAATTTTTTGTGTTAATTAACGCGTTAAAGTCTGTACCCTAATATATTATAATATAATTTAATGTCAAGTTGTCATAACAAAGACATTTCTATCTTTGTTAATGTCAAGTTGTCATAATCAGGACATTTTTGTCTTTGTTAATGTCAAGTTGTCATAAAGATATTTTAAACAATGTCAACTTTGCATTAAAAGTGTCAAACTTTACCGAATGACACTTAATGACAACAGTCATAAACATTCATAAAGACTCCTTCATGTTCATGACAGGTGTTATGTCATGTTTATGACAGTGTCATGTCAGTCTTATGCACACCCCTTCAAATAAAGTGTTACCAACTTGTTATACTGGAAACACACCAAAAGATAATAGGGCTGATTTTTGGGCCGATTTCACACCTTCCGACAATCCTAGCTGTGTCCCGTTTATCTTGATGTTTCTACAGATTATCTTTTCAGATTTTCCCTTGGTGTGAGGTGTGTTAAGACTGCCCGAACCTGATCGTTAGAGCCGCCCAGATCGCGAATCGTAAATATTCAACATGATGAAAATTTACGATCAGAAATCCTGATGTGTGGGGGGAACCCCAAGGATAAACGCACACACGCTCTGGAAGATTATCATGTGAAACGAAACAATATTCAATCAGAAAGCGAGATGATGGAAGACGAAAGCATAAAAAAACACAGTCATGGCGCAGCACAAAGTGAAATTGATGTGGACCCCAGAGATGGAGGATCAGCTTGTTGATTTGTGCCAACAGCACGAATGTTATTACAACATGTCGTGTAAAACCTTTCCAAACACTATCATCGCAATTTCTTCCTGCATATCATCCGCCATGCTTATTCTGAAGTCTCGCGAGATTTCCTGTTTTCGCAGTCGAAAATCTGTTCGCGTGAGGTGTGCTGTCTTTGTCACATCATGGCACACCACACACTATAGGAGCAAAACGGTGAAATCTAGGATTTTCTGTCCTCATGTTTGTGGTCTATCACATTTTGAAAATCTTATAAGATCTTGACAATCTTTTGGTGTGTACCCAGCATTAGTTGACACATACCAACATTAGTGGAGACGCCTGCAGTTCCAGCAGGAACATCACCTCCAGAACCGCTTTCATCACTGGCATCAGAATCCGTCACACTGATCTCATCTTAAAGAAAAAGAGACATTTAAACAGGGTTTCTACAGGTATCTTCAAATGAAATTTAATGCTTTTTAATGCCATTTTAAAATGTTTTAATGCCATATACGACCCATGACTAACCACGTATACACGTATATATATATATATATATATATATATATATATATAATATATATATATATATATATATATATATATATATATATAAAATGTTTTTTTTTTCCTTTTTTCTGGAACACATAGGTGTAATTTGCGGGTAGGACATGTAGATTGTCCACACCATTTTTTAAACATCTCGCGGCATATAGGACGGGTCGCAGGAATGGTGGTGTTTCATTAGTAATATTATTATTAGTGTTTTTGTTGTTGTTATTAATAATTGCTCACACTTGCAAAAGAGAAGATTTGACACATGGCACTGACAATTCAACCAAATACATATTTATTCTCTTCTTCTTCTACCAGCACCGTCTCCTCCTCTAATGGGCCCTTTTCTCCACCTTCTCTGGGCCAGCATCCTCTAACCTGGCCTTTTTAGGGGGCTTTCCTCTCAGGGCGAATGAGAGCATGCTTAATTGCTTTTTACCTGACATCTTTGAAAGACAGATGCAATGATTAATGCATGCATCCATGGCCCGGATATAATTATAAAATATGACATGATTTTAAAAGTGACCTATAACATCGACTATGCAATACACTTTAATTTATTTAGTGCTTATAAAATTATTAAGCCTATTTGGAGAGAGAAATGTTTATAATGTATGTCAGTAATCGTGTGATAACTAAAATATGACTAGGCCTAGACTACTTCTTCTGAGCAGGTGTTGTCAGTGAACAGGCTGTAGAACTGTTGTCTAAGTTACAGACACTCATAAAAAACTGATGCTAATTATCTGGGAAACGTTTCTCTAACAGCAGTCAAGTTGCCCTTGTTTGTGTCAAACAAGTTGTGAATTTTTTGTAACATTAAAACAGGAGATCATGACTTATCTTGAATCTTACCCAGATACAATAGTGCTATTTTCTAATTGGCTAATGTGTAGACCCTTTCTTTTTTTTTTTGATTGGCTGATAAGTGGCTCGACTAGTAATAACTGCAGGGGAGCTTGATTCCTGTCGGTTCCGATAGCGGCGCGGCCAGAGACATTTGGGGCGCTGCGGCATATTCAATATATTATAAAGAGTTTTTCAGCGTGAGAAATACAATGTGTGCCGGGAGTGCGTGACAAAAGACCGAAATGAGTGACTGTCACGCTCAATGCGTGACACTTGAGAGCCCTGCGTCAAAGAGTATAGAAGAACAATACGTTCTTTGCCTGCGTTCTGTTGCGGCTCGTGCACAACACTTCTCTCGGACGTGCGCTTCAATCCGTTGCGGAGAGACTCTCTTTTTGTTATGGTGAAATCACAAAACATAATGACCACAAACATGTCAGTGCTTGATATACAACCACTAATAAACAATCGATTTTGACTAGGAAAAAATATATACTTCTTACTGCGGATTAGAACCCAAAACCTCTGACATGCTTGGCAAAAGTTCTGCTACTGGATCATTAAAGTGCATGCGTGTAACAGTCGGGTCTATTCTCGCTACTAGCAACATATATTAGATCTCATTAAACGACAAATTAAACACAATGTACTATTTACAAGGTTCAGACCCGTCCACCGCTGTACAACAGACGCCCGTCTCCTCGGCATCACGGCACTTTTGCTCCGGGCCTCCGGCCGGAAGCAATTACCAAACTGGTTCCGCGTATTTATCACACGAATGTACATATTTTGCGCCAGCAAATACAAATTATTAATTATGAAGGCTATATTCAAATAAATGTATATAAAATTCTCTTCAAAACTATAAAAAAAAAAATTTAATGCCTGTAAGAATCAAATTTAATGCTTTTTAATGCCTTTTAAGGCCTTAATTTTCGCAAAATCCATTTAATGACTTTTAATGCTTTTTAATGCCCCGCGGAAACCCTGTTTAAAACAAGAACATCTTCGGTTTAACCTGTATTCAAAAGTCATTTATGAAACTTGACAAATTACGCTGTTTAATAATAATAACAATATTAATAACAACTATAATACTTCACTAAGATTATTCGCTAAGACAGTAATATACTAATAATACTGTCAATGAAAAATTTATATTTTATAATGAGCATATTATTTTACAATAGGAGGTTATAATACTTTCTTAATTTCTTCGCTTAAAGGTATAGCGGAGGATCTTTCCGAATTTTAGAGAAGACCCGCCCTCTCCCATTTTTGAGAAACAAACAAATTGAGATGTTTACCGTGTCTACGCGGTGCATGACTTGTGCCAGGGCTAGCATCGCTAATCATAGCTTACATTAACTTTTACTAGCAGTGATTTTAAATAGATTTCTCCAAATAGCATGACAAACTTTACCTGTCTAGTAGAATCTTTGCGACTGCGGAATCAGTGGGAAGCCCAACCTGTGCTTTTAGTGCACGCCAGCGTATGAAATATTCACCCAAAATCACTCTGGTCTTGTTTCTATATTCTGCGGCCTTTCTCTTCTTATCATACACTTCGTATACACTTTTTCTCTTTCGACCCTCCGCCATTTTCAAAGGAATAGCTGAAACCGTAACTCATCACACATAATACACCTGAAAGTGCGCATGCGCAGAAAGCGAAAACTTAACGGCCTTACGAAAACATATCACCAGAATGATTGACACTTAGGTGGACCAATAGTTTAGACTACCCACCCGGAAAAAGAAAATCCTCCGCTATACCTTTAAGCTGTTATACTGGCAGAAACCTGCAGTTTCAGTGAATATAAACAAAACAAATTCATAAACAAATCGTATTACAAAATTGTATATATAATGTATAATGGATATAATGGGAATGTGAAAATAGTGCAACTGATGCTGGTTGCGCCCCAAAACGCCTGTTAAACTCAAGACACATGCAGAGATGGAGTTCACTGCATTCATTCCCAGTGAAACGAGGCGTGGAACAAGCCAGATCATGAGCTGAAGAGCGAGTGAAGTGTGCTCTTCAGTTTGAAACACGCAGCACAACAGACTAAAGACTTACTTAATTATCGTCTTTTGCGATTTGATAAGGGCACTAAGCCATGTTGTGCTTTTGATTTGAGTTTGTTTGAGAGATGCTTTGCCAAAGCAATGGCGCAAAACACAATGACAATTTATGTTATTATGAGACATAAAAATATTTTCGGTTAATTTGGATCAAACTGTGGTGGGACAGATTAGACTGTGGTGGGTCACTAGAGTAAAGATAATTAATGGTAACAGTGTATAAATTTCACTCCTCCCAAAAATGCCAAATAATAAATAGGTGAGAGCGTGTTTTAGGCTATATGACGTTGATGTTATATGAGATATGACAGCGCTTCTGCAACACGCATCACTGCAGACGAGTAGCTGAGTATCTCTTCAGCCACTGATGCGCAAAATACCAATTGAAAATTAAAGTAAGTCGCAGACGCTCAACACACAGTCATCCTAATTGAAAGTAGTGAGAATAAATGATTTTACCAGTGCTGATGCTACTCTCTCTCCTATTGATCTTAAAATTAGCTGATGATACATAAAATGCTGCTCATAGCGGTAGCTTTCGATGACGTGAACACAGTTAAATCTGAAATAGCGCGGGAATTGAAGATCGGATTTATATCCGTTTTGAGAAGACACATTTATGTGGCCAAGTGTAAATGGAATTGTTTTGACAATGAAATGATCAGGTGTAAACAGGTCCAAAGATGATAAAGTTCTTACTAGACTAGCATTTTCTAAAATGATGCAATGCTCTTTTTTACCATCTCAACACAGTCTTGATCCTCCAATGATGATTGGTCCTTCTCAGGGCTCATCTGAAAGCAAGGTAAAGAAAGAACAAATAAACACTCTACTACAGACAAAGGATTCAGAGATTATCCAAATGAAGCAGAACAGATACTTGACTCCATCAACACTCACTGATCACTGATTTACTCCAAACAAAATTGAAATTACAAACTCTGGTGCCTATTGAACATTTTAAATCTATTATTCGATCACTCGAGGAAGACTCATTGATTTGCAATTGTTTTTAAGTGTTTTAATTGTATATTTGTTGTTTCAATTTGTAAGTTGTGACTGTAACTGCTGTCCATTCTTGGCCAGGATTCTCCTGTGAAAGAGATTTTTTATCTCAGAGAGATTTTCCTGGTAAAATAAAGGTCAAATAAAAAATAAAAATTAAACTGTCAATAAACATAAAATATAAAAACAATTTCACATTATCAATGATATACTTGAGCAAAAGAAGGCTGATGATGCAAAAACAAATTCAGGTATAAATGTTTTTTCAAACCACTCAGTAAGTGTCTTAAGATTTAAAACAGGGTGACATAAGTTTTAATCATGCATATAGTTAAAACCCTATAAATATATGGTCATAACCAATCAGGTATGCATGATATATCAGACACCATATCGGTATTGGAAAATAAATGCTCATTTTTTGACAATGATGTTATCGTTATCAACCCGATAAGAAAATTAGGCCGATATATTAACAGTGATGAATAATGGATTATGTCCTTCAGCTTCAGATGTGCGCTGTTCACCATGATGGTTTAGAACGGTTTGAATCACAAATCTGTGAAATCGGCGTTGTTACAGGGAGAGTGCATTTTGCATTCGCGGCATTTTGTGGAATTTTAAGTTGTAATATTTTTATTTTATTTTGTGATATATATCTGATTTATCTCATATAGGAATCATTTGGCTGAGTTAATGAACACTGCATTAAATAGCTTCACTGTAGGCCTAGGTCGTCTCCTTTAGCACAAGCGCTCAAACAGCAATGCAGAACACACTTCATTGTACCAGTGATGATCATTAGCTTCAATGCAGAACATTAATAACTATGGTTGGGACTGTCATATATACATAACATTATAATGAGCAAACTATTGCATTAAAAACTTGTGAATTCTTCAGGTTTAGTTGCTGTTTCAGCGTGTTGTCATGGGAGAACGCATCCACAACAGGAGTTTCACAATGCAACTTAGCTCAAGTTAATCCGTGCATGATTTTGTGCAAGTATAAGTTGTAATATTGTTTTTATTTTGTATAAATATCTAATTTATAATATATAGGTTGTGTTCCATTGAGCTAAAACCATCTAACAAAGCTTCAGTTTATGGGTGTTCCTCCAGCTCTTTAGCGTGCACAGCTCAAACACGTTATTTTAAAACAGAAATATTAAAGATGTTTAATATTACTGTAGTATTAAAAAGTTGAATGTTTAAAAAACACGGATACGTTATTATTCAAAACTAGTACTTTAATTGTTCTTGTATCATTTTCATTAACAATATGGTTTGAGTAAAATCATTCCCTTATTGTCTGTGCGGAGGCCATTTCATTGTATCTGTCCACGGCATATGCATTTTGAGAAATGTTTTCCAAGAACTTGTTTGCATTTTAATTTAATTTAATTTATTATTATTATTTGTAAGGCAATAGATGTTGTGGTAAAACTTCACAATACATATTTTATTGCATTAACTAACATGAACTAACAGAGAGAAAAACTTTAGTTGATGTGTGTGTTAAAATGTTAGTTCATGTTAGTTCACATTAAATTAAGAGATATAACACTGGATCCTAAAATGTATTGGACAATGTTGAGATTAACTTTAAGTAAGATATAATAAATCCTGTAGAAGTATTGCTCATTCATTGTTAGTTAATGTTAACTAATACTAAAGATGAAACCTTATTGTTAAGTGTTGCCAATTTTTTTATAAAGAAAGTTGGAAATATGAATGCAAAATTAATTTTAAATTTAAGGAATCTTACACTGGTTCAAACTAGGCTACTGTACTGTATATGTTTCATCATTTAAAGCCAATGTCCCAAACACTTCCACATAAATCAAACATATACAGTATACAGTGTTCTCTTATGAGAGGTTCTCTCGTATTGCGTAAGCTAGCTTACGCTACGGGGAAAGATTCCATCTTTCTGAGAAATTGAAGCCAAAAAATTATCCTATAATTTTGTATCCATTGTCAACGCAGTTCAGCTGCAGCAGACCATGAGAGGGCTAGCTAGCCGCTCATTGGTTCGCTCACGGAGAACTGCTTAAGCCTATGAGGGAGCGCGAGTGAACCCGCGACCAATGAGAGTCTGACTCGCTCTCAATACGTCACCGCCCGCCGAAACGGGTGTGGACGAGACTATAAATATCCCGAAATAGGCTGAATAATCTGATTTTTTCATCCTTCAGCGACGCACCTGCATCTGCTGATCCTGAGAGAGAAGCCGCCGTCGTCGAGAAGGCACCTTCTAGCGAGCGTTTGGGAGACTGAGGAAGCCGGCCGTCTTCGCCACCTTCAGCCGTCCTGTGAGCTAGCGCCATCCGACGGAGTGTATCCTTTACTCAGAGTTATTCCTTATTGTATCTAAAAGAGCGAGCGTCTTTTTAAAGATGTCTCGGAATTCCTGCGGCTCCTGCCGCGCTCCCCTCGAGGCTGGAGACCGCCACGTCATCTGCGCCCTCTGCCTCGGACCGGAGCACGCCGAAGTCGCCCTCGCCGATGGCGGCTGCGACTTCTGCTATACAATGCCTATGTTGACCCTGCGGGCTCGACTGTTGGCCGCTAAAAATGCTCCCAAGCCGCCTCTGTCTGCGCCGCGGAAGAAGAAACGCCGCGCTCAGAGGCCGCCGGAGCCCCAGCAAGAAGCGTTCATTCCGCCGGAGCCTGTAGCCTCCCGCTCTCCTTCTCCGCCGCTTCCGGACGAACAGTTGCCGCCGAGTGGCCGCTCTGTTGTCTCCGATGACGCCGCGGACACCAAGGACACATGTTCGCTTCTCGCTTCCGACAGTGAGGATTGGTCCGGTTCTCAGGTCTCCTCGAACCGTGAATCTTCCAGGACTCGCGCTGGCATTGAAGAAGAGCTAATGCGCCTCCTCACACAGGCCGTCGAGCGCCTCGGTCTCGATTGGTCTCCTCCCCCCGAGCAGACCATCAACCGCATGGACGGCAGCTACTTCCGCCAGCGCTCGACTCCCGCTGCCAAACGGGCTGCGCCCTTCCTGCCCGAGCTGCACGCTGAGCTCTCAAAGTCCTGGAATGCCCCGCTCTCTGCCAGATCTAGCTCTGATTCTTCCACCCCGCTCCGCGTTGTGGACGGAGCCGCAGAGAAGGGCTACCTCGCCATCCCTCCTGTTGAACACTTGGTCGCCGCACACTTATGCCCGCCCTCTGCTAGATGGCGCTCATCACCTGTGCTTCCCTCAAAAGCCTGCAGAGCGACTTCAAGTTTTCACAGCCGCGCATATTCAGCCGCCGGCCAGGCAGCGTCTGCACTCCACTCGATGTCCGTGCTGCAAATTCTGCAAGGCGATTTGCTGCGTGAGTGGGATGAGAGCGGAAAGAACCCCCCTTCTGTCGCGGATTTGAGGAGCGCCACGGACCTTGCCCTTCGCGCCACAAAGTCTGCTGCTCTAGCCCTGGGGAAATGCATGGCCGCCATCTGTGTGTCTGAGAGACACCTATGGCTCACTCTCGCCGACATGGGAGATTCCGAGCGCGCCGCTTTTCTCAACGCCCCGCTCTCTCCGGCCGGCCTCTTCAGATCTGCCGTCACGGGTATCGTCGACCGCTTCTCCGAAGTACAGAAAGCCTCGCAGGCCATGAACCTCTTTCTGCCTCGTCGCGCTAGCTCCTCTGCAGGCCGCCCACGTGATCAGCCTCCTGCACGAGCCCCACCCCAGCGCACAGCTCAGCACAACCAGACTGTTCCCGCTCGCGTTCCCGCTCTGACAGCCGTCACAGGCCGCCGCCTCCTCGGGGGCCTCGGCCTAGAATCGCGCTGAAACCTGAGCAACCAAAGTCTGCCTAGCACAGCTGAGAAGAAAAAGACGGCGCTCTCCCGCTGCAGCCGGACCGCCGTCAAAGATTTGCCCTCTGTTAGTCCCCGCCCAGGCGGCTACTACAGCAGTGTTTTCCGCCATAACCAAGCCGGTCTCCCTTCCCGCTTGCATGAGCACAAACGCCGTTTTCACGGCGACCCAGAGAAATCTCAAAAAGAGCATAAAAGCCTCTTGTGTACGAAATGTGCCCACAACACTGTGTTCACTCATACACAAAAGCACTTCAGTTCCCCTGTCTCACACAGAGTCCACTCTCATAAAGCGGGCCAAGAAATCTCAAAAAGAGCATAAAAGCCTCTTGTGTACGAAATGTGCCCACAACACTGTTCACTCATACACAAAAGCACTTCAGTTCCCCTGTCTCACACAGAGTCCACTCTCATAAAGCGGGCCAAGCCCGCTCGAGTCTCAGAGTGCATAAGCGCGCCCACAAGCCCGTGTGCGCGTCCCACCTCTGTTCACTCTGTTACAGGGCCCTTAAACTCCTCTCCAAGTGTAAGTCCCGCTGTTATAAGCACTATCAGCGCGCTCACGCAGCCCGCGAAGTGCAGCAATGGGGACCATGTAGCCACCCCCTAGCGTCACGCTTCAAAACGTGGGAAGCTATTCCGGGAATCTCCCAGTGGGTGTTAAACACAATAAAGCTAGGCTATCGCTTACAGTTTCGTCGCCGCCCTCCTCGCTTCCGAGCGCGGCTAGAAACTACTGTGAACCCAGAAGCAGTGTCACTGCTCCGTTCAGAGATAGCAAGTCTGTTGTGCAAGAGGGCTATAGAGAGGGTGCCTCTGGCTATGAGCGAGTCAGGGTTTTACGGCCGTTATTTTCTTGTCCCCAAGAAAGACGGCGGTCTCAGACCAATATTAGACCTCAGATCACTGAACAAAGCTCTCATAAAGAGACCGTTCAAAATGCTCACTATCAGAAAACTCCTCGCGCATGTGCGCCAGGGGGACTGGTTCATATAACTAGATCTGAAAGATGCATACTTCCAGATCCAGATAAATCCCCTTCACAGGCCATTCTTACGTTTCGCCTTCGAAGGCCAGGTTTATCAATACACCCTCCTACCGTTCGGCCTATCCCTGGCACCCCGTACGTTCACGAAGTGCATGGATACGGCGCTCGCCCCCCTGCGGAGTCAGGGGCTGCGAATACTGAACTACTTGGACGACTGGCTGATTTTGGCACAATCTCAGAGAGAGTTACTGTCTCATCGTACAGTTCTCCTCGACCATCTGAAAGCTTTGGGCCTCTCTGTTGTAGCGAACCTACATAATAATAATATACATAAATGTATTTAAGGGGGCCGGAAGGCCAATTTAGCTCAAAGGGAATGATTCATCGGTTTGCAATGAATCTTAAGCGAATCACTATGGAACCGAGCAAATGACTCGTTTAGAGTTCATTTGAACGGGCCGTAAGTTTAACCTTAGCAACGGATATAAATATCCAATCTATAGTGAAACACTATGTATTAGCAAGGTAACTTTAGATCGACAGTACAAGTCATTAAATGTGTAAGCACATAACACAAGACAGTTATCTTTAAAATATAAACAAGACTTTATTGATTATTCTAAACACATAAAACTAAGGTCTAAACACAATCACACACACACATTCATACGAGGCGCAGAGGAAGAGAGAGAAAGAGAGAGAAAGAGTGGGTTTTCAGAGTGAGTGAGAGGCACTTGTAAGACATGACCTGAACGAACCACCAAGCATTAATTTAACCCTTCGTTTCTTAGACAGGTTATTCAATTTACATACAAAGGCACCAGTTCAGATCGAGTCTGGAGTACTTGCTTGTCTTTGCGTTGCTTATGCCAGGGAGTTTCCTTTTTGCGGTGCTTCGTCAAAGGTGTTTCCCGGGTCCGTTATTTGGCTGGTCTCCTCGTGTGCCTGATAGATCTTGGACGGCCAGTCACGTGGGGTGTTGGCGCGGATGAGTGAAAGTCTTTGAAGTTGGAAGCTGGTTTTGTAGTTGAAACGTTAAAACGAGACTTTACAGCAAAACTTAACTTAGAACGAGACTTTTAACGAGAAAATAAAATACAACTAAGAAAAAGAAAGAAAAGTGAGACGAAAAGTTTGATGGCTTGAATGAAGCTGTTTTAAACTCCGATCTTGATGAGTTTGTGTTTGTCTGCTGGTCTAATTTGGGTCTGGTTTCTGTTGGAAAATGTGCTGGAGTTCATCTCTGACCGCGTAGAGTTCGTCGTTGGCGGCGTCTCGCTGTTGGATCAGATGGTCCATTTCAACGCTGCACCTTTGCAGGTGGTCTTCCAGAACAGTGATTTTAGAGTTCTTACTTTCAATGTCAGCTTTGGCTTTCTCTAGCTGATTTTCAACAGCCTGGAGTTGGTTCACCAGGTGTTTCTGGACAGTCTTTGACTCTTGTTTGTCACGTTCAGTGACTGCAAGGGCTTCTTGGAGCTTGTCAACTTGTGTCTTTGTTTCTTGCTCCGCTTCGTCAGACACTTTGAGTTTGTCTTGAGCTTTACCTTTGAGCTGGTCTTTGCAGTGTTGAGTGTGCATCAGCTCTCTCAGGAACTCGGTGGTCTTGGAGTCATCCTGGACTTTCACTTCCAGCTTGTCTATGCGGTTCTGGGCACGTGTCAGCTCCTCCTGTAGGTGGGTGACGTGCTGGTGGCTTAGGTTTAGCTGGGCTGTGAAGGCATTACTTAAGGAACAGGTTATCTTGGTTAGTTCCACGTGGTTTTGGTTCTGGCTTGAATCATGTGTCAGGAATCTTCTCAGAATTATGATTATTATTAAAAATAATAACAGTTCAATTGTCTTTGGTGTGAGGCAGTCTGTAATGCCTCTGAGCCAGGCGTCCACGTCTTCCCGTTGGGCAGTGGGGTTTGTCGTCCACGACATGTTGGCACGCTTGGTGAAGAGACTGACACAGATCTGTGTGTATAAGCCTATATGTGGTTGAACGGCTAAGTGTCGTTTCAGTAATTGTACACCAATAGTGAAGTGTCGTGATGACTAAGTGTTGGTCTAAGTGTACACAGTGAGGCTAGTGATGCGAAGATCTCGTCACTCAACTGGGTAAATGAAAGAGAGAGAAAAAGGTTAAAACAAATCTCAATGGAAAGAAACTTTTTTTTTTCAATGGGAGAAATATTTTTATAAATATTTCCTATCAATGAAAAGCTGGTTTCAACTCGTGGGGTGAGGACTTAGTCGCTCAACTGAGTAAGGGACAAAGAGAGAAAAGTTAACAACCAATTTCAATGAGGGACAAAAAAACAAAAAGAAAATTATTAACTAGGGGAAGTATTAATTTCTCATAAATGTTTTTATCAATGAAAATTGATATGTTCCGGAAAGGTAAACAATATTATTGCTTATGTTTGCGAGGGAAAATAATACAATAATGATGTTGATACCTCTTCTCTGAGTTTGACAGGATTGACACCACACACCTTCAGTTCGACCGCTTACAGCAGGGATTACAGCAGGGATGCTTTGAAGGCGGAGTTTGCTCGGCACTTGTCTCTGTTACTTAATCTTGGATAAGATGTCAAAGTTTAAATTGCGTTACAAATGCAGGGAGAGTATGAAGAACACAAGAGGGTTTGATTAAAAATCAAATATCTAATAATCTGTTTGTTGGGACAGATTATATTTGTCTCTTTTAGAGTCGATTGGTGGTTCTTCCAGGTTTGTTCCTACAAATGTGAAGAATAAGATGGAATAAAGCAGGACAGAACAGGAAAGACGTGATGAGGAAGAAATGAAGCAAGGAGGTTGGATCCCGCTACCTTTACGTCTACCACGAGTATAGAATTGATAGTTGAGGAACAACTAAACACACAAATAAATTGAAGCGTCCCGAAAATTAATTAATCAGAACAAATATAGTGGTTAAGTTTATAACCAACAGGACGAAAGGATAAAACGCAATGACAATAATGAGCAAATCTGAGTCTAACACTATTTTTATAATAGTAATAACAACTTTCAAATTTTAACTTTCAGAGTTCAAGACTTATTCACCTAAAGTGATTAGATCTCAACGAGAAATTTAGATATTATGAAAATTATGAAATTAGAATTATTAAAAATAAATCTAGAAATCATTACAAATGACCTGTCTAGAAAAATAGAATTTCAATTTTATTTTAATATTTTCTTTTCTTCAAAATCAAATTCAAAATTGACAATTAATAATAGTAAACCAGTATTTTCTTTTTCAAGTAAAATGCAGGTAAAATAATTAATAATTGTACACAAATATTTCCTTTTCCAGTAAAATATAGGTAAAGTGTGAGAGGAAAAAGGAAACGAAGAAAAGAGGTCTAAAAGTCGAGGTGTTTAAATGGTTAAATCAATTTAACTTTGTTCAAACAGACACTGTAGTTAACTGCTGGGGTTAGTATTGATAACAGTAACTGATGCTAAAGGCTTTAGCACAGGCCTCAATGTGAACAACTGCTCAGGTTAGCTTAGCTTAGCTAGCGTTTGTTTACACCGAGGGTTGGGTCAAAGTTCACCCGGAAACGTTTGGCCAAGACTTCCGTGTCACGATCGTAACTATAGCGACCAAACGAACGCTAGTGGGCGAACCGGGAATTGCAGACAGTTGGAAAACAATTTGTTACAGTTCCATGCAATATGGGAGCATTTCAATGTCCACAGAACATACATGTACAGTAACAATCGATCCTATTACGGGAAATGTCGGCGCATTTCACACTGTTCAAATAAGATACACCACTCGTAGCTGGGTTTACGACGTGGGGCTTCACTCAGTTTGTCAAGAGTGATATTAACTTTAAGCAAGCGACAGCTTTGCGTTAATAGATGTAATTAGGACGACCTCGGCGGATCGTCTCTGTGCAAGTTTATCTAGGCACATAAAACAATAACTGTTGGTTCAGTTTCAATGGCAAGCTTTACTTGATAACGAATTTAAATAACCACTATTCAAATTACACTCGGACATGCGCAATGTTACACGAGAATTATTTGAACGGACACAAACAGATAAGATTAGTTAAGCCTCGCTGTTTATCACGGGGATCAGTGGAACACGCACTGAACCAGATAAATAAATATAAGGCTTATGACTAACTTAGATGAGGAACACGCTCATCGCTCTGTGAGGAGAATATTAGTCCTTATAACGTTAGGGTTATTTTAATTACTGCAGTTTGATTTCGTTCAGTTCTCTAACTGATATAAACACACACACACAACGTTACAGCTTTCCTGAAAGACTCTGGAACACGCAGAAATCGAACAGCTCTAACGAGGTATTTCTGGAAATGAGGAACACGCTCAATTCTTACCTTATCGTAGTGCGAGGTTTCATATCTTATTTACTGCAGTTAAAAAGAAAGCAAATAGGGCGGCAGACTAGACTTTTCAGCTTTCTCTGGGAGCTTCACTCACAGACAACAACAGCAGCAGCATTCATTCAAACGGGGCGCGCGCTGCGCGCGTCACACACAGACTCTCAGAGAATCGGATCTCTCATCCGCACAATATGAAAAGATAAATCTTGATAATATTCTTACAATTTAGGTTGAACTGCCCGCATTCTCCACCAAATAATGTAGCGAACCTACATAATAATAATATACATAAAATGTATTTAAGGGGGCCGGAAGGCCAATTTAGCTCAAAGGGAATGATTCATCGATTTGCAATGAATCATTGACCGAATCACTATGGAACCGAGCAAATGACTCGTTTAGAGTTCATTTGAACGGGCCGTAATTTTAACCTTGGCAACAGATATTTATCCAATTTATAGTGAAACACTATGTATTAGCAAGGTAACTTTAGATCGGCAGTACAAGACATTAAATGTGTAAGCAAAACACAAGACGAATATCTTTTCAAATATATGGACGACTTTATTAACTATTCTAAACACATAAAACTAATGTCTAAACCCAATCACACACACACATTCATTCAAGGCGCAGAGGAAGAGAGAGAAAGAGTGAGTTTTCAGAGTGAGATGCACTTTGTAAGACATAAACCTGAACGAACCACCAAGCATTAATTTAAACCTTCGTTTCTTAGACAGGTTATTACATGTACATTAAAAAGCACCAGGTCAGTTACAGTCTGGAGTACTTGCTTGTCTTTGCGTTGCTTAGGCCAGGGAATTCCCTATTTGAGGTGCTTCGTCAAAGGGGTTTCCCGGCTGCGTGGCTGGTTGTCTTTGGAGTGCCTGGCTGGAGTTTCTGAACCGCCGGTCACGTGATGTGTTGGCGGAGGGATGAACAAGAGTCTTTACAGTTCGAAGTGCGTTGCAGGAGAGACGTGTAAACGAACTTTACAGCAAAACTTAACTTAGAACGAGACTTTTAACGAGAAAATAAAATAAAGGAAGAAAGGAAAGTAAGAGATGAGATGGCTTGAATGAAGCTGTTTAAACTCCGATCTTGATGGGTTTGTCTGCTGGCTTGGTCTAACTTGGTCTGGTCGATGTAAAAGCGTACGAACATGAACACTCTCTTGCTGTTTGATCATAGAGAGAGGCACAAACTTAATTTAACACAGAACCGACTCAAAACCGAACTGAACCGAACCGAAACTGAACTGCTATCTGAACCGCTCTCTGAACTGGACTGAACTGCCTTGTTCGGGTCTTTAACTTAAAGTTAGTCCAACCTCTTTTGGAGAATTCTGGCCAATTGGACAATGGCATCATCTTAGGAGGTGGACCTCGTTCCTTCTTATCGTAAATCAGGTGGTATCTATGATCTGCTTGCTCTCCAACACTAAGCAGAGAGAACAAGAGATCACAGTTTAACATTATAGCTTATTATAATCATACAAAGCATTTTGCACAGATTTCAAACAAGCCATCTTAAGAATTAAGGGCATACGATTATTTCGATTGGAAGCATGATACTCGTTCATTCATACACACAGTTATAATCATCATTACATGATTTATATGGAACCTAAGCATAATACAAACATGAATTGTAGGAAAACAAGAATTATGATGTTTGATTATGAGTCCACTGAGCATTGTTCTGTGTGAGTTGTTTTCTGCAGAATGTGCAGAATTAATGTGGTTTGATATGTAAAGTGTAACAGTCTTTCTGGTCTCTGAATGAAAGCGTGGTCTGTTAAATAACTCTGTCCTGTTTAGCAGTGGTGATGCTGAGGGAGGTCAAAGGTGGTCAGGCCTGTTTGACCATTTGTGAGGAGATTTGTCTTGGTTAAGAATGAACAGTGACAAGTTCTTCCTGCTTTGGCTTATCCCTTTATGGAGTCTTGGCCATAAAAATTTTCTCTGGAGGGGGTTTAGACAATTTGGAGCCAGTGTTGTGACTTAGGAATGTGGTGTTAAAATCCGGAATGCTGAATCACATTTGAATGAAGCCCATGAGAGATTAGAAAGATTAATTTGTGTTTGGTTCATCCGTAAATTCTCTACACTGTCAACTGGACAAAGAGCGTACTACAACCCAGTCAGACTATCTCCTTCTTGGGTATAGAGCTGGACTCGGTCACGATGACGGCGCGTCTGTCGACGCAGCGCGCGCACCGTGTGCAGCGTCTCGCCGCATCTTTTCAGATGAACAGACTCACGCCTTTGAAAACTTTTCAAAGAGCGTTGGGTTGTATGGCCTCAGCCTCCGCGGTACTCCAGCTGGGGTTACTGCGCATGCGCCCGCTTCAGCTCTGGTTGTAGAGCCGTGTGTCTCACCGAGCGTGGACCACGGGCCACCAGCTGATAAAGGTAACGCAGACCTGTATCACAGCTCTGCAGCCATGGTCAGTGGCAGAATGGTTTCAGCGGGGCGTTTCCATGGGGACAGTTTCACGCCGAAAAGTCATCTCGACAGACGCCTCCAACACGGGTTGGGGAGCGGTCTGCGAGGGCTCACCGGCCTTCGGCCCCTGGTCAGCTCAAGAGAGCCTCCTACACATAAACTGTTTGGAGATGTTGGCGGTCGAGAACGCGCTCATGCGTTTTCTCCCGCGCATTCAGGGCCACCACGTGCTGATCCGTTCGGACAATATGGCCGTGGTCTCCTATCTAAACCGTCAGGGCGGAGTCAGATCCAGGAATCTTTTCCAGCTGACAGAACGCATCCTAGTTTGGTCTCAGTGTCACCTGCTCTCGCTCAGAGCGACGCACGTGCCGGGACAGCTGAACGACGGTCCAGACAGCCTGCCCAGGAACCCCATTCCCCCCGGGGAATGGTCCCTGCATCCTCTTACAGTTCAGAAACTGTGGCGTTTATTCGGCAGAGCAGAGGTGGACCTCTTCGCCTCGGCGGAGAACACCCACTGCCCAATATTTTTCTCAAGGAGCGAGGACGCGCTAGCCCAAACCTGGCCCAGCCGCCCGCTTTATGCTTTCCCTCCGGTCTCTTTGCTACCACAGGTGCTTCAGAGAATCAGAGAAGCGCAGCACTCGGTGCTCCTCATAGCCCCGCGCTGGGAGGGTCAGACTTGGTTTCCGGAGCTCACGCAGCTGTCACAGACAGCGCCGTGGCCCATTCCAGTCAGAGCAGATCTCCTCTCCCAAGCTCGCGGCACGATCTGGCATCCCCACCCAGAGCGCTGGGCGCTACACGCGTGGGTGCTCAACAACTACCCGTTGCTTTGCCAGAGGGAGTGTTAAACACGATCATGCAGGCTAGAGCGGCTTCTACCAGAAGGCTCTATGCGTCAAAATGGTCTGTGTTCTCAAAGTGGTGCACCGAAAAGGGTCTGGACCCACGGTTATGTGAGGTTCCCTCCTTGCTAAATTTTCTCCAAGAGATGCTGGACAAGGGCAGATCCCCGTCCACTCTTAAGGTGTATGTGGCAGCCGTCGCGGCGTTTGCTGAACCCCGGCGCGGCCAGTCACTGGGCAAAGATGGGTTGGTAATCCGCTTCCTCAGGGGAGCTAGAAGGATGAACCCCCTCGCCCCCCTTCGGTGCCGATTTGGGACCTTTCCATAGTTCTTGATGCTATGAAAGCTCCCCCATTCGAACCGTTAAACACCGTGGACCTAAAGTACCTGTCGCTAAAGACCGTTTTTCTACTCGCGCTCGCGTCAGTAAAAGGGTGGGAGACCTACACGCGCTGTCCACCAGCGCGTCCTGTCTTAAGTTTGGACCTAAGGACTCCTTAGTCATTCTCAAACCTAGGCATGGCTATGTCCCCAAAGCGATCGGCACCCCGTTCAGGGCACAAGTTATATCCCTATCGGCTCTGCCTGCATCCGATAGCGAATCTGATTCTAATCTCCTATGTCCGGTCAGGGCCCTGAGATTATATGTTACTCGCACTGCTCCGGTCAGACGATCCGAGCAGCTTTTTTGTTTCGTTCGGTGGGCGCACCAAGGGGTTGGCCGCCTCGAAACAGTCCCTATCCAGATGGATTGTCGATGCCATTGCAGCAGCATACGCATCAAAAGACCTGCCATGCCCTCTGGGCATCAGGGCTCATTCCACTAGAGGCATGGCCTCATCGTGGGCATGGTCCAGCGGAATTTCCATTCACGACATTTGCGTGGCAGCGGGATGGGCTTCCCCTTCCACCTTTGTCAGATTTTACAATCTGGAAGTACCCGCCTTGCAGGCTAAACTACTAGCAGTCTAGTATGTTTCAGCTCTTCTGGTTGAGCTGCACTATAGGGGGTTAATTACACAGACCGAGTTCGTTCTGTTCCCTCTCTATAATGTGCTTAGGTACTACACAGTCACCGGCCCGCTCCGCTGGCCTTTTGTCACATGTACATATATTCATTCCCACTTACAGAGTTCCCCGGGGTCCCCCCTGGGACTAATAGTGGATGCTTAGCACGCACGGCGTTGACCAGGTGTTCCCGTAGCGTAAGCTAGCTTACGCAATACGAGAGAACCTCTCGTAAGAGAACGAATCGTTTACCTAACGTAACCTCGGTTCTCTCTAGATGAGGGAACGAGTATTGCGTTCCTGGCCGTGATTTCGGGATATTTATAGTCTCGTCCACACCCGTTTCGGCGGGCGGTGACGTATTGAGAGCGAGTCAGACTCTCATTGGTCGCGGGTTCACTCGCGCTCCCTCATAGGCTTAAGCAGTTCTCCGTGAGCGAACCAATGAGCGGCTAGCTAGCCCTCTCATGGTCTGCTGCAGCTGAACTGCGTTGACAATGGATACAAAATTATAGGATAATTTTTTGGCTTCAATTTCTCAGAAAGATGGAATCTTTCCCCGTAGCGTAAGCTAGCTTACGCAATACTCGTTCCCTCATCTAGAGAGAACCGAGGTTACGTTAGGTAACCGATTCGTTTTGTTTTTTTGTAATTAGGCTTTCAAAGTATATAAAATTTTGGATTTAAATTCATCGGCCAATATATCAGTTATTGGCTTTCAAATATAAAGAATGATCAGTTATCGAACTCTGCCTAAATGTTCATATCGGTGCATCCCTAATTTGATTTCCAAAAAGAAAAATCAATACCTTCTGTACATCTCTTGACTTCTGACTGGGACAGTGTTCATTTCGAGAGTGGAGCGTTCAACCTCACTGAGAGTCTACAAAACATAAAAGTAGACATGAAACACTGGTGTAAACATGTGAACACTAGATCTCACAGATCTCTGCTTCGTTTGCTAATTCTCTTCCAGCACAACTCTCACTCACTTCGTCAGCACAATCATCACTGCCTCAGACAACTGGGTCTAATGGCTCATCTGAGGATATGAAATACAGCGTTACATACAGAAACACTTCACCTAAAAATAATATATGGAATATGGGATAATGTACAGTCAACCAGCCAGTAATTAATACAAAATAAACATGGACAGGATAATCAGGGTCCCGATACACAGCTAGCTATCAATACATATTTCCACATGAAATATTGATTTGAGATAATATACAAGATTACAAAATAGTTAAAGTTTTCAAATCAATATTTAAATGTTACCCAAGGTAATGTTCACGGCTTTTATGCATCACATTACATGTGTTATAATTATAGTATGTCAGGTTGTGTGTAGCTTTACACCGGTTTCATGAGGACATCATACGAACATGTTCTTGATGTTTGACTTGACTGGAGAATCTCAGTGTGTTGTGTAAGTTTGACAGAATCCTGGTCTATGAGGACACAGTTTTATGAGGACATCATAAGAACATGTTCCTGATGTTTGACTTGACTGGAGAATCTCAGTGTGTTGTGTAAGTTTGAACATTTAAATAATTAGTATTTTGCATTAAGTTGCTTGTTGCTGAAGCTGAATAAAGCTCCGCCCACCGGCGCCATCTTGTTTTCGCGATTTCCCGCCTACCGGTACCGATCTGTCCAATCACAGGCCCCGAAGCATACACTTGTGTAAAACATGCAAATTTTTGATGACGCAGGTGTAATACCAGGACCTGGCTCCGGGAGCGCACTCTCGAAATCAGGGATACACTGTGTATGGTAAAATTTCAGGGTTTTGTGGTATAAAGACATGGCGCCAAACTTTGAGAGGGAGCATCTGGGACATAGTAGATGACGGTTACACTGTCGGAATTATGAGGACATGGCCACTGTCCTCATAAACCCAAATGTCCTCATAGTGCTGGTGCGTATTCAGGTCAAAAGTCCTCGTAAACCACAAAAACAAACACACACACACACACACACACACACACACACACACACAGCTTGGAGACCTAAGCGCTGAGCGTAACTGACACTGACACACACACAGCTTGGAGACCTAAGCTGCGAGAGCGTAACTGACACACACACACACACACACACACACACTAGGGGTTGAACCGACTAGTCGATTAGTCGACTAGTTGACCTTAATGCAATGCCGCGACGCTTTAAGCTTGACGTCGACTAGTCGCGTTGATCATGTGACACTATGATTGCGCTAATTTTGATACTAACATGTTGCAGACGACAACAGATGAAGAGCCCAGAGGGTCATTGCAGCAAGAAAGCAGCATTGGTACATCAAGTGTGTGTGTAAATACTTTACTAACACATATTGTTGAAAACGAAAGTAAAAGCATGACGCACGCTCACTGTTTTACCAGGAAATTAGAGTTCAGTCTCTTTATTAAAATCATTAAAACATTATGTTTTCCATTTATTTATATATTGATGTAGCCTACCTCTAATTTACCCGCAATTAATTGGAATATTATTACTTGGATCTGCGCATCACTAATGCGATCATAATCATGATGATGATGATGTAAACAGTGGGCTGTAAATGCCATCCATAACGCATTCGAGACGGATTTAAATCCGATCGCTCAAACCACTTCAGGTGGAGGTCTGGGCCGCTTAACAGGCGAAACTGGACAAGTGTAAATGCATCTGGTTGTTGAAACCAATATGTAAATTGGACTTCTCCTAAAAATGCTAAAAATAAACATGTGAGAGCATGTGAGAGCGTATTATAGCGATGAAGCTGCAACACGCATCGCCGCAGATGCAGCTCGAGCATTCATCAAGCCAACGTGCAAACTATCGCAAATCAAAGTGAAAGTAAGTCGCAGACACTTACACACAATCATCTTCGTTAAAAGTAAAGAAACAAAATAATCTTTAACAGTGCTGTCTCTCTTATTGCGGTCTTTGTTTTTGAAATTAGCTGATGATCAATAAAATGCAGCGCATTACTGTTGGTGTGACGTGAAATCCGTGAAATCTGCATATAGCGCGTTGTTTGAAGATCGGATTTATATCCGTTTTGCGAAAACATATTTATGTGTAAATTTAATCGTTTTGATAAATCAGATCAGTAAAAACGCATGAAGTGTCCAGGTGTAAACGGCCCCATTATGAGCTGTCAGCATCTGTATAATTTTCTGTTAATTAATTGCAAATTGTGGCATGTTGCAAAGCAGTCCTATCTTTTGTGTTTTTATGAATGATGTCATCGACTAGTCGACGTCGACTCGACTTTGATGTCATAACAGTCGACTTCAAAAAATCTGAAGTCGTTCAACCCCTAACACACACACACTTATTGAGCATGCTACAAAACCCATAAAAGCAATAATTATTAACAGTACTTACAGGTTGTGATTCGGAGCATGAAGCCGATCCAAATAAACTCGGTACTGAACGTTCCTTCAGTATCAACCGACTCGCGAATCCACACTTGAAAGCCTTTATGTTTGTAAAGGAATCCCCATTAAAATAACGCGAACACAGCTCAAGGTTCGGCTATACTTGTGTGGTATAGTTGTAAATATAAACTCTAGCCACTGATTCTTCACATGCTCGTCTCTGGGCAGTGAAAAAAAAGTTCGCTTTTGATTCGCACTTCAGAACAGCTCGTCGACATGTTGTTTTCACTGTTTTCTGGTGCGCGCAATGAGTGGGCGTGTCTTATTCAAATAACTTGTCTAGTTGACATCAACTAGACAGAGAAAAAGCATCGTTCGTCTATCGATTCATATCAGCGACTCAGAGTCGACTCTTACTTTTGAGAGACAATAACTTTGTATACGGTGAACTTTCATATTTAAAACTTTGCAGGATGTTTTCGTTCACTTAGATCTATGTTACACACTACATGAAAGGTAATTTTCAAAATTCCATAATAGGTACCCTTTAAAGTAAAATGTCCATCTGTGTTTTTCTTTACTTACTTCAGACTCTGTCTTCTGCTGTGATACTACGGAAGCTGTGATTCGACTGGTTGCCTCTGCTCTGGTCTTTGTTGCTGGTGTTTCTGTGCTGATTTATGACATCATATCCACAAGACTGGAAAAGAAGAGATCAAAGACATCATATTCCCATAACAGGACACTGACCCAATAATTAAATGCATCTCAATCAGCTCTCCCTAGTTTATCGATAAGGGCGCTGATCAGGGAATTACACAAATCAACACAATTGACCCTTCGCGTGGAGCTTGATTGACAGGTGTTCTAACCAATCATACTTCGCCATCCGCCATTTTGTCCGAAAAAGCAGCCAGTAGAGTTAGGAGGATTTGAACTTGGTAAAATGAATATACTGACGCCTTTCCGCGGTTAAAACAACATTACTTCTTATGTTCGTTCATGTTTATTTGATGCTATAAATGAACTAGAAGGAAGAGATGATCGGATCACAAGCAGCTTTAACGGATGCTCTACAGCGATCTGTCACGGCACATTAAAGAGCCCCAAAACGGTATTTATTGTTTACATTTCTTTCAAAAAATGACCACATTTGAAAGCTGAGACTTTGTTTAATATGTTTAATATCAAAAGTAACCGAAAAGTAACCTGGTCTGTCCTGTCTGTCCGCGTGTTGTCAGTCTCCTCTCTGCTCCGCGATGTATTTTTCACTGCGTGAGAACATGGTGAGAGTGTGAGAGCAGCATAGCTTGTCGGAACATAGCGACAGTAACTAAGGAGGGCGGGTCTTTGCGAAGGGTCAATTAAAGGTCCTATCAGCGATTTCAGGCCCAAAAAAGGCCTAAACATAAGTGATCACATTCATCACAATAACCTAGGCTCTGAGATCTGCAGACAAAAACAATGGGTTTCACCAACCAACACCGACAAGGGGGCTTCGCGTGCAGCCGTGCACGAGCGCAAAACCTCACAACACCCGCCCCCTTGTCAGTGATTGGTTGAAACACTGTTTATTTCTGTATATTATACACTGTATATTTGTTGGTTGGTGAAACCCATTGTTTTAGTCTGCAGATCTCAGAGCCTAGGTTATTAGATGAATGTGATCATTTATGTTTAGGCCTTTTTTGGGCCTGGAATCGCTGATAGCACCTTTAACATGACACACAATTGAAGTTTTTAAAAGAGAAAACATCCTTTTTTCTAATATCCCTCTAAAATGTTCCAGGGATATGTAATGCCTGGTTCAGATTAGCCTATTTGTTTGTCTGTTACTATAGTCACGGTGTCAGATTACGTGATTTTGACTCATAAAATCTTGTCATGTCATGGACAAGAAACATGTCAGACTACACGTTGCTTCCTGACCAATCATCGCGTGCCGTCTTTAACGACGCACGATGTCATCGAGAAGGCGGAACTAGCGACTGGCTCCAAGTGAGGTTTGTGGAGTTGATGGTCCAGATGTGTGGTGGGAGGTGGAGGTAGATTACTCGAACACATCCTCCTCTGTCTCCTGATCTTCTCCACCCTCTTCTGTGATGCTGTGTTTCAAGTCATTCAACTAGGATAAAACAAGTTCTATATCAGGCATAATAAATAATGGCACAATATATGTTTGGAAGCAGATTCTATAGAAAGCTCACAAATTTATTTAAAAGTTGGAAAGTATTCTAACAACCTTTACCCCAAACTTACATTCATCTTGTAGAAACTGCAGGTTATTTAAAATCCACTTCTGTCTGGAAGTTAATTTTTGGTCGCCGCTGCCACTCGGTTTGAACGGAGTACTTTCCCATATTGTGATCGGAGGGAAGCAGCTTTTGTTTGGACCTCACTAACTGTAGGTTAGAAATCAGATTACAAATCTAGCACATCCAATTGTTGTCTCTGTAATTGTCAACCACTCACACATACTTACTCACTCACACACACACACACACACACACACACACTCACTCATACGAGCACATACTCTCACACTAAAACACTCTCACACATACACATTCATACACATTACACATACACTCTTACACACACAATTTTCTCTATAGCGAAGGAGAATGTAATTAATTATTAGCTAGCTTAATGCTAATTCCATTACGTTACTCACCTGGTTGCTGAAGCCCTTCACTATCGTTCGCCAGTATTTTCCTTTTTTTATTCTGTCATGATACTCCCTCAATGAAACATCACACAGGCAGGAAAACTGTTGCCACAACTCCACAAACTTTCCTTCATTTCGTAACTCCACCTAGCAGCACCATCGTCCATAGTTCGTTTCGCCATTTTTGAAAGCTGTGTATGGAATAGCGTCTGTGCTCCTATTGGACAACGTCACCCATGATGCGATGGAACCCGTCGTGGAGGAGCGGTGAAAAATTAATCATGCTAGTCTTTCTGTCGTGATGTCGTGGAGCATCGCAGACGCAGCGTTGGTTGATGTCCACTTTATAGACCTTATGCACCAGAGAAACTAGGGCGCCGCCATCTTTAGATTATTGTCTTTGAACTTCCGTTTTTGCGGTCGCTCTGTGTATCTCTATGGCATCGCTGTTGAGGAGCTGGTGAAGTGGATTTACTTATTGTAGAGTTAACGAAAGTTATCATGAGCATTGTAATGTTTATCATAAGCATTGTAAACCAGATGTCTTAACAAATGTCGACCGGGACATTTTTTTAAACGAGTCGTTCATTCATCTATGCAAGATCGCTGTGAAAATACAGACCGGAAGTGAAAAGACAACGAGCGCAGCGCTGAAAAGGGGCGGACCTACATAAGGTCTATATGAGATGAAACGATTGATTCTTGCATCCCGACGCCGGACGCCCGTTGTCGTTTACGAATCCCCACGACACCCTACGTCAAACTACGGAGCCCGGGAAGTCACCTGTTGGAAAAAAAAAAAAAAAAACAATCCGTGGCGACGGTTTTGCAATCCGTGCGCTCAGTTTATAAACCGTACTCACGAATTCTCAAACTGTTCCCTCGGTTTAACAAATCGTGCCCACGGATTAATAAACCGTACCCACGAATTCATAATCCGCGCTCTCAGATTTGTAAACCGTGCCTTCAGTTTTTGCAATCTGTACCCACAAATTCATAAACCGTGCCCACGCTTTCGCAATCCGTTCCCACGGGTTTGTAAACTGTACTCACGGATTTGTGGCTCCTCCCCCAGTCTGTGCCGGCAGCATTGCATTGTGTTTATAAACTTTAATTTTCCAAAACTGTTAAAGGTTGTGATCGGTTATAGAAAAATTAAAAATAATTATTATGATTATTACATTTAGGCTACATATTTAGAATATGCTTTTATCCTAAACGACGTACAAAAATGGAACACGGCAATTAGTCAAATGTCAGTAATAATAGGCTACAGTTTATTATAATTGTTTTTGTGTATGAATACATCAAATTGTCTTAACTGCGTTTGCATGCTTCAAGTGATTCTCAATTATAGCGGGTATGGGGTGGAATAGCCTATATTTGATTTAATACGTAATACAGTAGGCTAATACGTTTATCATAAAATAATTTATGAATGCTTTATTTGTAAGCAAAAATTATGCAAAAAATGTAGGCCTATGTTTTATTTATAAACATATTAGCCTACTGTATTACTAAGTAAACTCATTTATAGTTTTAAACTCTAATAATAATAATAATTATTACATTTTAGGGTACAAGTGGACATTTCAAGCTTTATATATGTATTTTTCTAATGTCTGTGAGGAATGCTGTTTTTCAGTTCATTTATGAGACCCAGTTCACGGAGACCATGAAAGTTATTTTACAAAAGCACATCGTTTTACTTGTTATTGTGAGTTTACACAAATAAAAGTAGTTGCGAATGATGTATTATTCTTTGACCAGAAATTATGGAGTAGCCTATTTTAAGTTGTTTCCACTGTTGATAGGAAAATGCAAGTGATCTCACCGGCGCCTCCGTGCAGTGCGCGCTCCACAATAATGCTGGAATATGTTGGAATAGACGATTTAATATGAATGATGAGCGTCAAAATCTTGTGGTTATTTGTGATAATCTTAGCACTTTATTATTATTATTGTCTAACCTGTATTATGACTGATATTTGACGATTTGCTTTGTTCCTTTTTTTGTAAGTTGGACAAAAGCGATCTTCTAAATATGTAGCCTAAAATGTAATAATAATAATTAGCCTATTATTATTAGAGTTTATAACAAAATGAGTTCACCAAGTAATACAGTAATATGTTTGTCATAAAATAATTTATCAATGCTTTATTTTATAGGTTATAAACGCTTTTACAGTTTTGGATAAAATAGGCCTATTTTTGCATAATTTTTGCTTACAAATAAAGCATTCACAAATTATTTTATGATAAACATATTACTGTCTTAAGTTAACTTATTTTTAGTTATAAACTCAAATAATAATAATTATTATTAATACATTTTAGGCTACATATGTGACTGTGTGTGTTTGTGCGGATGGAATCACACTGAGAGCAGGTGGATGGTCACTCAAGAATATTCTTTACTGAGCCTGAGACAGACAGACTGAGACAAACGACCAAAAATTGGTTAGTGGGCAGTTCATTCACACATCAATGTTGCTCATATCAGCAGGAGAGATGTGAAACTCTGCTGGTACATTTTACAAAGTGATCGTATAGTGGAATAAAACTCAAAATAAGACATACATTAAAGAAATAAAACTATAAATCACTGTCTCTGTCCTCATTTCTCATCAATTTACAATTGCAGAAAAACAATACATTTAAGCAACCATCATTTTCATATTTTTGGTATAAAATGGAATACAGAAAGAAGAGAACAGCCACCTAAAATGGCGCAGTTACACAGTTCAGCACGTGCGATCGCGCACACAGCACGTGCGAGCACACAGCACGTGTGTTAATGCCAACAATTAATTCAGCTAATACATTTATACACAGAAGAACATGACAAATTCGAATATAAAAACATACCTGAGACAAACGACCAAAAATTGGTTAGTGGGCAGTTCATTCACGCATCAATGTTGCTCATATCTTAAATGGAATCAACAGAGAATCGGAGTTCACAAGCAGATTAACATACAGTCATCACATTTCACCATCGCAAATAACACATTTGAATCGACTGACAGAGCTAGGGACTGACAAATACATGAAGTAAACTGCACAACTGCACATGTGTGCAGTATTAAAGTCCATCCCTGTACTTTAAAACATAAACTCCGTTTTTAATGACGCAGCACTTTTTGATGCGACTTACCAGCAGGAGAGATGTGAAACTCTGCTGGTGACGACGTAACTCCGCCCACAATATCACGCACACAAATGCGAGTGACGCAACAGCCAGTTTGCCCATATAAAGCATGAATTTATAACCATTATTTTAAACTCCGTTACACATATTTAGAAGACGCTATTGTCCAAAACTTACAAAAAAGGAACACGGCAATTCGTCAAATATCAGTCATAATACAGGTTAGACAATAATAATAAAGTTCTAAGATTAGGCCTATCACAAATAAACAAAATATTGTAATGAAGTGATGTTGGATAAATGTATTGTTATGACTGCCGTGTGTGTGGGGGGAGGGATTTGTGGTAAGAGTGGGTTGAGTTACATGAGTGTTCGCACCTGATGTCTGATGAGTGTGAAGGAACAGGAGTTTTGGGACAGTAATTATCGTGAGTTTAGAGGAGACGGCGAGAATAAAAAGACGAGCACAGTGAAGGGGCGGGTGTGAGAAGCGGTAACTTGTTTGCCACTCAGGTGCAGTATTTGGGACATATCATTTCATCGAAGGGGGTGAAAGCAGATCCCGCCAAAGTGGAGGCTGTGCGTCAGTGGCCGGTGCCAAAAATCAGACAGAGGTCAGGAGCTTTGTGGGTTTAGCCTCATACTATCGGAGGTTTGTGAAGGGGTTTGCTGAGATTGCTCGCCCCCTGCACCAACTCACTGAGAAAGGCAGGCGTTTTAAATGGACAGAGGCATGCCAAACAGCCTTTGAACAGCTTAAGCTGAGTTTAATGTCAGCACCTGTTCTTATCTATCCTGACCCCTCCAAAATATTCATTTTAGATACAGACGCTAGCGATGCGGGTATTGGGGCTGTGCTGTCACAAGAGGAGGGGGGGTGTGAACATGTTATAGCATATGCCAGCAGAGCCCTTACTAAGCAGGAAAGAAAATATGCCACAACTAAGAAGGAATTGTTAAGTATGGTCACGTTCATCAAGCATTTTAAACATTACCTGTTGGGTAAGGAATTTGTCCTGCGAACGGATCATAATTCCTTGAGGTGGCTGCATAATTTCCAGGGTTTAGAGGGACAGTTAGCCAGATGGGTGGAGCAGTTGGCAAGCTTCCAATATAAAATTGTTCACCGTCCTGGACGAGGGCATGCTAATGCTGACGCCCTGTCTAGGCTGCCTGCTTACCTGTCAACTCCAGGGCCCCCGGAGCCAGCCCCACAGACACGAGGGGTGCCTGTAATAGCGGCAGTACAAAATGCGCCTACTAAGGTAACCCCAGGGTGGGAAGGGGATGAGTTGGTTCGGGCACAGTGGGAAGATGCCGAGTTACAAAAGATCATAGCTCTAAAAAAAGAGGGAGGGACTCGTTTGCAACCACCTGACGATCTACAAAAGTATGTACCGGTATGGTCCCAGTTACAAATGCAGGGCTCCCGGTTGGTGAGGTTTCCCCATCGAATTCGGACGCTGCAAACCAGGTCCAGGTGGTTATTCCCACTGTAATGGTGGCAGAAATCTTAAAACAGTTGCATAATGACGTTACGGGTGGACACTTGGGAATACAGAAACTACAAGCAAAAGTAAAAGACCGTTTCTATTGGCTGGGCTGGTTTGGGGATGTGAAGCGATGGTGTAGCGAATGTGTGGATTGTGGGTCTAGGAAAGCTGTGGGGAAACAGTGGCGGGCCCCACTACAATCGGTGGTAGCATTAAGGCCATATGAGCGGGTGGCGTTGGATATTTTGGGACCTCTCCCCGAAACCCCCAAACGAAACAAATATATTGTAGTTATTGGGGATTACTTTTCCAAATGGACAGAGGCGTTCCCTCTTCCTAATCAGGAAGCTGAGACTGTGGCCAAGTTGTTGGTGGAACAGTGGGTGTGCCGCTTCGGAGCCCCCAGGATAATCCATACTGATCAGGGCCGAAATTTTGAATCTAGGTTATTTAAAGAAGTGTGCCAGTTGCTGAACATCCATAAGACTAGGACATCACCGTATCATCCTCAATCTGATGGGATGATTGAAAGGTTTAATAGAACATTGGCCTCCATGTTGTCTCTGTTTGTAGATGATAACCAAGCTAATTGGGACATCCTGTTGCCTTATGTGATGATGGCCTACAGAAGCAGCGTTCACTCCAGCACTGGGTTTACACCTTACAAAGTTGTTTTTGGGAAAGAGATAGTCCTTCCGGTGGATGTTATGCTTAACCTGGGGGGTGGGGAAAGATTCTCTTCCGCTTCAGAGTATGTGTCTAGATTGTTGGAGACATTGTCTACAGTGGTAGAGGCGGTAAGGGGCCATCAGCTAAGAGCCTCTGTGAAACAGAAGGGCGAATATGACTTCAGAGCACATTTCCAATACTATTCTGAAGGAGAATTGGTGTGGGTTCGGGGGAAAGCTAGGAAGAGAGGGCTTTGTCCAAAATTACAACGAAGGTTTAAGGGGCCTTATAAAGTCACAGAGAGGATAACCGAAGTTCTGTATAGACTTGTGCCAGTTGAGGGAGGGACAGAAATAGTGGTGCACTTCAACCGACTTAAACCATGTCTTTCTTCTGTAACAGAGGTTATCAACCAAGAGGGTGCAGAGAGTCCACGGATAGCTGGCATTCCACCTAAGGAGACCTGGCTGCAGACTTCAGCTTCTACAGCGGGTCGAGAGAGCGAGGTGGTAGTGCCAGGGGCCGGATCCGTGGTGGCCCCAGTCACACCTACAAGGGCAGCAAGCAAAGCGTCAGGAAGCTGTGCTGCCTCAGTGGGATCACAAGGGCAAAGAGACCGGCCGGCTTCGGCCACACAGAACCAAGGTGGTCAAGAATTTTCACACACTGGGCATGTGCAAACATCCATGACTAGCCATTCCGCAATGACCGGGGAGGCCCAGCAAGGTGCATCACTATCCAAAGAATTACGCCAAGGACGACCAAGGAGGGCACCAGTGTGGTCCCTGGACTATGAAATGGGTTGAATTTGACTCGAGGACGAGTCTGCCTTATGGTTGGGGGGAGTGTAATGAAGTGATGTTGGATAAATGTATTGTTATGACTGCCGTGTGTGTGGGGGGGAGGGATTTGTGGTAAGAGTGGGTTGAGTTACATGAGTGTTCGCACCTGATGTCTGATGAGTGTGAAGGAACAGGAGTTTTGGGACAGTAATTATCGTGAGTTTAGAGGAGACGGCGAGAATAAAAAGACGAGCACAGTGAAGGGGCGGGTGTGAGAAGCGGTGTGTCGTTGCTAACGCCGAGCTGCACTCAAGGTTGGGGGGTGGGTGCCGTTCGTATGCTGTTTAGGGCTGCCGGCGGTGAAGATAGGTAGCGGGCTAACCTGTAGCTAAAGTGGGTATAGGAGTGCGTGGGCGGCGCAGCTTCTCAGCAAGGGGTACTCCGTTTTCCACTACTGTTCGGAGGCCTCACGAGCGCTGGACTGGTGACTGCCTTCTCCCATTGCCGACCAGCGCCAAAGCCTAGACCCCGGGAGGGTCTCGTCTCCTGGGAGAGTTAAGTGTTTAATTGTGTGTGTGTGTGTGTGTGTGTGTGTGTGTGTGTGTGTGTGTGTGTGTGTGTGTGTGATTTTTAAATCTGGCAGTATATCCAATTCATGACGGGGTGGGAGGGTTTGATGAACTGAATTCTTATGTAGTAGTCTGAAGGCGTCTTGAGTAATTTATGAAGTTCATGTTTATTGTGAACGGGTGCAGTGCCCTCCGGGGGTGATTGTGTGTGTGCTTTAGCTTTTTATTATATTTATTGCGTGGGTGTTAGTTTTAATTATTGCGGGTGTTTTCTGTGTAGCATGCTCCATCGTGGTGTTGTTCGCCTAGGCGGTTTAACATTTGTGTTTGGGACTTCAAGAGCCTGACCCAGTCTGACATGTTTGGTAACTGCATGAATTATATTAAATAAAGCTGATTGTTCCTACTTCTATGTTGCTGCTTGCTTTGTAGAGTGGATTCCTCCGGCTGTAACAATCCGACCTCCCGTCTAGGTTTATTACAATATTTTGATACACGTCATCCATATTAGCCTATATCCACCCATACCCGCTACAATTGAGAATCACTTGAAGCACGCGTCTTAAGTCTTAATACCACAATAAAGATTATTGTCTAACCTGTTTTATGACTGACATTTGACTAATTGCTGTTCCTTTTTTTTGTAAGTCTTTTAGGATAAAAGCATATTCTAAATATGTAGCCTAAATGTAGGCTAATAATCATAATAATTATTTTTAATTTTTCTATAACCGATTACAACCTTTAACAGTTTTGGAAAATTAAAGTTTATAAACACAATGCAATGCTGACAGGTGTCGGTGCCGAAAAGTGATGGTCCGCCGAGAATTGATGGCCGGCCGCGGGAGCGCGCGCCGCGTGTTAAAGCTGTATCGCCCATTCATACAGTTACAACTTTTATGTGGATCAAACAGACATAACGTGCAAATAAACATCAGATTATGTCTGTGGTAATAGCACTCACCTGTAAAGGGCCAATACAACCATTAAAATGCAGTATTTCACCTGCCAAAAAGTGATTGAAACCTCTACTTATTGACTGAAAGGTTATTTCTGCCCTGAAATCAGTTCCTTATATTCACGAGGGTTAAATATGACTGATTATAACTCACATAATACTTTTTACCTATTAAAATACATGTAAAGGGCCAATTCAACCATTATAATGCAGTAGCCTACTATTTCACCTGCCAAAAAGTGATTGAAACCTCTACTTATTGATTGAAAGGTTATTTCTGCCCTGAAATCAGTTGCTTATATTCATGAGGGTTAAATATGACTGATTATAACTCAAATAATACTTTTTAACTCTTAAAATACATGTAAAGGGCCAATACAACCATTATAATGCTGTATTTCACCTGCCAAAAAGTGATTGAAGCCTCTACTTATTGATTGAAAGGTTATTTCTGCCCTGAAATTTGTTGATAATATTCATGCGGGTTAAATATGACTGATTATAACTCAAATAATACATTTTAACTCTTAAAATACATGTAAAGGGCCAATACAACCATTATAATGCTGTATTTCACCTGCCAAAAAGTGATTGAAGCCTCTACTTATTGATTGAAAGGTTATTTCTGCCCTGAAATCAGTTGCTTATATTCATGAGGGTTAAATATGACTGATTATAACTCACATAATACTTTTTACCATTAAAATACATGTAAAGGGCCGATATAACCATTATAATGCTGTATTTCACCTGCCAAAAAGTGATTGAAGCCTCTACTTATTGACTGAAAGGTTATTTGCCCTGAAATTTGTTGATAATATTCATGCGGGTTATATATGACTGATTATAACTCACATAGTTTTTACCTATTAAAACCTGTAAAGAGCCAAGACAACCATTAGGGTATAAATGGATTGGATTTTAATCTTAAATAGGCTGGAATGAATAAGGTCTTTGCACAGCATTTGTATCTGCCATTTTTCTTTTAAAGAAATTGTTAAATTACACGTTAATGTGATTAAAAACAGAATTGAGGCAAATGCTTAAAGCATTTTGATAACAAAAAAAAACTTTTGAAAGATTACAGTTGATATCATTAGTGTTAAGTCCCCAGAACTTCAAACTTCTTCAAAAGACTCACCGGCACTGTGAACTCTGCTTTGACCACATTTACAAACAACAGCGGCAAACCCATGTGTGTGTGCATATTAAATGAACAAAAAGAGGTAAAGAGTGTTGGTATTTCAGTGGCATGCTTTGCACAAATAGTTGATCTTCCTCTTTTTGTAGGGCCTCTTGGCGCAGCTTCGGTGGTACCATCGTGGGCAAATATCACAGCCAATCTGGATTCGACAAAAGGGGAAACATGTACTTGAATACTATTGGATGTTTAAAATACATATGGAATACACTTGCACACTAATATGAAATCCATATCAATACATGTTATTTTAGTAATGAATGCATATACACTTGTGAATAACTATAAGCTTTACGCACGCATACACCTATAAACACTCGCATAGCATACATATAAACTTCCATGCATATAAACACTCGCACATACATATTACCCAATGCGCGCATACACATCCATAAAACACTCGTAAGTAAAAAGTATTATGTGAGTTAAATCAGTCATATTTAACCCTCATGAATATAATCAACAAATTTCAGGGCAGAAATAACCTTTCAGTCAATAAGTAGAGGTTTCAATCACTTTTTGGCAGGTGAAATACTGCATTTTAATGGTCGTATTGGCCCTTTACAGGTGAGTGCTATTACCACAGACATAATCTGATGTTTATTTGCACGTTATGTCTGTTTGATCCACATAAAAGCAACTGTATGAATGGGCGATACAGCTTTGACACGCGGCGCGCGCTCCCGCGGCCGGCCATCAATTGACCCTTCGCTAAGCCACGCCCGAAAACCGCTTCTGGCCTATCATGGCTTAGCAACCGAAACTAGGTGCGGGAGGTCTGTCAAGCTTTCGAGCGAGGGAAACATGCCGACGCGTTGTGCGTATGGATTGTGCAAATCTAATACCCTGTATCCTAAAAGTTTGGACGGTGGGGTGGAATTTTTTCCCTTCCCGAAACCTAAAAGCCAAGGGGAGAAATGCCGGTCGTGGATCAAGCAGTATGGGAGACCCATTCACAACTTAATGTCGACAGGATTAAAAGACAAAAAAACTATTGCTTGGAAATATTGGCGGTTCTTTGTTCATAATGCATATATCTGAACGTAAAATAAGACGATTAAAGAAGGAGGCTTACTGACATACTTTAAAATATATGTCAGCGTTTTGTTAATCGACGGCCTAACGTTACCCCTGAGTAACTTTACCCCAATCCGATCGCAGCTCCGGTGTTAGTGTTTTACATTGATGGATAAGCTCTTTGATTTATAATTATTAGATTATTTTCACAGTTCACTTACTCTGCTGTGCATGAATATAGCTGTTCCTCCATTTGTGTGTTTCCCATTTGAATGGTCTGCTAAGGAGGCGGCTGGGACCTAACGTTATAGGCTTTAGCTTCAATTTTTATGAAGTTATTCTCTAATCGGTTGCATATTATGTCGTGGATATATCCCTCGAATGCATACTGCAGTCTCTTTTGTCTTGCTCTCTCAGATATTTCACCTGTTCACCAAAAATGACTAATTATCTCCTTGGGAATGTCTGACACCGGTGCATTCACACTGTAATAGACGTGGCAGCCGCGAAAGCTTGACAGGCGTAGCAACAGTAACTAAGGAGGGCGGGGCTTAGCGAAGGGTCAATTCTCGGCGGACCATCACTTTTCGGCACGACACCGGCACAGACTGGGGGAGGAGCCACAAATAGTACAGTTTACAAACCCGTGGGAACGGATTGCGAAAGCGTGGGCACGGTTTATGAATTTGTGGGTACAGATTGCAAAAACTGAAGGCACGGTTTACAAATCTGAGAGCGCGGATTATGAATTCGTGGGTACGGTTTATTAATCCGTGGGCACGATTTGTTAAACCGAGGGAACAGTTTGAGAATTCGTGAGTAACTTACGGTTTATAAACTGAGCGGACGGATTGCAAAACCGTCGCCACGGATTGTTTTTTTTTTTTCCAACAGGTGACTTCCCGGGCTCCGTATTAAACGGATTGTTCCAAAATCGTGTAAGCTGAACCATTCATAACAGAACAAAGTATTTTTTATTTTAAAGGAAAAGGGTTACTTTAAAAACATACATTATAACATTAGTCGTTAAATGTTTGATGTTAAATCCACTATTGTTTTAAATTAACGTTACATCAGAAGTAACTGCAATTTATTTACAGAAAAAATAAGAGTAATCCCTTATTTTACTCTTTCAAGGGAAAAGTAATTAATTACTTAGTAATGCATTACACCAAACACTGCTAAACTGTCAGTTGAGCAACACGATTCTTATCTCGCAGCACAACACAATTCTCACAAGGATGCATTGTGTCCTCATGTCCTTCTGAGTTCGTTCGTAGCCTTAAAATCAGGTCTTCGAACACAAGTCCATTCTTTAAAGGGTGGGTTCAGAATTTTGGACATCGGGCCTAATTTCCAAGTTAGCCTTAGTGTTATTTATCAGTGGAGACAGTTTTCAAAAATGTTCACCCAGTCGTTCCAGTTGCATAGTTCGCCGGTGCTAGGCTAGCGCGAGTCAACGGGTAACTGCTAGCCTGCCATTAAATTTTTTTTTACCCACTCCACAGTACACCAAAAGCAAATAAATTATAGCGCCAGACTATCGATGTAAATGTCTGTTAAGAGAATAATGTAAAAAAATAAAACTACTCTTGCATCTCAATGATCGCAATACATTTACAGAAACTAGTTTCTCAGCAGCGGCGGAATTTTACTTTGCTCTGGTTAGTAGTACTGCGCCGAAAAGTAAACACAGAACCGAAGCGCACTACAGTCGGGACTACCTGTAATACCTCTCTCTACCTCTCTCTCTCACTACCTCTCTAGGTTGCCTAGGTAACTACATATCACTCCGCCGCTGCTGTAGATTGTGCTAATAAATACAGGGTACAAAGTATAACTACTATTGCAATGCGACGAAAGGGTAATTTGATTTCTAACATGATTCTCTCAACAGACATTTACATCGATAGTCTGGCGTTATAATTTATTTGCTTTTGGTGAACTGTGGAGTGGGTAAAACTGTTTTTAATAGCTGGCTAGCAGAGATACCATTGACTCGCGCTAGCCTAGCACCGGCGAACTATGCAACTGGAACGACTGAATGAACATTTTTGAAAACTGTCTCCACTGATAAATAACACTAAGGCTAACTTGGAAATGAGGCCCGATGTCCAAAATTCTGAACCCACCCTTTAAGTTTTTAGAATTAAGAAACAAATCATCTTCATTTAACATCTAGAATGAAGTTATTTTCCAGCTAAAGTTGGTTTTAATTGATTCACTTCTGTTGCAACGATCATTAGTTATTAACTTAGGGGCCGCAAACACGACACTGTTTTAACAGAAAACTCTTTAAGTTCTCTCTACGCAAACTTTAAAAACGCGAACCTGTGAGAATGATGATGGCGTGCTCATGCGTATTAAGAGTTAATTCTATAGGTATGTGCGTTTGAATATACTGTATGTGCGCAGGCGTGTAGTCCTTCCCTAAAAAAACAACCCTCAACAATACTTGTCTGGCCTTAAAATTTATAATACAGAATTTTATCGCTTCGGCATGGCCACGTGAACCGCCATTATCCCGACAACGGTTATCTGTAGAGGTAAAGGGAAGGAGGCCTTCACAGGGAGGGACTAGTTGACACTTCAGCACTGCGTTGTCCTCGCGTCCAGACGCAGGTCCTTCATCAGATCTGGATACGGCCTGGATCCGGCGGACTGCGGTAAACCTTGGGATAAACAGAGAGACTAATATTAGCGTAGATGCCATTCTTCTTATGATGTAACGAGTACATCAGGATTTATGGGAAGTGTTCCCGGTTCCGGCTGACCTAATCTATGCAGCCTAACATTGAATTATAGACAGCCTGTGTCTATAAACATTTGTCTATAAACTGTGTCTATAAACAGCCTGTGTTCGATTGACTGCATTTTAGTTTGATGATGAATAGGGTGTGATGTCAAGTTCCCAAATGCTAGAACTGATACTGCATGTTGTGTGCGTCTTGCCTATTTTTTTGCGTGCTTGATGTTAATTGCATACAACAGCATATTTCAGCAGATAAAACCATGATTTTTATTTATATTCTGGAAAATACTTATGTTACTCTTATGCTTTGTTTGTGTCTTTTTGATGACCTAAAGAGGTTTTTTTTTTTTCCCGAACACTTCCCAAACATTTTTTTGGATACATTTAATCCTTTTTCCCCCACCTTATCACACTTGTTCCTAGTCAAAGATGATAACTTACAAAATGTTATATTATCACCAACAATTGGATTCAATCTTTTTTGTAAAATTGTTTTCTTTCTAATAGGTCAGGTCTTCCCCCTAGGGGTAGTTTTTGTTTGTACTTTGTTTTATTTGGATTATTAATAAAAACCTTCATTCTTCTGCAATTGAGTCCTCGCCTCATCTCCTCAGCCCCAAACCCTGACAGAGTTGTGTGTGCTCAGCTGTGTAAACTTGATGGTTCTAGACTAAATGTGAACATACACTTACTCATCTCACTTTGATGAAAATATTCATCAAATGAATAAAAATCAAAATGCAATCTCAGAATTTTATGCAAAACTTTTAGAATTAACTATTAAATTACAAAAATATACTTTATGTATTTAATCTCACTTCATTAACCACTGTCTTTGCTGCTGATCTTCAATGATAATTCAACCATACTAATAAGCAAAAATGACTTTAGATTAGATTTAGAAATAAGAGTGTAAAACTTCCTTCTATCTTTGCTCTTTCATCCAGAATAACAGCAGCTGAAAGGTTTGTTTGAGCAGCGCCCTCTACTGTACAGGCGTGAATATGCATTTTATGTTCAGTTTGAGGCGTATTCATTTCATTTTAGGTGTGAAAGGGCCTTAACAATTGACCTATGGCTAAGCATCGCCCCCAAACGCGATGAGCCAATCATAGTGCGCATAGCTAACTCAATACACTCAGACATTCTCTGCCTCCACGTCCATTGAAATGCATTGCAGTTAGTCAGTTTTCATTCGTTTTTATGTTTTTTTCTTGTCATTTTCGGTTTAAAATTGTCAACTCAATACACTCAGACATTCTCTGCCTCCACGTCCATTGAAATGCATTGCAGTTAGTCAGTTTTCATTCGTTTTTATGTTTTTTCTTGTCATTTTCAGTTTAAAATTGTCAAACGCTGTGCATGTAGTACATGCAACTCCGACACTAGGTATCCTGAGAGGATGGGTGACGGTGTGTATTGTTTTACCCTTTCCCAAACCACATCTCAACCGAGATAAGTGTCTGCTCTGGATTAAGTTACGGTAGACCACAACACCAACTAAACGTGGAACTTTTTACTGTTAACAGATGTGTAGCAAAGCCCAGTATATTACAAAACGCTGCTTTAGCAGAAGAAAAATCTAGCTATGCTAATATGGAGCTTAAAGCTACACTGTGATTTTTACCCCCATCTAGCGGTGAAAAGGTATTTGACCATCCAGTGAATTTTAGTTTTTGTTCCTCTCAATTCCTATTTCGGTTTAACTGCAACATATCTGGGATAATGGGTGCTCAGGAAGACATCTATATAGGATACAAGGGAAAGTGGGAAAAGAAACACACATAACCAGATCAAGACAGGAAGAAATTGTGCTGACTAGGATGAGGTTGGGTCATACAAAGTTGAATAGTACAATGTTTTTAATAAAAAAGCATGGAGATGGAAATTGTGAATATTGCCAGAGTAATATACCTGAAACAGTAGAGCATGTAATAATGTACTGCCATAAATATAATGAGGCAAGGCAAAGACTTGTTAATGAGTTGAAAGCAAAGAAAATGTCTTTAGAAACCAAAACACTATTGAACGGAAGTTCAAGGGAGAATTTTGATATATTACTTTCTTTTTTGAAAAGTACAGGCCTTTTAAAAAGGATATAAGAATTTTTTTATTTTATTTTTTTTTTATTGTTATCAATATTAGATTAATTGCTGGCATATTTTGTTACAGCCAGCAACTCCAGTGCCTTACTCCAGTCCTGTGGTGGCGGTAATGCACGAGAAATAGTTGCTAACCGCCAAATAAAAATAATAATAAGAAGAAGAAGATTTCGGTTTAACTCCTACTGTGGCCAATGTAGTCCAAGATTAACATGGCTTCAGTGGCGGATCTAGAGATTTTTTCCTGGGGTGGCAAGGGGGTGGCATGAGTTCTCGGAGGGGGGCCATAAGTGCGAATCACCTCACCATAATTGGGGGGGGGGGGGGGGGGGGTGGGGGGGTGCTGCACCTTCACTTTTTCTAGCAGTGTTTCTCACAAGAATTTTGGTCAATTTGTGTTGAGTGTACGTTTGTCCCTCTAGGGGGGTTCGGGTGCATGCTCCCCCGTAAGATTTTTTTTTGCTTTTTAATGTTAAATTCATCAATCTGGTGCAGTTTGAGAGTTCAAAATTAAGAGCTCCAACCCATACTCAGTGTGCAAATTGAACAAAGAAAAACTCAAAACTCTTTTAGTTGTGTGATATAGTGTCTGTCTACATCACATGACTAATAATACTTTTTAATAACAGCCATTATATTGTAAAACACATGCACTGAAAAATAAAAGAAACTTTCATAATTAGGTTAGAAGTTAGAACTAATTTCTATATTTGAAAGAGATAAACACATTATCTTTTATTTTGATGGAAACTGCATTGAGCGTTTATTTAGTCTCATAGGCTCTACAATTCTAGTAAAATGCATAATCGTCCAATATGCAGATGTGGAAATAATGCGTAACTGGGTAATGGGTTCCTTATAGCCTGTGTTCTGAAAGTAGCCTAGTTCTGCTATGGGCCGTTCAAAAAATAAAAAGTTTAAAGGTATGAGATGTATTGGCCCAAAAAGCACGTCGGCCCACCGGGAAAATGCCCGGTATGCCCGATGGTCAGTCCAGCACTGCTCATTGTTATTATATATCCAAAGTTAATCATAGTTATGCATAGTAAACGCTCAATGAAACAAAGTATTGCGGATGTAAATAACGTAACTTAACACTGTGGTTGCTGCAGGGTTAACTGTCTGCTATTCGACTTGGTGTCAAACAAACTTGCATCTAAAAAACTTACTGATAACTCAGTCACAGCCTCTCTTCTCCGACTCCGAGAAACTGCGTACTGAAGACAGATGCACTGCCTGACTGGTGAAATTTCGCGGGGGTCGCGTCGCGTGCTGGTGATGGGTGAAACCATTGTGAGGGGGAGGGGATTCTAAATCGGCGATTTCTGTTTGAGAGGAGTTTGGTGCGGGTCTCCTTGGCCTTAACGTGTAGGCTATGAACATAAAATATACTTAAAAAATATTATCTGATTCATAAATGGGGTGGCAAGACTGTATCCCAGGGGTGGCAGCTGCCACCCTTTGCCACCCCGTAGATCCGCCCCTGCATGGCTTCAAGTTCGACCTCGTCCATGAGTGTTCCTTCAAGTGATACGCAAAAGGCAAAGCTGTATGTCCCTCTTTGGCTACTGTACTTTCAAGATGGAGGGGCAACATGGCGACCGACAGAACCCCTTACCCGTATGTTTTCAATGGCATATTATACACTCACAATAATACTTTATTACTTGAACAAAGTAAATATACATTAATGAGCACATATATTTTTGAAAGAACTAAGTGTTTTTAGCTAAGAATAAACTAAAAAAGTTACACAGTGTAGCTTTAAGCTAGGTTTAGGCCTAGATAAAAAATAAGCTAGTAGTAATTAACATAACATAACATATTTTACAAGTTACGTCAAGTTAGATTAATAAATTTAAAGAAATAATAATACATTAATAAATTGAAAGTAAATCACACTTTACCCTGCAGTGCATGAACAATGTTTATCACGTTTACACTGACCTGTAGCTACATTTTTGCCTGGAGCTAAAGCTTTTCATCGACCTTCTCAACAATAAGATTATTAATATATAACCCTCCAATGCATAGTTAAGGCCCTTTTGGTGACTTTCGAGATGATATATAATCTTTCTGTCTCCAAAAATCATCAATTCTATTATCTGGAGATATTCATCCGTGTCCCGGCCCTTACACCAGAATGGAACAGGACGATTCTATCATGGCGGACACGATACACACTTCAACTGTCTCACAGGTACGCACTTGTTGTGGCGAGTCATTGCGTGATTACACCCAACCAACTAACCTCCCTTTTTCTGGCGCGGCTGGTGTTGTCGTATTTCCTCGGGGTGTTGGTGCTGGTGTTGGGGGCGGGGCCGCGCGGGGCCTGGTGGTGGTCCGGCTGGGCTGTCACCTGGGGGTGCCTGTCTGTGTGTTGGGACGGACCGGGGGAGTCGTGTCTCGGAGGGTGCTGCTGTGGGGATGCCGGGCTCGCCCAGGGCGTCGTTACTGGTGTGGGGTGTGTGGAGGTCGAGCGGCCCCGTGATCGTCGTGGTCCTCGGGGGCTGTCCAGAGCGGAGTTGGGCTCGGATGTTGGCGTGGGGATCTCGGCGGGGTTGTCGGTGGACGCGTTCGTGTCTGCCGGGTGGAGGAGAGGAGGAGGTGCCGATCCACGGAGGTCTTCTGATTTTATTGATCTGAACTTATCATTAGATAATATACGTGGAGTTGGGACAAAAATAAAAACTGTAAATAAGAGAGTGATTAATCCAGCGATCTTAAAAAATAGAAAATGGAAAATATTCCAAACCCTTAATCAATCTAGAATAGTTTGGGATCCTAAAGCTAAAATTAAGGGTCTCTTAGGAGGTCATCTAAACATAACAAAGTATTAGGTCGAAAAGTGATCAAGTTCATCATCTCTTATTAAACTCAAATTTAGATTTCCTTTGTTTATCAGAGACTTGGCTTCACAAAAATGTTTCTACTGCATTAATTCAGGTGCCTGGTTTTAATGTTTTTAGAAAGGATCGAGAAGGTTCCAAGGGTGGTGGAGTAATGATATATATAAAGGATAGTATTCAGTGTAACGAAATCCAGTGGGTGAATTGTCAGGAATTGGAATGCATTGGTTTAAACATTGTCTTATCTCCACAAATGCCGTTTACTCTCATTGTAATCTATCGTCCCCCTTCATCTAATTGCAGTTTCTTTGAAAATTTTGATACTTTACTGAAAGAATGTAATTTTAACAAGGAGGTAATAATTATGGGTGATTTTAACATTAATTGGGAAGATAAATCTACCAGGAAAAATCTCAAGCAGATAACTGATGGTCTTGATCTTAAACAAATAATTAGTGGACCTACTAGAATAACTAATTCTACTAAAAGTCAAATTGATCTGATATTTACTAATAGACCTGAATATACTAAATAATTCTACTAAATAATTCTGAAATCTTGTAATATCCTAACTGGTCTGTCTGACCATAATATGATTTTGGTAACTAGGAAACTAACTAAGAAGAGGTTTAGGTCATTTGTTAAGAAATGTGAATTCTTTGGGATACCAAAGCATAAACAAGAAAATTTTAAAGGTGCTATTTAGCAGATAGAATGGGGTAATTTATTATTGGGTATTGATTATGAGGAAGATAGTGACATTTTTACAAAAAAATTAGAAAATATTATTACTGATTATACCTGTAAACTTAATCATAGAAAGAAAAAGAATATGGTCCCATGGATAAATGTAGATATTCTGAATTTGATGAAAGATAGGGATCATGCTTTGAAAACCTCACTTAAAACTAAATTGAGTACACTGAAAAAATATTTTCATTCATCCAATTAAAAAATTTTAGGGTAATGGTTCACATCTATATTTTATAACTTGATCCAATGAAAAATAAATAACTTACCCTAACCAATATTTTCTATGTCTATGAAAACTATTTTATATAACTTGGTACAAAGTAAATTTTTCATGTTGAAGAAAGTCAATTAATTTAAATTCCTTTTTTTGATCTAAACAAAAATATATAGATTTAATCAAAACAAAACTTCTCATTTAAGAAATATGTATTAGAAATTATTTGTTTTCTCCAATCAAATATATATAGATTTAATTAAACAATTATGTATCATTTTTAAAAATAAAGGTTAATAGAAATTATTAATTTTAAACAAACAAAAAGATATGGATTTAATAAAACATGTTTCCCATCCAGGAACATTGCTTAATATTTGATCTGATCCAAAATCTAATAAATAAAAAAAGACAAATAATTTACATTGCATAAAGATTTATTAACTTATTTCCACACATTCACAATTTCAGTGCTCAAGTGTCATATTTTAACTTCAAGGGCTGGCAAACTTAACCGAGAACTATGCAGTGAATTAGGGAAATGCAAGAATTTCTCAACACTACCAAATGCAGGTAAATGCAGCTGTGATAAGTATTTCAGTATCTCTGCTACAAATGATATCCAACTAAAAAAAAACAACAACACATTGTTGAAAAGTCAGACATTGGAATGGAAGTACAGAGTTGTTGCTATATACACCGTGAATTTCTGGATATATTCAAATGTCAGTTTCAATGTCTTGGGATATTCCAGATTGAAGGCATAAAGAAGGCTCAGGAGAATGGTACCAGCATTTGCGACAGAGGGCAAGCCGCTCAGAACCTCTTGTCCCTCTAGATTAGAATGATGCCAATGTTTGTAGGTACACCTTGTGCATATCTGATGATAAAGATTGCCATGGCTTCTTGCTGAAGAAATTGTTCATCCTCTTTCTTTTCTGATACCTGAAAAAGAATTTAGGAAGAAAGAAAGAATAAGGAATCGATACAGGTTGGGTTTCCCCCAGATTAAAGGTTAACAACAGAGCCCAAACTATTAGACGACATTCAGATGGTACTTTTTATTTGGATAACAAAAAATAACTTAAACCAAATTGAATGCAAACACAAATGCACAACATTGAATAATTAGCATCTACTTCTAACTAATTATAAAATTATGTTTTTGCTCCAATTCGTTTTTGAAATAGAAATATAACAGTCATTACAATCATAAACTTACCAACGCATGGGACTCTGGTTCTAGTGGAAAGGTATTGTATCTCTATTTGAACTTTGCTTACAGACTGTTTTCAGACATATATATGAACATAGTCTGATGGCTAATTTTGAAGTTGACAGCCTTAGCTAGAATTTTCGCATGGCTAAATTAATCTTGTCTTACCAGGAAATCCTTGATGAGGTCCTCCACTGCTTCTCCCATGTAGAAAATAAGACTTTTTAGTGCAATCTCCCTCTTTACAGCAATGTCGGTATCCTGCATCAAGATAGTAAAAAATATCAAATGAAATTGGTTAAGTCGATCAAGGTTTGTTAAATGTGCTCTAAGTGATGTTGGGTGACGGCTTATTCTTATTCTAAACTATGGGTAAATTGTCCGCCATTAGAAGTGTCTCCAAGCGCCATTACAAGGCCATAGGGCCATAACGGTACATTTATTAAAATCTCAGGCTAACGTAGGGTTTTGACACTTAAGTACAAGTACTCTACATTAACAGACACAGTTAAAATATTAAGCATTTATATTAATTATCAACTGAATTCGGAAGTATTTTACTAACCTTGAAAAACGTATTAATGACTGACTGTTGCGTCGTGGCTTTACTGCCCCCCTGTGTCCTCTGACTTTTTTTTAAACCAACCGACATCGCCCGCCCGAATTTAAAATATAAAAAAAGTTTGCCAATGGAGCAATATTAGACACAAATAAATGTTGTATTTCGTCAGTCATAACTGCGTTAGCCATACATTAAGCCAGTCCCTTAACATGTAACGTTAGCGTATTCACTTAATTTAACTGTGTTAGTTGATCAGGTTAACTGTTTTAACGGTTTTAACGTCATGGCTGACTCGAGATAACGTTCGGTTCGATGCTTAGCTGCTAAACGTTCAAGTTAATTAACGTTACCAAAAAGGCACAGGTTTTCTTTTAACATATGTTCCCTTTTGAAATCGGTCAGGAATTAATTAACGTCGACATATTGTGTAAACTCAGCTAGCTAACACCAAGTTAACATTTTCAAATGAACGTACATCTAACGTTACCAGATAAAGTCACTGCGCCATGTCTGGCATAAAATAAACAGGCTACTAAATACAACAGCACATTTAAATGGTTGTTTGTTTCACTTACCAGAGTTTTTCTGCGATGTAACTTGAGTCTGGTCTGGTGCAGAAAAGTAAAGTATTGTGATCCATCCACGGAGCGACCGCTGAGGCGCTGACTTGAAGAGCGGTCTGGTGACTGTCGTCTGTCGAGATTTGTGTTTAATGCGCATGCGCTGGCCTGTGTATAACCTTGAAATTGTAACTTAGTCGAAACAAATTTTTTTTATTTAAGATCTTAATGAAAAATATTTATATTTAACAATGTTTTGAACTAATAAAATATAACTTAAAAAATAAAACAAATAATAGTAAACTGAATTGAAAGAAAAATTATTAATTGAATGAAGTACTGCTTGAAAACCTTTTTTCAGTGTAGTGATAGATATCGATTTACTATGTTGAGGAACTCTGTGGTAAGGAAATTACAAAAAGTTAAAGCAGATTTTTTTCCTCACTATGATAGAAAAAGCAAGAGGCAATCCTAGAATTATTTGGAATCAGTTAAAAAAAATTAACAGGCCAACAAAATGAAGATAAGAAACTTCTAGAACTTAAAGTAAAAGGGAAACCAGTAAATAATCCAGTGGAGATGGTAAAGATTTTTAATCGTCATTTTGTTGATTCCGTTGAAACTATTACTCGTTGTTTTCCGCCTGCGTATACTAATGCCTGTCCAGTTACAACAGTGGAGCCTGCTTTTAGAATAAGGCCAGTTAGTGACTCTGATGTTATGATAACAATTAGATCTCTTAAGTCATCTAGAGCAAAAGATAAATATGGTATGGATGTTGTTATGCTCAAAGAATCTAGTTTGACCGTAATTAAACCTATTAGTAAAGTTATTAATCTTTCAATTTCCCAGGAAAAATTCCCAAGTGCTTGGAAGTCAGCGATTGTTGTTCCAATACTCAAGAGTGGAGACCCCCTTTCTATTGATAATTATAGGCCAATCAGTATATTACCAACCATTTCTAAAATTATGGAGAAACTTGTTGCAGAACAGATTAGTAGTTACTTGAGTAGTAGTTAATTTTCAATGCATCCAATGCAGTTTGGTTTTAGAGCAAAATATTCAACGGAAACCGCAAATTGTTTTTTTATAGAAAATATTAAAACTCTCTTAGATAAAGGTGGTGTAGTTGGAGTAGTATTCCTTGATCTAAAGAAAGCCTTTGACACCGTTAATCATGGAATCCTTATGTCTAAATTGGCTTGTTTTAATTTCTCATCACATACACTTAACTGGATAGAGTCATATCTATCAGATAGATTTCAATGTGTTAGACTACATAATCACCTATCTAATGATTTAGGTATATCAACTGGTGTTCCCCAAGGATCTATCTTGGGTCTGTTGTGGAAAATTTTAATAGTCATTTATTCCTAATCTATTCAATGTGTAAAAGTATATGTGTGTACGTGCTTGTGCGTGACGTTTCAGGAATATATGGGACAGGACATCTCGACCTTAGGAATGGTCAGATTTGGCTGGTTTATTCCAGTACCAGTTTGTGTTATTAAGTAGAAACTGAACAGAAGTGGGGGCCTTATCTGGGTGGAAAAGTACAGCGGGTGAGAAGGAACCTTGAAAAGAGTATAAAAGCTGTCTCATGTCTTCCTGGTGCGCGCCACTCACTTCACAGAATGTAACGGCTGTGATGGCGACTGGGCCTTCTTGCAAGAATAAATATTTCTCTTTTTATTAATTTGACTCTGAGTGTCTCTTACGCAGTGATGATGTTTAACAGAAGTTTTGCCACAACAATTGGTGTCAGAAGTGGGATTCCTTGGCAGTGCCTTCTGGACCTGAGAGCGGACGGTGTTTGGCCACCTGGACTGAGCAGTTCCAGCTCTACCTCGTAAGTTTCAGAGAGAGGGGCCGACCGCTATCAGGGCCAGGAGAAGCTCCACTGGAATCAGATGAAAACGAACCCGTGGCAACTCAAGACATCTCTGGTAAGAGACGGCTAAAATATTTTCTTTTGGGGTTAAAATATTTTTCAATTTGTGAGTAAAGCCATAGTGGCTGTGTCTGTTAGCTTCTGTGGTGTAAGTCAAGAAAACTGATGCAATAGGGCTAACTGTGCGAGGAGGCGTTCTGCAAAACCAGTCAGGGACAGTTTTGTAGATGAGGGATCTTCGTGCAGCAGTTTATTGGGGGTCAATTGAGACTTACTTACGAACGGGTCGTAGTTAATACAGTAGGGCTAACTGCGTGGGGAGGCGTTCTGCAGAACCAGTCAGGGACGGTTTTGTAGACGAAGGATCTTCACGTAGCAGTCTACTGAGCGTTAATCGATCTGCAAAGAGCACTGGGTGCGCCCTTTCTGGTCTTGGGTTAAGTGATCAGATCTGGTGGAGACGTCCATCAGATTATTAGACGCAGCGTCGAACAGAAAATCCACAAAGTAACAGAGACAGCCAATATGGGTAAATCTCAGAGCAAGTTTGCAAAATTTTATACACCGGTTTTCTGTAAAAATTAGGACAAGTATGGGGGAAAATATATGTTAGATATTGGGGAAAAAAACTGATAAAATCTGTAAAAAAATCTGTAAAATCTGAAAAAAAACTATTAATAAAATACCATGATTTCCAGCACTGAACACAACTAGACTAAGAGTGTGCGAGAATCAGTTGAACAGACCAGTGAGAAACAAAAGTTGTTGTGGCTGGGTTCAACATGTGTGTAAAATGTGAACAGATAATGGATTGTTGGCTTGAAGATAAAATGTCGAACTGCCAGGAGAAATAATGTTTTTACTTCTTCATCCAGTAAATGGATGCATGACATTAGATGTATATAGAACTTAATTTTATAATGATAAGGATTGAAGTAGCAAGCAGCAATAAGGCTGTCTGTGTGAAATAAGAGTGATGGAGAAGAAATATAGTAGAAAACTGTATGTGATGAAAATAAAATGTCTGACAGAATTTATGGAAGTCAAATTAACTGTTTAATTGGTATGAAAATACAGTTTTAGAATAAAATAAGGCATTGTATGATTGACAGGAATTAACATGACATGAAGAATGTTTTAAGCAGTATGGGGAACAATTCTATATTTTTAATGGTAAAATAAAGATTGAAATTAGGTTAAGTTTTAGTTTGACAAACATTGTTTTTGAACCTAAGGGGTCTATAATGGGGTAGCATATCCTGGTGTTTATGATTGCAGACAATGTCTGTATTTAATATCTGAGGAGTGACTGAGGGTTCGATCAAGGTCGAGAGTACAGGAGCAGTGTCTTCTTATTCAGCCCGGCTTTTTGGATGTTAGATATGCACTTGTTCAGTAATCAGTGTTGATGATAATAGCAAATTAGTAAAATGTAAAGACAGCTATGTCCAAAGATTCTGGAAATCAATCATGCCAATAATAATGATGAAGATTACGATTCGGCTATTGTTGTATCTGCCATTGGTGGACTGTAAAAGAATATGGAGCACTGCTTATCAGTGGCTCTGTTTGCATTCCTCAATGGAAACACACTGCTTCAAGGGTGTGCAGTAAGTCAGAGCAGATGGAGAGTGTTTAAATTGTGGTCAGCAGGACCATTTAACATGTAAATGCCCACTAAGAAGGTGTTTGAAAATGTGATAGTGACACATTTCTGGTAATAATGTGGGTTTGAAAGTAGATCAGTGTTTAAGGGAAGACGATATTAACATTTTCGTCTGAGAAAGAATAAGAGAAAAAAACAAATGAAGAAAAGATCTATAATAGTAATTATTATAAGTGAATTGATGAATACAGTTGGATGTAAAATTATGGATAATGACAACAAATGTGAGTTGCAGAAAGGAAAAAGTAACTAAAAGGATGATTGTGTTTTAATTAAACATTTTAAAAAGGGTTTAGATTATATAGAACTAGAATAATTAATTAAGATCAAATAAGCAGAGGCAGTAGGCTACTGAATTAACAGTTCCTAAAATGTAAAATGTAAAAGGCATCTGATTAAACAAACAGCTTGAAAAGTGTTGACCATGAGAGAACTAGAAGCTGATGTTTTGCTTTTAAAAGATAAGTTTGTTAGGAGCTGTAATGAAACAGCTCGCTTATCTGAATCTGATGTGTGCTGTGGCTGTAAACGGCCAGTACGACAGACACTCAATCTGAGTGGAGATCTGTAATGTCTAAATTCCCTGTATGGGCAAAAGACAACTATAAAATGATGTTTATTTGGAAACAAATGTCATTTCTGGCAAAGATGCCTTAAGCTGGGATAGTTAAAAGATTATAGATAAAAGTTTGATGATTAGAAATATTTGAGAGAACAGTGTACCAATCCTGAGTGCCTCAGAGTCTCTCCCAGTCAATTTCAGCTAACAGGCTGTTATCTGACCCTGTGTCATAAGTAATAATAAGCTATTTATAGTGTTTCAGTTGAAAAAATCAGACACAGAGATGTAAAAGAAATCATTGCCATGAAGAGGGCAATTTGTATTGGTGAATGTTTTAAATGTAAAACTGAACGACTTTAAAGAAGTCTTTAAAATAATAATGCAGACCTTAAATGATAGAAATAAAATTTTTGATTATTTTATTTTAGGACCAGTAACTTCTTTGTCTTATCTTAAGTCTCCACCATTGAAACAGGGCCGGAGGCTACGGCTACACATGTACAGTAACAGTACACTGAATGTATGGTTGTGATCTAAATTCACTGAGTATAATCTAAGTAGCTAGGTTGATGATCTTAAAACATGGTTAATGGATTTAAGTGATTAAATACTGCTGTTATTAACCTGTCTCCCTGTGTAAACACTATTAGGCAATCAGAATGGCTCTGGTGACTCTTGAACGTGCCTTTCCTAAGCTCCAGAAAGCAGCTGAGTTCTGTTAAAGGAAACTGATTGTGTGATGGGAAAGAGCGGTACCAGTGTGTACGTTGGCTACTCAATGACGGGATGATTCTCCTGGCCAGGGGACAGCCTAACGCAGGGGGTCACGGACATTGGGCACCTCAGGACGGGGGTGTGGTACATGCGAGAAAGGTAGTGAGAGTTGAGCGCTGACTACTGGAGGCCACCGGGGTCAGCAGAGCATTGAGAGGTGAGATGCGCTGTGACGAGTTGCGGCAGTCTGACCCAGAGAATGTGAGTTCCTCTATACCACTTGCCAGAAGAAACCGCATAATCGTACGCTTGTTTTTCATTGTGACAAGTGTCTGCAATTAAGCCAGGGGGACAACACCCTGAAGAGAAAATTAAAGATAAAGAGCTATGGGGGAGCTTTCAAGAGCCAGCTGATAACATGAGGGGATTGCCATTGTTTGTTGTGGAGACAGGAACAAAACTTTTTATGTATTGGCTGCCTCATGGGCAAGAATAAGAAAATTTATAGAAGTGTTGATTTTGAACTAATGTGTTTATAACATAGTTTTAACTCCTGAAGGTCGTTTGACATGGTGGAGGGCTAAAGATGAAGACCGCTTTTGATTTAAGAAAAGTCTGGATAACAAAATTTAATGGTAAAAGGATAGTGATGAATTTAAAGGCACACTGTGGAACTTTTCAACCTTTATAATATATTACCAAAACCCATTGAGATGGTACATCGACTTACAATAGGTTGAATGACACGTCTGCCGAAGCCTGAAGGTGTCTGTATCGCTTTTACTAGCACTATGTAACTTCGGGTTTCGGGTAGGAACCCGAGCATAAAAAGAACTACAAAATTCGAACGCTTTACGGCATGCGTCACTTCCCCCACCACCCCACCTGCTAACGTGAGAGCTCTACTCGCGTTTGATTGCCGGCGTCTGTATGTTGTCGTCATGGCTGAATCAACAGCTACTCGGAAGAAAGCAAAGATTTTGTCAGAGGAGACCAAGAAAAGAAAAAGGGAGAGTGATAAACTAAAAGCAAGGACGAGGATAAACATTGGTCAAGTGTTCCCTCGCTGGCGTGTGATAAAGGAGGATGAGGGATTCCCGACCGATGCTGACCTGGCCGTCATGCTTTTGGACTAGTAAGTTAAAATATATTGCTTGCACAATATCTCTACTTTTTCAAATTTGTTCTCTGCTTGGCCATGTTACTGATTCTATATTGTCCTCCATTTAACTTAATTTAACAAGGAATGCTAGTAGAGTAAGTTAGCGAATTATCAATCTGGTAGCTAAATGTTAGTACAAATATAAATTTTATAAATATTGGGAAAGATTTGCATTCAGCAGACACTTTATCCTCCGATTTTGAAACGAAACAGGGCTGCAACTTAACAACTAGCTACAGGCTTTGCTTCATTTGTATGCAATTCATCTGGTAGCATTAACGTTAGAAACGTTAGAAGAGTTAGTACACAAAGCTAAAATCGGGACGTCCCGGCTAATTCGGGACAGTTGGCAACCCTATCTCTAACCCATTGCAAAGAGACCCTGAAGACGTTAATTGTTTGCTTCAGGTGTGTTTGATTAGGGTTGGAGATGAACTGTGCAGGACAGACGATCAGCAGGAGCAGGATTGGGCAACCCTTGTCAATGCGACTTACCTGATCAGACATTGTTTTCTGCGTATGCTACTTTTATTCAATTTGTTTTCTTTATAGGATTTATATTATTAATCTTATATTTATATTATTATTTTGGTCAGTAGTGAATCGATTAACTTTCTCCAACATACAAATCAAATGCCGTCTGCACACACAAAGACACGGGAGGTTGACCGGTTGACTGTTTGTTGACTTTTGCGACAATGCTGCGGCGCTTGTGGCCTCTAGGAGCACTAGACGTGAAAATTACAGGTCGAGCGCGCCCTAGTGGTCAAAAGTTCCACAGTGTGCCTTTAATATTACATTCTGTCTAAAATATACTCATAGAAGGCGTTGAAAATATTATTTGTTTATAGTGAGAGAGAGACTTCTCGAGTGGAGGAAGGCATGGTAAACTGTGTCTGTCTTTCTGTTGTCGGCCTGCTAGAGCAAGCTGAAGCAAAATAATAAGGAAAAAATTAAACAAAGCAACCCAGCAGACTGAAAATCTAATGAATAATGAACAGAAATGCTTTGGAACTGGTTAAGAGACCATGTAAAATTAGGTAAAAGCTACAGAAAATGTGAAGTTTAAAATCTTAAAATTTAAATCTTTTTAGCAATAATATAAAGAAAGGCGAACATTGAGAATGAGTAGTTAAGAGATGTGTGTCTAGTATGTGTGTGTGATGGTGACAGCACTTTATGTCTTGTATGCATTAGTTTGGGGTACTAATATTCCACCTGAAGAGTGAGTATATTGTTTCATCATTACAGATGGGTTGAGGCAAATGACAAATTTTAAAGAGGGCGATAATTGTGAGTGGATCCGATGAAAAGATGATACAGAACATAGGACGAGCTTTAAATTGATTGGTCATCAAGCTCTGTCTGGTATTAATTACTTTTGTCTTTTGTGATGTTGATTTGAATTACGTTCTGGATCAGTTTAAGTATTTGTGTAAATTGGAATTGTGGAGTTGTAGATCACCATCTGGCATGGCCTGAGATAAATGAAAATGTTATAGATTTGATGGCAACAACAAAGTGACATATTGGCTAAGTCAAACATGAAATTATCAAGAGAGCCCCTAAAAATGTATGATTATTGTGGGCAGAAGGATGAGTTATTTGACTGACAAGTGACCAAGTCTGTACAGCACGACCTGACTTGATAGAAACAATTGATGACTTTGAAAATGTTTGTAGATGACTGAATTAAGAGACCAAACAACAGGCCTGAAAAGCAGGATACGCTGTGAGACCAAGGGCCTTTGCCCTTCAAATACTTCGTTGAGCAGATGAGATTGTGGCTTTAAGTGAAGAATGTAATATTTTCGTTTCAGAGACAGCAAAATATGTAAACAACGTTTGGGTTAGTGTTGATGCAAACTTTATCAAAACACTATGTTAAATGTTATGTTAAATTGATGCACGAGTTGAGTCGTGCATCAAAAAGGGGGGACAAAATATGGTTTTATATAGGGACAATATATGTGGGGAGGACACTGGGTTTAATTGGGTAAATGCCGTCCCAAACAAAATTTGCTTTCTGTAAATGTATTTGCAGGACTTGTTTCAACAGGAAACGCCAGGGTATCGAAGGCCCCGGGAGAACAGTAGACAAAAGAAACTACGTGTAGTTTTACTATCTGAAAATAACCTCGACATTTTGTTTTCTTTACAGAGAATGGAGCGGAGCATAACTTAAAATTTTCCTTTCACAGAATGTCAGATTGGATTGCAGCTAACAGAATGATTCTGTTCCAAAATGTATAAATATTGTTGTTGACATGTGAAAATTCCACAGGTCACACCAGAAGGACGACCAGCAGCACTAACAAAACACTTAAGATCTCCATTCACAGGTGACAGAGGCTATGGTCCACTCCACAAACAAGGTTGCAAGGATGGAGATTGCAACACCACCGTCCAAACATCTCACCTTAAACAACGCCAACGAGATTTGATTGGTCACTGATTCATTAGAAAATTTGATTACTCTTTGGGGTTTCGGGGGTAGGATTGTCGATATTGTGTTTCCAGCTCAGTACAGAGACTGGTCAGAGCAGGGAGCAGTGTTTGGAAAGTTCATTTTCTACATGAACTAGTTCAAAGTTCAGTTCACACATTTTAAAATGAACTAGTTCAGTTCATAGTTCATACTTCAAAAAATGAACTAGTTCATAGTTCTTTTTTTCTAGTTCATAGTCCATATGTTGCTGCAAGCTTCTTTTTTTTATTGCCACAGCCCATATACAACCACAGACAGCAATTATTTTATCGACTGGCAAAGTTTGCACAGAAATGTAAGATTTTACCATCCTCACCGACCTTGTCATAAAACTCGTTTAAATGATCATACGACGCCTCGCTCGCTGCTTTGTCGACTACATGCTGCTTTTTGTTTTGATGACGCATGCGGCGGTGCGTGCGGCACTGGTGGCTGATGTTTCCAGATTGGGTGTTTGTTTCGCTACATATTAAGGCGTTTTCGCCTGGAAGGCTTTATAGAAATCTGGCACCGTATTGAACGAAGTTAAACTGAGAGAGCGTGCGTTCACAGACACCAGAATGAACGCGTTCACAGTAACGTTCATCAGGCAGTAATTCAGTACGTTCAGTTCACGTTCGCCCAAAATATGAACGAGTTCATGAACTATCGTTCATTGAACGCGTTCAGGCACAACACTGGCAGGGAGGATTGTTAAATTGGTCAAAATGACAGTTTTATCCAAATGATGATGACAATGACAAGAAATGTGATGATGATGATTCTAGTAGTGGAAGCTACAGTGACATGTGTTAGACATTTGGTGTTTGTTTTTCTTTTCTTTTTCTTCTTCCTATGAATGTTTTTGTTATGAACAGATGGTTAAAAGCTGTGCTTATCCGCTATGTGATAAGGTACAAGGAGAGGGTTTTGAAATGAAGGGTTTTATTATACTTTTCTTATACTTTATATTTTGATGTAACCACTGTGGATTGATGATTTGTTGTTTTCCTAACTAGTCTGTACACTATTTCTTATTTAACTAAGGTGACTGAGGGTCAAGCTATGCTTGGGGTACAGCAGCAGTGTTTCTTTACTTGCTTGCTAATACTTAAGGGACTATCCTTACAAAAACAGCCTAAGCTTTTTCTTTTCAAAATGTTATTTTCACAAATGTTTAAGAAGAGTGATCAGTTATGTGAAAACAGAGATGAAGAGTAGTGTGATGATATGACTTAAAATTTGTCTTTTTGTTTATTATTGTGATTATGGGTAATCAGAATGATAAAAAGTGGGGATTGTTGTGGAAAATTTTTATAGTCATTTATTCCTAATCTATTCAATGTGTAAAAGTATATGTGTGTACGTGCTTGTGCGTGACGTTTCAGGAATATATGGGACAGGACATCTCGACCTTAGGAATGGTCAGATTTGGCTGGTTTATTCCAGTACCAGTTTGTGTTATTAAGTAGAAACTGAACAGAAGTGGGGGCCTTATCTGGGTGGAAAAGTACAGCGGGTGAGAAGGAACCTTGAAAAGAGTATAAAAGCTGTCTCATGTCTTCCTGGTGCGCGCCACTCACTTCACAGAATGTAACGGCTGTGATGGCGACTGGGCCTTCTTGCAAGAATAAACATTTCTCTTTTTATTAATTTGACTCTGAGTGTCTCTTACGCAGTGATGGTGTTTAACAGAAGTTTTTGCCACAACAGGTCCAATGCTTTTTGCTATGTATATAAATGATTTTCATCTTTCATGCCCTGGCACTAATATACAAATGTATGCAGACGATACAGTGATTTATATACATGGTAATAGTCTGACACAAGTTGCAAATGAACTTACGGATTCTATGGCTAATGTGTCGTCATGGCTAAAAGAGAATTGCTTGCAACTAAATGTGTCCAAAACAGTATGTATGTTTTTGTCTAAGTCTAACAGTATTAATAAGGAGCCAGATGTTTACGTGTCAGGGATGAGGCTGCAGGTAGTGCCACAATATAAATATCTGGGAATACTGATCGATTCTAAACTTACATTTAAAGCTCACGTAAAAAAGGTTTGTAAGCAGGTAAAGTTTAATCTCTATAATTTTAGGCTTACTAGAGATAACATGTCATTAGAAGCAGCTAAGATGTTTATGTATTCTATGGTTATTTCTCACATGACTTTCTGTTTAACCACCAGGCGAGTTCATTGACTATAAAACCATTAGAGTCCATATACAAACGTACACTTAAAGTCTTTGATAAGAAATCGGTACATTTTCATCACTGTCCAATACTGGAAAAATATAAATTCTTAATTTGGGAAAACATGATTAAGTATGCAAATATATGCCTGATGTATAAAATTATTTATGGTTTATCTTCTCCCCCTCTTGGTCAGGTAGTTCGTATTAGAACTACTGATTATCGTTTTACATGAGGTGCATTAAGACAAGACTGTATCATAGGCTACCGCTTAGACAAAGTAAATTTAGTCAGTCTGCTTTTTCTGTAAAAGCTGCACAAGAATGGAATATTATTCCGACAACTATAAGAGATCTAGACACATATGCTTTATTTAGGGTTCAATTGAAAAATTGGTTAATCAGTACTCAGATTTGTCAACATTAGAATCTCATATCTGCTAGCCATCCTATTATTGTTTCTATTTCACTTGATTGTTTTTTAATTGATCCAAAACTGTTTAAATAGCTTGTTATGGTATTGTGTAATTATTAAAATTTCTATTATGTATTCTTAATAATTTTTTCTTTAGGTTGACTTGTAACATCTTGTCCAGGGACTACGGATGAAAAATAGACTTTGGCTAATTCTGGTACATTTACAGGAATGTTTTATTAATGTACAATGTCCCTGTCAAACTAAATAAACAAAAAAAAATAAAAATAAAAAAAAATAAAATTTGTCTCCTGTGAAATGTTTCCTACTGTGGCAGCTGCCATAGCGCCCGGCACGGAATGTTGACTGTTTGTCCGAGTGAGTGGAGGGGGCGTGGCCTCCCCATATAGTAGGTCAACGTTTTTTTGTTGTTATTAAAAAATAAAAAAGCAAGCCCAGCCCAGGTGAGAAAAAGTAATGCAAAAGTAATGTAATGCATTACTTTTCATAAATACACTGTAACTGATTTCTGTAATTTGAACAGTATTTTACTGTAATATGTACTGTAAGATACTGTAAAATGTTTATACAGTATGTTACTGTAAACCGCAAAGGATTATGGGAAAATATATGGTCACTACTGTAATTCTTCTCTACTGTAAACAAAGAGTATAGAAGCACAAGAGGCGAAACTCTGATGCTTTTCTGGTAACAGCCACTAGGTGGCGCTTCGGCAGCGCGGCCGCCATTTTGGGATGAAGATTCCAACGGGAGTTACTGGACAACAGCACAGATAACAGTTTTTTAGGTAGTTTTTTCTTGCATTATTGAATATTTCCATTTTATGCAACTTTACATTTACTACTATTATTATTTACCAACTCCACTTGGCCTGAAATATATTTTGTACGTTTTAATCCCCTGGATCATGCTACAAACATGATGATCTTTGATGCATTGCTATGTCCGTTATCCTATAATTGCCACAATTTTGTACACTGGCTGTGTTTTTGTTTACATACTCTTGCTTTAACGGTCATTAATATACGATATAAGAAGTTTTCTGTAAAGCTATTTCTATTGCTGTTATATCCCAGCTAGAAATGTTACGTTCCCAGGACGTTCTCAGAACGTCCCCACTGGTGTCAAGGACGTCGCCTAGTAACGTCCCGGGAACGTTCCGAGACGGTCATGGTGTGGAGTTCTTTAAAGGGTCTGGGGACGTTATTTGGCGGACCTTCACATAACATTCAGGACGTTATCGGAACGTTGAGGGGACCATGTTTTATTTAAAATGTAATGTTCTCAGAACGTTCTCAGAACGTCCCCACTGGTGTCAAGGACGTCGCCTAGTAACGTTCCGGGAACGTTCCGAGACGGTCATGGTGTGGAGTTCTTTAAGGGTCTGGGGACGTTATTTGGCGGACCTTCACAGAACATTCAGGACGTTATCAGAACGTTTAGGGGACCGTGTTTTATTTGGAAATGTGATGTTCTCAGAACGTTCTCAGAACGTCCCAACTGGTGTCAAGGACCTTTAGGGAACCAAACTAGAATGTTAGCCTACTGCAGAAACTCTTTCACACTTGTTCTTGCAGAACCTTAATCAGGAATAAGCACGTGTAACACATTCAAAGATAAAATACTACAAAGCAGGGATCTGTCATTTATTTATAGTGTGAACTAAAACACAGATTATAAATTAAAATAAATGGGGTCATGCTTAAGCGTATTAAATCAAACAATTATAATTATATATGTATGAATCAAACAGTTTGACAAAAACAACAACGATTTATAATAATTTTATGTACAGTAAATGCTAAACAACAAGAAACAATAACGTATATAATTAAATACTTTAACAACAAGAAACAAGAACAATTACGTGTGTGTGTGTGTGTGTGTGTGTGTGTGTGTGTGTGTGTGTGTGTGTGTGTGTGTGTGTGTGTGTGTGTCAGTCACTGTCTCCATCCTCAGGAGGTGCCCGTAGTTCTTCTTCCGGTGCCTGAAAAAAATCTAATTGAATAAAACAACGTACAGGTATACAGGCGGCCACCTTGGCACGGTGAGGTGCATGTTTGAGGGTTTCCCCTATACATGCATCAATTTCCTTTTCGGTGTGTTTTGGAAATTGTTTGGCACAAGCACCTAGAAGAGAAAAAAGGTAATTTTGATTAACATCAATGACACTAATACCAGCCGCTGCTGACAGAGAAGCGATCTGACACGCGTCCCATTTTCTGCAGGCTGTACACGGTGAGAATACACATTAGGACAATATAACATTTCAGTCAAATTAATAATAATATAATAATAATGATAATAATACACACACGATTATGTATTACAATGTTATGTGTCTGAAACAATAAGTAGGCCTATACATTGCGCTCAGGTAGTTTGGCGTGACTGGCCTGGAACGCTACAAAGTCGTGAGTTGTGGTTTGAAGTCGTGATTTACGTGCTCAAAAGCACACCTCTTAACTCGTTGTTTGGGTTGATTAACAGAGTGCTCCACTCATGTCTAATTAGGTTTGATACCTGAATGTGCTCCACATGTGATTAATTAGGTTTAATTAGGCTATGCTTGCAACTACACTCTTAGAACAGATGTGTTAAAAACAGCACATAATGTGTTAAATTTTAACACATGTGCTGAATCAGCTCAGGGACAACACATATTGTGTCAAATTTGACACAACTTATGTGTCCCTTTCTTTAACACATCTATTGTGTCAACTAGGTCAACACAAAGATGTGTTATTTTTACACAAAGATGTGTTAACTTGTGTTTTGATGGATTAATGTGTAATTAAAAATGTACACTCTAAAAAGAGATATGTTGTGTCAGTTTTAACACATATAGTGAGTGTGTTCAGGGACAACACATGTTGTGTCAAATTTAACACAATAAATGTACAAGTCATTTTAATACACACATTGTACTGACTCACTGTACTGGACATTATTCAGTTATTCATGCTTCAACCCATAATTGATAATGCTGCTTTTGACAAAAGTTGATGAGAAATAACAGTTAACAGAGTTTGCACTTAGAATTTAATTAAAATGTAGCAACTGACAAAATATTGTATATAAATAACGTGTATTTACACTGGCCTGTTTGTTTGAGAACATAGCAAACACTTTATACCAATCACAGTGATGGTGAGTGTCGGCGCGCTCTTATAAAACTATTACACATGTTGTGTAGATTTTAACACATGTGCTGAATCAGCTCAGGGACAACACATGTTGTGTAGATTTTGACACATGTGATGTGTGTGCTCAGGGACAACACATGTTGTGTAGATTTTAACACATGTAGTGTTGTCGCTCAGGGACAACACATGTTGTGTAGATTTTAACACATGTAGTGTGTGTGCTCAGGGACAACACATGTTGTGTCAAATTTAACACACAACCTGTGTTATATCTTAACACACCTATGTGTTTATAAGGGCTACACATTTTGTATTACCTTTAACACAACTAATGTGTTATTCCTCTTACACAGAAGTGTGTTGAAACCTTTTACACACTAATGTGTTATAGTTACACAACTTGTGTCAGATATGTGTCACATGTGACTGTAGGTGTGTATTTGCCAGAGTTACTTCTTGTGTTTTTACAACTGAGTCTTTGGATGAACACTGAAACGTATTGTTAACTTGTGTTTATGTAGTCCAGTGACGTTTAATAAAGAGTTTGTTTGAACATTTGGATGGTTTAGACATCATGAATCTACATAGACAAGCTCTTATTGAGAATTAACTGAGCTTTAGATGTTGATGTTACATTGAATGTTTTATTTGAAGTCACCAGAATCGTGATTAATGGCTCCTTTATTTGAGCTCTTAACCCTTCACTCTTCTTTTAGTGTTTCTCTGGCTGCTTTAACATTATTGTAATATATTACAATTCGTTGCAGTGAGAGTAAATATGATCAGATGTTGCTAGATGATGTCATAATCAGCAAATGTTGATCAGATCGAGTATATGGATGATGCACATTCATTATTTTATGTGCTGTTAGTTATAACACTCTTGTCACACTACGCCATGCTATCCAGTAGTGCAGAGTAAGAATAAAAAAGTTTTCTGATAATTTTAATCTGCAGCAAAAAGAAGTCAAACACAGACCTCACGAATCAGCGTATTAATCTCAACAATGGTGACAAAAAAAAAGCTTCATGCTGCAATGCATGCTGGGAGTCATGGATGAGATTTGTACTATGGTGGAACCCAGAATGCATTGCAGCATGAAGCTTTTCATTTGTCACCATTGTTGAGATTCATAAGCTGATTCTTGAAGTCTGTCTGATACCTTAGACTGTAAAGCTCTCTATGAAATGTGTTTTAAAAATTAATTAATAGTTAATTGCAATATGCTTATCTTATTAAAAATCATCTTATAAATATTACACTCCTCTTTCAAATATTAACCCTTGCTGAGCTTAATAATCTTACATGTCCATGATGATAATATTATCACCTGAGCATATTATTCCCATGATTATTTCAGCTATTCCATATGTGTTTAAATAAACACACATTTATAGCAACCAGAGAAAACTAATATTAAAGAGTCCAGGGTCAAGAGCCCAATTAAAGCTGACACTAATCACGATTCTGGTGACTTTAAATTAAACATTCAATGAATTGTCAACACCAAAACCTGTTAATTCTCAATAAGAGCTTCTGACAGAAATAAAGTTAATCTGGTTATTAATAACAAGTGAAAGCAGCATTTGAAAAAGACATTGAAAAAGAGGCATGATGTGATTGGCTGCAAAAAAAAACAAAAAAAAAAAACATTAATCTTTAGGTTTTTATGAATGAAGATTTCATTTATTTATATGAATGTATTGCTTTATTTTTTTAGAGCATTTTATGGGATACCATATAAAATATACCTATAATTTTTTCATAAACACAAACTCTCCTCCACCCAGTGCTATTCTATCCAGAGTTACATTTTAACACACATTGTGTGTTAAAAATATACACAACATGTGTCAAAATACCATCAACACATCCTGTGTGTTGTTTTTAACACATCTTTTGTTAGAGTGTACACAACATGTGTCAAAATACCATCAACACATCCTGTGTGTTGTTTTTTAACACATCTTTTTTTAGAGTGTATAATTAGGCCTATTATAGTTTTATTTTATATCTTATTTTATATATTTTTTATAATATCCCATGAATCTTAATAGATGCAATTTCAACTATTTCTGAAGTGCTTCCTTTACAAAGAACACCGCTTGCAGTGAAGCAGCCCTTTGTTGATATCGATGGCTCGAGAATCAATTCATCAGATTCAGCACCATCGCCACGGACAGCACCTGTAACGGCGCGATGTGGAAATAAAATCGCTACATAATGAGACACAATTGCCCTGCTCCCTTCAAAAGGGATACAAATGCATATTCTACAAGCGGGGTAAAAAAATCTAAATATATCTATGACGATTATAACTATTGACACGAAATGTGAAAATAAATTAAAAGTGTTACAGTAAAAGCTATACATGGCGTGCAGATGGCGTTACTTTTTATTTCAGCGTTGAACATTATAACCAATCAGACGCGAATCTGTTGAGCTCATAATGCAATAACCAATCATTTGAGTTTAGATAATAGTTACTATGAGTTACCGAAAAAAAACCTGCTGGTTCGCGGGAGTTTTTGCCGCGTTCACGACAGTAACGCTCACCTTAGACAGAGACAGACAGACATAATCTGGATTTCACTGAATTCACTCGAGGAAAAGTGTAGATGTAAGTAAGATATTGAAATATAATCCTATTGTTTTTTTCATGCTACTAAATAACGACTTGATTTTCTAATCGGAAAAACGAATTCATAAATGTGATTCTTGTGATAGCCTACAACAATTATTACCCCATCACACACACACAAAAGCGTTTAATATTATTTTAATCAACATTATTCATTATTACAATAAAAAGAGCAATAATCGCAGTAGGCCTAATGATGTTTTCAGTTATTTGTTAAAAATTGATAACAGATTCAACCTTTCTGGGAATGCTGTGCTAGATCAATTTGGGTCCGTGTAACGCTTCACAATTCAATTTTCAGACCATACAATGCAAATGCAAAAATAGACATTCATTTCTCTTGTTTTTCCAGTTACATTATCAATGGATAGTTGCCTTTCAATTTTACTTGTGCTAAATTGTGACTTCAGAAACAAACATTTGAATAAATGAAATCTAACTGATTGTCTAATTTTCGTCTAGTTGGACGCTTGAACATTTTGAATGCAGATTCGCGCGTAAAAGCAAAAGTTTGAAGCGCAGTTGACGCGCGTCTGGGGCGAAATACGCTTGTGGGAGGGGCAAGTGCAATGTTGATCGAGCATTCAGTGAGAGAGTTTCCGCTCTTTATTTGCTCTAGATCAAAATAAAAGATAAAATCACATTAAAATCACTTTTCTGTGAGCGCGCTTTGGATGTGCATCACAGAACAGCGCGTGATTCTTGCGCTTGAATGTTTTAAAGTAAAATCACTTTTCCATGATGTGATAAATGAGCAGTTTCTTATTTTTTTTCCGTAAAAAAAGTCAAAAACGAGAAAAAACAAATTATCCGGAGGTACATGCGGACAGTAGCAGACATTTTTCTGTTTATCATTTGCTCTTTAAAACAGTTACATGATTAATAACTAAGAAGAAGAGAAAAGTTTTGAAAAGCATACTTAAAACAATATGGTGGAGTGCTGTCCCTATGAAGGTCAGCTTTCCTTTTCGGCCTTTCAGGCTGTAGTTTGACCAGGCCTCATTGGTAGCTAGTTTCCGGAGGATTCTTCTCACAGCGTCCCCAATGTTGCTGCCTCCCATCAAGCTCAAAAACTGTATCTATGCAACATATAAAGATAAATATTAAAAAGGAATTGTTAGTGTTGCAATGGCAGGCGGAGCAGGGTTAATCGCTAGCACAAGCAAATGCGAGAGGTGTATTTCATTCAGGTAATTTAGCCTACATGCACACAGATCTACATTTTGATGTAATAATTCCTCATAGGAAAAGATTATTTTATTTAGTTAGTAGTTATAAACACTATTAAATTATCTATTTAAATCTAAAAAGAATTTCAAGAGAAATATATACATTTCTGTACTATGTCTAAGCCATTATGAATATTTAAAATGTTTGTGTGTGTGTGTGTGTGTGTGTGTGTGTGTGTGTGTGTGTGTGTGTGTGTGTGTGTGTGTGTGTGTGTGTGTGTGTGTGTGTGTGTGTGTGTGTGTGTGTGTTTTGTGGCACAGTGATTAACTCGTAAACTTAAAAATGGCACTTTATGCCAAAAGTGTTGCTGACCCCTGTGCTATATCAACATACCATCCTTTTTTTTCCTTCTGGGCCCTCAAGATTTAATATTAAAGCTTGCAGCTCCTGCACTGTTTTGCAGGGCCTCTCAATGGTCTCCTGTGGTGGTGCTGTAATGGTTGCCGGACCAGGACGATGCTGTTGAATAGCCTGGACCAGACGCTCAATAGAATTTGTAATGTCTGTCGACATTCTCTCTATTGCGAGCAGCATCCGCTGCTCAGATTGCTCAATGAGATGCTGGAAATCTGACAAATTGAAATGGGGCGGCATTTAATTATTTGCTTAGTATTCAGGCATACTACTTGGTACTTCAAGAAATAAAATATAGACATTGGCATGACGGTGTTGCCAGATGCAATAGCTATGGCCTAATTTGGATAGTAAACAGTAATGAAAAAAGTGCAACCATAAACTTTATTCACTGAAGATAAAAAAAAAAAAAAAAAAACATTTATCTTAACAGATGGATAGAAGCCCAACATTAAACATACATACCATGGAAAGGATTATGAGCTGAAAGGCTTGGCAGGGCTGGCACATCTTCCTCAGGTGAGTGAGCAGTGATTGTGATGTCAGTAGGTGGTTTGTCTAAGAACAGACATTGAAAGCATGGGATAAATGCATAGTTCAGGGGAGTTGAATACTTTGACAAGGAATTGTAACTTACACAAAATGCCATGACAAAAAATACCAACCTACAACTCACACAATATAAGACACTCCACCGAATTGAAAACATTTTTAAAATAGGATTTTCATCAGAAATCTGTTAGTATCTGTTTGTATTGCACACAAAATAGCCTGTTCCCGTCAGCTGGCAATGCACTTCTTTTGCCTGTTCACTAATTGACACCGGACACACCACCATCAAATCAACACAACACAAGACATTACACCGAAAGTGAAATCTGTTACTTACAACTCGGCGGCTTTGGGAGGCTTGGTGGTCGCTTTTTAGAGGATGTGGACATTTTTCTCCTTTTTTCACTAGGCATCTCACATTCTTCTATTAATTCAGGATGATACAGTTTGTATATTGTTTAGTTTTATACAGTAGTTTTTATACAGTAGTTATCTCTGTAATCATGCATGGTATATGGCATGATTTTTATACATCATCAGCGGAGTAATGCATTAAAAAGCAATCACATGTGTTTACCTTCGCTCTCTGTCCAGTACTTTGATGGTACTTTTTTTTTCCGCACTTTTAGCACCTCTTCTTCAGTGTCCACGTTTGAATTTTCAACAGCTTTTTTGGCGCGCTCTCTGGCTGTCTTATAGTTGTCTAAGGACAGAGTAAATGTCTTGTCTTTATAGTTTTTTATAATCATTTTACTTTGTAAAGGCAGTGTACCTCCATATGGCTATATATTTATTCAGTTTTCTCACCAGTCTCGGAGAGTATTCGTATTTTATGTTGCTTCCAGAGCTCCTTATCTGGCCTTTGGTAGGCCTTTGCCATGGCATCGGCATTTCTACGGGGCCAGTAGCAAATCAGAACCTAAAACATTTCAGGGAAAAGTTAATCACATTTTATTTTTTTCCGGGTATTAATTATGTGTGTGTGTGTGTGTGTGTTTGTGTGTGTGTGTGTGTGTGTGTGTGTGTGTGTGTGTGTGTGTGTGTGTGTGTGTGCGCGTTCATGTACCCTTACCCCATTCACCTCCTCTACCCATAATGCAGGCGCCACAGCAATTGCATTTTCTTGTTCAAAAATAACTATGTAAAATCCAACCTACATTACAAACAGAAAAACATACATTCCTTAGAAAAGAGGGCCAATACATATGAAAACTAAGTTAAGACATTAAAGCAATGTCAGAAAAAAATAATACTAACTATGTACATATTTTCATATTTCCTTAATCAAGGTCATGAAGGAGAGACAAGACAACTCTGCGTCCATGCCCGTCCTCAAGGATCATTGCCCTTCCTTGCAAGTTTGTCTTGTCCAGAATCTCCATCTTTGATGGACCACATACAAAGGCTCCATAGATCATTGAATCACATGGCTCGTGAAGATATGACGTTAAGTGCGAGAAGACTCTACATAAGAGCTTTCCGGAGTTGGTCCTCTCCAAAACTTCACAGCAGGATGTTGGGCTAACAATGTAAACATTGTTAGGATGCTTCAATTGGATTGGTCTCTCTTCATTTGTTTGTATGGGAATCTGTGAACGTTCTTGAAGCCGTTTTGCTGCTTGGACTAGAACATGGTTTCCTGATCTAACCATCTTCTTCAGCTGGTGCAGGTAGCTCTCAAACCCAAAGGCACTGCATTTGTCTAATGATCCATATGTGGTGGCATCAGCAGTGAGGTGAAGCAGTGAGTGCACATTGTACACTAGGAATTCTTTCCCATATATGTGCCGGCCTTGTTCAACAAAATATGTGAGGAGCTCATGGGCATACACATTGAAGGTTTGTGTTAACTGTGGAGACACTAGTATGCACAAAGCCACACTAAAGGCCATGAAATGACTGTACAGGATTTCTGGCAGGATTCCCCGGAGAACAACTTTGCCAGTGTAGAGCATAAACTGTCTGAATTCAGTGGCCACCTCTCCAATTCCTCCAGACTGCGTGGCTTTCTGGCAAACATATGGGGTATGTCACTTCTCAAATTCCTTAGCCTCTGATTGACCTCCCTCAGCTGAGCTGGCGATAGCCGATGCCCCGACTTACCCCGTGACCATAGTAGGAGCATTTTTCTCATCACTCCCAGGCAGCACTGGTGCATGTAGTCAGCAGGGAAAGACTTGATCATGTCAATTTGGAGATTGCTGAAAGGGGACTCAGCATTTTCATGATGATGTTCTGGCTGGTGCTGCTCTCTAAATGAGACATCATTTCTCAAAGTGAGGTCATCCACTTGTTGGTACGTCATGCGTCCCTCCCAGTTGCCTTTTTGGGTGCATTTGTCACAGCCATAGTAACCTGAGTATTGTTTCATGCACTTCAGCATGGCTTTTGCTGGTGCATCACATGTAATGCATCTCAATCTTACATTTTCAGTTCATCTGCAATGACTTTAATGAAGTCCAGTGATTTGGGCTTGGCCTCAGTAAGGGCAATGGTCAAAGGAAATGTGCTTGCTGGTGTTAGATGTACTGTGCAGAGTACAGGCCAGAAGGATTTACCAGTGCTCTTAAAGAGTGGCAGTCCATCTACATTGAGGGAAATCTCAAGCTCAGTGATGTCTCTTGCATAATTGTTGGGATACCGATTCAAGCACATGATTAATTGTTCAGTCACTCCTAATTTAATGCATTCCACACCAGACACCATTTGGCTTTCAACATGATCCGTTTTTAATAATGTTTTAGTAGTAGATGGCAGGTGTTTATGCCCTTGATCCCTGAGAATTTTTAGCAGTTTGTCTGCAGCATTGTGCTTGATATTATATTCATTGATCCACTTCTTTAACTCATCTGCTAAATTTTCAGTGGGCATATCAATGTTGGCAGTATTCTCAAACTCTTCATCCATGTCGCTACCGGAATATTCAAGAACCATATTCTCTGTGTCTTCTGCCATTGTATGCTGTAGCGATGTGTTACTATTGACTGCATTGATGTCAGTATTGACAAACAACATTTCATCGCTGTCACTATCAGATTCTCCAGTCATTGCATTTTTTAGGCCTGGGTTCCAGATTGGCATAGTGTCTCTGGGATTGTGTGCTTCACTGTCTAGCACAGTACTAGGACCAGCTGCGTTAATGTGCACATTTTTCATTTTCCTTTGCACCCTTTGCCATAGTCGTTTGTATTCTCTTTTCCTAGCTTCTGCAGGCATCCAGCTGTGTGACACAGCTATGTGTTTTTTTCTCTGCAAATGGGTTCACACATGTAATTTAAGTAGAAAACTTTAAAGATCATTAATTTTGAGGCAAATAGAGCGATCTTTCACGCCACATTATAAGGTGAAAAACATCTTGTGATAACAATAAACTTATCACATTGCTGTGAAATCGATCCCCTTTTCTGGCATGTCAGCAATATGCTGTAAATTTGAAAAACTTTTTTGCAAGACAAGCCTACCTTCTGAGATGACATCATGCTAGTCTGTCTGTAGGGCAGGGTCTGGAAAGCACAAAAAAGAGGCACAAAGTGAATGGAAATCACATAGATGTTGATGTACACTCTTAAAAGAAATGGTTCTATTTAGAACCAGAAATGGTTCTATCACCCGCTTCATATATGGAACTCCAAAATGGTTCTATATAGAACCATTTTAATGGGTTCCATAAATAGAACCCCAAATGGTTCTTTGAATCCAAGTTAGATGGTTCTTTATAGAACCATTTAAGGGTTCTATATTTTTAAACCATAATATGATAATAAAATAAAATTATTCTTAAATTATTATTATGAATACAAAAATATAACCAATCCAGAAAATTCCAAAAGTTTAAATTTATTCAATTGATTATACAAAAATATTAGTGTCACATTTAAAATTGCACATCTGTATACTCTGTATTATACAGCAAAACATTTTTTACATTTAAGATGTTAAATTACATTCAACCATTTAGTTTGAATTTAATTTAAGCAATTTTCACTTTGCAATAAACATACATAAGCTTGTTTATGTACTGTATGTACAGTACTTAACTTTTACATGCATCTCTGAAATGAGGAAAAACAAATCTTTGATTTCATATTTTTGATATTCAACAATGCAGATAAAAAACAATACATGAACAATTAAAACATCTAAATAAACAGCACTACAACTTACACAAGTTGACAGTACATTTTTTAGTACAGGTATTGGTGTTCTTGTGTCATGCTCTTGTTTAAGTTTATGCATATATTTTTGAATAAACGTCATTGTGTGACTGCAAACAGGCATTCCACAGCCTTTGTCATGTCAATGTCTGCCTCCATGATAATGCTGACACTTTCAGTCTTGAGGGGATCAGGACAGCCGTTAAACACCATGGTTGATGTAGGACCTTTGGGTTCCTGTAAAACAAACATTTCACCCTTTGAGTGCCTTTCACCAATTAACAGAAGTCATCAAATAGACCTAAAATTAATGTTGGTAACCGAACAATGCTGCTACCCATTCACTTAAATTATATGGACACAAAACCAATGCAGCAAGTCAATGGGCACCGCCATTGTTCGGTTACCATCCTTCTTCAAAATATCTTTTGTGTTCTGAAGAAGAAAGTCAAAGATTTGAAATGACAAGAGGTGAATAAATTATGACAATTTTCATTTTTGGATAAACTATTCCTTTAATACTTTCATTATTGTAATACATGTTTTCACTCATACAATTTATAGAAGCTACAACCTTTACATTGACAATGCAACTTTACACTGGGCATGGAACAGATAGGTTGGATGGGGAAAAATATATGGTGTTACCTTCTGTGGTTTCCTCTTCCTTCCTTTTTTTTACATTCCCTATGATGTTTTGGGCCATTTCATTAGATGTTTCCATGTTCTTCACCAAGTCTGTTCGAAACCTCATCGTCCTTTCATGCAGCATCTTTAAAAAATACAAAACATTTGTTTACTTCAGGTGCTTATATCCAAATTACACACTTTCAGCCAAACAAGTTCCTTAAAGTTAGCATGAACTGGAGGTTGCAATTGACTACCATATAGTGATGTATTTCGAGAATGTTCAATAAGAAAAAAACTGGGCGTGGTAAAGTAATAAAAATTATTACATGCCTTGAGTCTCACTGCTGGCCAAGGTTTGGCAACAAATGAGCCCTCATTCTCACAGGGTTCTTGTCTGTTAACATGAATACAATGATGAAGTCTTTTAATACAGGATTTTCATTTTACTTGCCACAATATACAGTCTGTTTAAACGTCAAAACAATGATACATACCGAGTACAAGATATTTGAGGCACTTCAGTTTCCAGCCTGTTTGAAGAAAAAGAAAAATATAAATTAAGATAAGGATTTTAAGCTTGCTTTAAGTTTGTTTATTTAGCATCAAGTCCGTTTAAACGTCAAAACAATGATACATACCGAGTACAAGATATTTGAGGCACTTCAGTTTCCAGGCTGTTTGAGGAAAAAGAAAAATATAAATTAAGATAAGGATTTTAAGCTTGCTTTAAGTCTGTTTAAACATCAAAACAATGATACATACCGAGTACAAGATATTTGAGGCACTTCAGTTTCCAGGCTGTTTGAAGAAAACGAAAAATATAAATTAAGATAAGGATTTTAAGCTTGCTTTAAGTCTGTTTAAACGTCAAAACAATGATACATACCGAGTAGCCTACAAGATATTTGAGGCACTTCAGTTTCCAGCCTGTTTGAAGAAAAAAGAAAAATATAAATTAAGATAAGGATTTTAAGCTTGCTTTAAGTTTGTTTATTTAGCATCAAGTCCGTTTAAACGTCAAAACAATGATACATACTGAGTACAAGATATTTGAGGCACTTCAGTTTCCAGGCTGTTTGAGGAAAAAGAAAAATATAAATTAAGATAAGGATTTTAAGCTTTCTTTAAGTTTGTTTATTTAGCAACAATGTTTAATATTTAACAACACAGACTTACTTTTTTAACTTATTAAGCTCTTTTTGTCAACCGTCGTTACCTGGGGGGAAATAAAACAGAGCATAAATAACACTACACAAACCAACTATGCAATGCATTAAACACACCTACACATTTAGCCATGTGCTATCATCACTTTAATCCAGCGCATGCATCAGTAAACCGCAGTAATGATGAACGATGTTACGAACGCTGCACTGACTGCAACCGTGCAGTTTTAATGGAGACCGGCCGGAAGTTCTCAACTGTAGCAGTGTCCAGTCTGTCCACCTGCTGAGTTTAGCTCCCACCCTGATAAAACACACATTAACAAGCTAACGTTAATCAAGATTTTCGGGATTACTGAAAAGTAACAGTCTGATCTGGGTTGGAGCTAAAAACTGCACGAAAGTGGACCTCGCGGGCCAAAGTTAACAGTTAAGAACTTCTACACCTGTTAATATAGGCCTGGGAAAATACTCAACGCAAACTGAGTTAACGTTATGTGTATGAAACTGCGACAAACAGTCACATATCATACACCTCCGTCTTCCACCCTGTTCGCTTTTATTTCAATCGGCGCCTATCGTTAACTTAACGTTAAATTACCATTAAAGAAAAACGAGCGTGCGCTTCATTGAGATTAAAATTCACGCTTCTGTCTCGAAGTCTCGTCTCCTTATAACACAGCTGTCTTATTGTTATTGACCATTTCATTAACTATAACAAGGAAATAATGGGAGATTGTAACTTTATTACTTTAAAAACCGGAGCAAATTCAATTTAACAGGGCTTTCTGAACCTACGGCTGACGAAGCCCATCGGTGCTAAGTTACACAGCAGTGTTTTTAACTGAGGTGAAAAAATTCCATTTTGCTTCTAGTATCAGTATTTAACACAAGGACTATACTGTAACCAATAGAAATATTAACTGCAATACTAAATATTTCAGTAAAATGATTTCAAAAATGTAAAAACTTAACTTACCTGAGGGTATGAACGGGCAGAAATGGCGGACTCCTCAGTTTGAAAAATTAACTGTCACTTGTAGGTTCTTCTTCGCCAATCCACCAATAGGAATTCAAGGATGATGCAACGCATATACGCCACCAGAGGGCATTTTTACGATTATTATTTTTAATGTTCCCTTCAATAGATTAAAAGTTAACCATCACTATATGGTACACACAAAATAAAGAAAACACTTTGGTTGTTTATTATTAGGCCTATAATGTTTTATTACAAAATGATTGGTAAAAAAGGCAAACTTATAATGTATTAGGAAAAATAAGTTGCATGCTAATGTACAAACGTGCATAAAGAAATCTCAAATCATACATTGACTAGATATGAAAATTTTGTTAACTCTGGTTTTTGACTACACCAGTCATTCTCATGCGTCTTGACTCAAACAGCTTTGTGAATGTGTTGTGTATAATTATTGTGTAACATGAATCTTTAGTTTACACTTCAGTAATAGAACATGAATTATAGAACCATTTTAATAAAAAAGGTTCTTTGCTCTCCAAGGGTTCTACATAGAACCATTTTGTCGTTAAAGGGTTCTATTTGCCAAGTACGGAACCCCAGGGTTCTATATAGAACCTCGAGGAACCCTTTTTTTTAAGAGTGTAGGAGGTACTTCAAAGGATAGATGATACTAGATCCATGCCTGGTTGTGCATTAAAAAGTGTAATTTCTATAATAATAATTATTATTTATTTATTTTGTGTGTGTGTGTGTGTGTGTGTGTGTGTGTGTGTGTGTGTGTGTGTGTGTGTGTGTGTGTGTGTGTGTGTGTGTGTGTGTGTGTTTTGTATACAGTGTATAGTGTATTTATATATTTATTGTTTGTTCTGGTTTTGTTATGTAGGCTATAAAGAAAACCAATAAAAATGTATTTCATGAACATTATTAGACATTTATTTATTTATTTTCACCAAAAAGGCTTATTTCTGCCATTATAGGCTCATTTTGTAAATGTAAGCAATTCATTAAGACAAGTGCAAACTGTGTGCTGGCTTTAATGTTCGGCCAGAATCGGCCGATTCCAGATCGTGCGTCTCTGGAAGCAGAGTTGTGCGCAAAGTTACAAAAACTAAAAACTGCCGTGAACACATCAACGCGAAATGGGGTCTCGCGCCCACACCGCGATGACGGCACCGACTCGCTCGTGCGGACGCTGCCAGACGGGCGCGCGCGCTGCAGCCAAGCCTTTGAGGCGCGTTAATTTTCAAATAAAGTATACAATATTGATAATAATTGCATTCATAATTTATTTTAAAGTAATGTTAACATGACAGACCCATAACCCTAAAACATTATCTGAATAGGATTGATAGGCTACTCCTTTAGCCCAAATGACGTCACATAGATATAACGGTATTTAACGGAAATTAACGGCGTTAGCAGTGCAGACGATATAGCGGAAAAAGAAAAAGACGGAAAAGCAGTTGTATGAGTAAATGTAGTACATTTACTACTACTGGAAAAGACAGTCCGTCAATATTATGACAATTTATTAAATTTCTTGTGAAAACGGCCGTTTTACCATGAGAAAACTTCGCTCAAAGGCTATAATAGGCCTATTGTCCTTATAATTCCATATTGTTATTATTATTAGCCTATTATTATTATCATGTACATATTTTATATGTTATTTTGTATTGTGTTTTTAATTTAAATAAAATCGTTAATTAAAAAGACATTTAGGCCTAGCCTACCTCAGAGAAACTGACAGTTGGGATGTCCACTATAGTTGAGTCAGGTGTCAAAGAGTCGGGCAGCGGGCTGTGTGTGAGCGCGATGTTCACAGACCCCAGTTTTTATATGCCCTCTGCCAGGCTTAAAAATTGTGACATAGGTGTTATAAACGTTTATTATTATTTATTTTTTTAATGTATATTTATATAATTATATATTGCGTTATAATACTAATAATTAAGTTATATTATAATTTAATATAAAAAAAAACTGGGTTCCGTACCCAATAATTAACTACGGTAATTAATTAATGCACCTTGGAGTATATCTTCGCGCGCGCGCGTGTGTGTGTGTGTGTGTGTGTGTGTGTGTGTGTGTGTGGGCATAGCTAGCCTATATTATTACTATAATATTATAATTATTTTAATTAAAACATAGGCCTACCATTTTATCACCATATTGAAAGTAAATTTTTCAAATAAATATTTTTTTGTGAGCATAATTTAGTATTATTTTTAAAATATATTTAAAAATGTTGAAGTGCAAATATACGCAATATATTTCCCAGTTTTAAAACTGTCGTGCTTTATTCGTCTTATATTATACCTAACATTGCTCATGAAAAATCGTTCATTTATGTAATGTATGAGATATAAATGTCTTACCTGTTTCTTCTTCTAGTGCCATCCATCCAATTGATTTTTTCTTCGATGGTAAAAAAAATGTCTTCCCCCAGAATAAAGGCATTGTTCAGTTTTGTCCATTGTGTGGCCATCACAAATTGAGTTTATGGACAATTTGAAATCGCCATTAACTCCACTTTATCAAGCAGCTGCTTTTCCTGAAATTATGAATCGCTCAAGCGGTTTTTAAGATCTCACGCTTTCAATTAGGCAGGCTACTCAAATGGGAATGCTTATCCTGGAGTCCTCAATGGTGCATGGTTATCCAGACGCGAACCTACACTGGTGTCCCCAGGTAAACTTAAGCAATGAGGTCCCTCTAATATTATATATATATATATATATATATATATATATATATATATATATATATATATATATATATATATATATATTTTTTTTTTATTTGTATTTATTTATTTTTATTTAACTTTATACGTAGATAAATTATACAACACACAAAAAGTAGTCAAAACACATCTAACAGAACAAAAGTTGTACATTTATTTATACAACATTAAAGTGCTTATTTTTTAATTAACGTGATCATATTCATCTTTATAGAAGATACAGTAGGCTATAATACAGCAATCTTCATATTCATAAACGGATTGTCACCACTGAAGCCTACTTTGTGTGGTTTATTTTGCAAAATTAAAAATTACTGACTAATATATCTGTAGGCTATATTAGCCTACATAGGCCTATAGATTGTTATAGCTTGATGCTCTTTAAATATTTGGTTGCATTGTTAAAAAGTTTCGGTCCATATGGAGTCAGGACGGATATCCGCGATCGCTCTCCTTGGTTCTGACCTGGTTCTGACCAGAGAAGAGCGCTTTTGGAATCTCCATTAGCCTACGCATCATACCTGGGCTGCGTTTACAGATAAAAGAAAAAGCGGTGTTCTTTATAAAAGAAGCACTTCAGAAATAATTGAAATTGCATTTATTAGGAATCATGGGATAGTCAGAGGCGCTGGCGCCCTCCTAGCACTATAGCATGGGGTGGCAGAGACGAAGATGTGCTAGGTAGGTGATGTGGATCTCAGCTTTCCTTTATCTCCTGCTTGCAGCGATGACTCAGAGACTGTACGTGCGCCAAAATATTCATCCACTAGAACACATTTTGACTTAAGACATTATAGAAACAATGACAAATGGTAAATGTGTTCAGCATTCTGCAGTAATGTTGTTATGTATTTTTAGACTATTTTAAGTCGTTTAGTGCGCTTGACCCACGACTTCAGTAGGCGCGCGTGTCAGAGCTCCACAAAACTCCTAAATTTTCCAATGTAAATCTGTGGTGAAAAATTAAACTGCATCACTTATGCATCGCTTATTAATACTTATTGTATTATTATTTATTTAATACATATTTGCTTTCATTTGTCATATTTGTAACGTTGATGTGACCATAGAATAACCAGTATGGAACGTCCCCCTAAAGTCACATTGGGAACGTTATTATATGACCAACAGAGGACCATGCGATAACGTTCTGTTAACGTCCTGAATGTCCTCTTTGTAACGTTATTGTGTGAACATATAACCTATCGAACGTCCCCCTAAAGTCATATCGGGAACGTTACTATGTGACCAACAGAGAACCGTATGGGAACGTTCTGCTAACGTCCTAAATGTCCTCTTTGTAACGTTATTGTGTGACCATAGAATAACCTATATCGAACGTCCCCCTAAAGTCATATCGGGAACGTTACTATATGACCAACAGAGAACCGTATGGGAACGTTCTGTTAACGTCCTAAATGTCCTCTTTGTAACGTTATTGTGTGACCATAGAATAACCTATATCGAACGTCCCCCTAAAGTCATATCGGGAACGTTACTATATGACCAACAGAGAACCGTATGGGAACGTTCTGTTAACGTCCTAAATGTCCTCTTTGTAACGTTATTGTGTGACCATAGAATAACCTATATCGAACGTCCCCCTAAAGTCATATCGGGAACGTTACTATATGACCAACAGAGAACCGTATGGGAACGTTCTGTTAACGTCCTAAATGTCCTCTTTGTAACGTTAGCTATGTGACCATAAAATACCCCAAATAGAACGTCCCCTAAAGTCATATAAGGAACCTTGAACTGCAGCACTTTCATAACCAAAAGAGGACGTTCTATGAACGTCTCTAATGTTCTGTGAAGGTTCGGAACTTTCGTGACCTTTAGAGAACTTTTAGGGAACGTTGCACAAGGTCGCGAGAACGTCCCCTCCTACCTGGGATAGGCCTAATAGTTGTAAATAGAGAGTCTGTATGCCTACTAGCTACTAGGCTACGTGTTGTTGTAGCCATTAAATAAGCGCATTTAGTTTCATATTTGTTCAAATATTATAATGTGTTTTTCCCCATGTTGATTATGAAAAGTGAACAGAGTCGGATATGATATCGGGAGACATGAAGTGGGTCATATAGCTACATGATTTTGAGTCATTAGCCTACATTGTGTTTTGTAGAAAACCTTTCTTTAAAATTAATTTCGTTTTGTGTAAATTGTATCTTAATTTAAAAAAAAAAAAAAAAAAATTACCTGGATTTATAAGCAAATATAGCAGACCATATAATCATGACATACGGCGCGGTCACTTGCAGTGCTCGTGAACTTGAGCGAATCTCATCATAAATTAACCGAAATATGCCTCAGACATGAGAAATATAGAAAGCTGGCAACTAAATCTTTAAACGAAACTATTCCAAACGAAAAGAAATAGGCTACTCTCTGATTATGTTGCACACTCACATATTATGTATGTCGAAATAACGAGATATTATGTCGAAATAACATTATAAATAATAAATCTTTAAATAGATTTGATTGAATGCTGAATGTTGTGCTTATTCGATTTAGTAAAATTAAACTCTAGTTGTGATAATTAAAATTATTAAATATTAAATATTTAAGTTTTGCTCATTTAATAATAGTATACAATATAGGCTATAAAAGTGCGCAGCTCCCCCTGTCAATGATCTAGCACCCCCTCGGCACCTGCGTTAAAAATTATCTGGCGCTGCCCCCTCTTTTTACATAATTATTTCAACCTAAAAATGACCTCTGCACTGGACTAAATATATGTATAATATATGACTGCCGAGTGTATGGCGGCAAATCTATGACAATAATAAACGAGCGCACAGCTGATGCTGGCGCGCGCGGTAAATGACTTTCGCGAGCGAATAACAGATCTACACGCGAGGAAACGGGAACTCGCGAGCTCATTCAAGCCCTGCGCGCGCTCATGACATCTCCTCTGCACGCAATACAAGCCCTCGCGCGCGCGATTGATCATACCACACGCCCTCGCGCGCGCAATTGATCATTCCACGCTCTCGCGCTTGATCTGCTCTCGCCTGCTGCTTTTGCTCGCTCGAACAATTTTATTTTGACAGTTGAGGGGCGGGACTCCCCTTTTCCGGAAGTCAGTTGTGATTGGACGCCTGTCCAATGACTTGTAATTCACTTGACTTGAGACATCACTAATTTTTATTTATTTATTGTGGTTAATTAATGTGTAATGTGATTTAATGCATTGTTAATATAGAATATATTCTTTTAACAAAGAATTACTAGTGATTGCATTGTGTTGTTAAGAGATATTTACAGACTGTAATGACACATTTCCATGGTTATTAGCATTGTAAATCATGAAAATTCTTATACATTTTTACATTTTATATTTAAAAGACTATGTGATTTGTGTTGGCTTAAAATATCTAAAATAAATTGGAGAAAAAGTCATATTTGCTATAGTTCCCCTAGACCCCCAATTTACCATATATTTACGTTTTTCCGACCAAAATTAAGACTAGTAATTATTACTAGTAATTGCCTAGTAGTACTAGTACTACTAGTAATTTTAGTAATACTAAAATTATTACTAGTAATTGCGCCACTAGTTCTGGCGCAATATGGCTGCCGTCGCATCATCCAGGTGGATGCTGCACATTGGTGGTGGTTGAGGAGATTCCCTCCTTCTATGTAAAGCGCTTTGAGTGTCCAGAAAAGCGCTATATAAATGTAATGAATTATTATTATTATTATTAAAATTAAAGTGGATCTGAGAGCCTCAGAATGTAAAAAGTGTCCATTTAAATAGTTGTAAATATAACAAGGGCTTTGGATCAAAGATAAATTACTTGTTTATATCAATAAGCAAGAGTTGTTGTGTAAGCTTTTTGTTTTCATCCTGTGTATTACTATTATGTCAATTTTGAGTGGTTCATTATATTTTCTATTAAATGTAAAAGGTGTTCTGGCAGCATGAATGTATTTAATTTTCTATGTAACATAATAAGATATGTTATGTGCAGATGGGGTTTAATCATTTATACTGTGTACACTACTTGCCTCATACTGTCTCTTAAGTTATTAGCTTACAAAAAGTTAGATGATTAAGATCACTATATAATGATGTAATAGCTTTGCTGGGTTTAATAATTAGCTGGATTTAATATTGTTTCTCTTTATTCGGTAGCAAATCCTGGAAAGGCTTTTAAAGCTATAATTAATGCTGTGTACTGTATCTTAACTTGAGAAGCCAGAACCCCTTTTACATTTAATAGAAAATATAATGAACCATTTATATTATGTAAAAATTCATACAAAATTTGGTAGATTTACAATGCTAATAACCATGGAAATGTGTCATTACAGTCTGTAAATTATCTCTTAACAACACAATGCAATCACTAGTAATACTTTCTGTTAAAAAAAATATCTGGTAAGAATATATTCTAAATTAACAATGCATTGAATCACATTACACAATAATTAACCACAATAAATAAAACAAATTAAGTGATGTCTCAAGTCAAGTGAATTACAAGTCATTGGACAGGCGTCCAATCACAACTGACTTCCGGAAAAGGGGAGTCCCGCCCCTCAACTGTCAAAAATAAAATTGTTCGAGCGAGCAAAAGGAGCAGGCGAGCGAGAGCAGATCAAGAAAACTTTTGTGATACGATTGGGAGAGAAACTGAAATAAATGCAGTCTGGCGTATGATTAAAAAGATGAATGGAATTGATAGTTTTAAAAAAATACCTGTACTGGAGGAAAATGGGAAGGTAGCTATCACAGATAAAGACAAGGCTACTTTATTGGCTCAAACATTTGCTAAAGCTCATAGCATTGACAATTTAGATGATACATTTTTAACAAGACGTCAGCAAATTGAGAATGCCTATGGAGATGTTTGCAAGAAAAAACAAGATTTTAATAATATTTTGGACGATGAGTTTAGTAATTTTGAGTTAAAAACAGCAATTAATAATTCAAAAAGTACCACACCAGGAAAAGATTTGATAAGTTACAGAATCTTAAAGAAATTATCACCAAAAGCATTAGAAATATTACTGGATTTATATAATTATATATGGAATGAGGGTATCCTTCCTAAGCAATGGAAAACTGCAATTGTGCTTCCTCTTGCTAAACCTGGGAAGGATATAACAAAATCGGGTAATTATAGACCTATCGCTCTTACTTCTACTTTATGTAAAGTAATGGAAAAAATGATTGTAAAACGAATGAATTATATTCTAGAGAAAAGAGAATTGTTATCAACATTTCAAAGTGGTTTTAGGAAAAGTAGGTCTACAGCAGATGCTTTAGTATTGTTTGAAAATGAAGTTAAAAAAGCTTTTGTAATGAAAGAGTACATGATTGCAGTCTTCTTTGATATAGAAAAGGCATACGACACTTTGTGGAGGGAAGGTTTGCTAATTAAACTGAATAAAATTGGAATAGGTGGCAAATTTTATAATTGGGTTTTAGATTTTTTATTTGAACGCACCTTTCAGGTGAAAATTGGGGAAGAATTTTCAGCTCCTTATAATATTCTAAATGGAACTCCACAGGGTAGTGCAGTTAGCCCATTATTGTTTAATTTAATGATCAATGATGTTTTTGATAAAGTGAATAAACCAGGAATAGGATTGGCTCTGTATGCAGATGACGGAGCACTATGGAAGAGAGGCCGTAATATTAAAAGTGTGGTTAAAGGTATACAGGAGTCAATTAAAGAGGTGGAAAAATGGTCATTGGATTGGGGTCTAAAGTTTTCAGTATCTAAAACACAATATATGCTATTCACAAAGAACAAGAGGAATGAACAGCTAGATTTGAAGTTATATGATCAACCATTGGAAAGAGTACCTGTTTTTAAATATCTTGGATTGTGGTTTGATGAAAAACTAACATGGAAATGTCATATAAGTAAAATTGAGTCAAAGTGTAAAAAAATATTAAATTGTATGCGTACGGTTGCTAGTCACAAGTGGGGAGCTAGCCGTAATGCATTGTTGTGCATGTATCAAGCATTGATTCGTTCTTGTTTTGATTATGGATGTATTGTGTATGGTTCAGCATCAAAGTCGTTACTGAAAAAATTAGATATAATTCAATCCAAAGCATTAAGATTATGTTGTGGAGCAGTTAAAACATCCCCTGTAGATGCAATTGGAGTAGAAATGGGAGAAATGCCTCTAGATATTAGAAGGGAAAAACTGGCAATTACATACTGGGTAAACCTTCAACAATCAGCAAATAATCACCTTACTCGCAAAGTATTGGAGGAGTGCTGGGAATACTCATATGATGAAGGACACAGTTTTGGATGGAAGAGCAAAGTATGGGCTAAGGAATGTTGCATGGACAATAAGATCTTCTGTCCCAATATAGCACTTACTGATACTCCACCTTGGAAAGTCCCTGAACCGCTTGTAGTTTTGAGTTTATTAAACAAGTCCAAAGAGGAATACATTGGAAATGAGATTAATGCCTTTTTAAATAACACCTTTTTTTCAGTATTACAAATATTTACAGATGGTTCTAAGCAGGCACGGCGCCAGGATTCCAGGTTTGGATGGGCCAGACCAATTGTGGGTGGGCCACTGGGCCTTAAATTAAAAACGTTATCCAGTCACTGTTTAACCTAATAAAAAATGACTGACTAATATATCTGTACGTAGGCTATACATAATATAGATTTTAATAGCGTAAAGCTCTTTAAATATTTTGTTGCATTGGTAAAAAGTTTCGGTGCATGAAGTCAGGACGGACCTATGCGCGATCGCTCTCCTTGGTTCTGACCAAAGAAGAGCGCTTTGGAATCTCCATGACGCATCATACCTGGGCAGCGTTTCCCGATAAAAGAAAAAGAGTTGTTCTTTATAAAAGAAGCACTTCAGAAATAGTTGAAATTGCATTTATTAGGACTCATATAGGCAGAGGCGGTGGCGCCGTCCTAGCAACGGCGCTGGTCGCGCTAGCTGCGATAGTCGCACTAGCGGGTGGCAGAGACAAAGATGTGTGATGTTGATCTCAGCTCTCCTTCATCTCCTGGTTGCAGCGATGACTCCGATACTGTCTGTACGTGCACGTTTAACCTAAACAACGACTGTTGCAACATTGTCCTTTACTGGAAATTATTTTCACACTTTCACAAGCTAATGATAAGCGCTGAAGCTCCAATATTTCTGGAGACGAGTTTTGTTTTGTAGAAAGACTTTTTTTTTTTTTTTTAAGATTTTCGTTTTGTATAAATTGTATCTGAATTTTGATCAATGTTTTTACACAGAATTGCATGTTTATATCTCGCAATTTTGACTTTATAATACGCAATTGGGATATATAAAGGCAGCATTGCATGATATAAAGTCGCAATTGCGATTTACAAAGTCAGAATTGAATTGTGAGATATAAACTATTCTGGGGTAAAATAAATAAATAAAAAAAAGAATCGCGGCTTTATTTCACGCAATTCTGATTTTATATCAGAATTGGGAAAGGGAAAGACCCGTATACTGCGAACGGCACATAAGGAGTTTCTGTGTGTTTCTCCCTCATTTCTGCTCCGAGGTCTTGATTGTGGCATTTCGTTGAGGTTTAGAATCCAGTATTCCTGTAATTATTGTTTTTTTTATGAATTTAATAAAGATCTCTGTCTCGTATTATGTTCAAATGGTCAGTGTACATTTGTGTCCATTTGTTTTTCCTTATTTAACCCGTAATCGCAAAACGAAAAATGAACGGTGGTTGTTTTTTATTTAAAACACAAAGTTGAACACCATTTTTTTTTATTTGAACTGTACACAAATGCTGCGCAAAAAAATAGGCTAAATATCGACACATTTTCAGATTTTTGTTTATAACTTTTTGCCCCTTTATTAAACATTTAAAATATTCACAAATTAATACGAAAAAATATGGAGATTTAAATGGTTTTCTAAGGCCAAATTAGAACCTGGAAATGATATTTTTCCCGCAGTGCTGAATGAGAAGAGCCATATTTATGTCTCTGGAACCACAGCATACAGAAAGGTGATTTAGGGGAGTTATAGGCTAATGATAAAGAAAAAATAATGAGGCATTTTAATTGTTTATTAATAAACTGTTTTCTAAATTAGTGTCGGCTAAAAACATCTCCATCTCCGCTGTAAGGCTGATGCACCAGCCTTCTATATTCTATAAATATAGAAATTTTTATTTTTTATATTTGATATAATATTTATTTCTTAATTAGTTCTATGTGTTTTTACATAGCACCATGGCTCCGGAGGAACGTTGTCTCGTTCCACTGTGTACTACCGTATATGGTTGAAATGACAAATAAAACTCTTTGACTTTGACTTTGACTTTGACCATTAGAGAGAAATGCACCTTTCCTACGGATTACATAAGCAGAAGGTATTAACTTTCGATTCGAATTTGTTCGTTTTAAAGTGGACATGTCAAGCTTTAGCCTATAGGCTATACTTTGTTTCAGTTCTCGCGCTCCAGTTCATGGAAATCATGAAACCGCCTGATTGTTTTATTTTATTTTACAAAAGCACAACGTTTTCTTGTTATTGTGAGTTTACACAAATAAAAATAGTTGCGAATAATGTATTATTATTTTCTGTATGACCAGAAATTATAGAGTATTTTTTGTTGATAGGAAAACGCAAGTGTTCGCGCCCGCACGCCTCCGTGCCATGCAGTGCGCGCTCACACCCTACACACACACACACTTGGATATGCGTCAAAATCTTGTGTTTATTTGTGAGAAATCTTAGCCCTGTATTATTATTTTTATCTACCATTATGAATGACATTTGACGAATTGCTTTGCTACTTTTTTGGATTAAAGCGTCTTCTGAATATGTTGCCTAATAAATGTTATAATAATGATAATTATTAGCCTATTATTATTTGCGTATACCACGGACCAACACACTGCGTCTTCAGGTGGCTGTAATTGCGCAAATACTGTTTCTTTTGCAGTTTTGCGAAATATTCCTTTTTCAAATTGCCTGAAAAACCTCCTCATGCCAGCGTAAACTTTTTTTGCGATAAATAGGAGTTTTTGCGAAATTGACGTGTTTCCATTGAGCGTATTTCAATTCGCAATTTCAATTTGCGCAATTTGAAGGGTAATGGAAACGCGGCTGTCTGCTAAACTTGCGCAGAAACATCAAAATAGACATAACCAGCTTTTTAAAATTGTTTTTAAAACTAAACATTTAGACTATTTTAGCACAAATTATGAGCTTATTGGCGATTTTTTAATAATTCTTGACAAAACATTTTTGAATAAATGTTTTGGGTGGGCCTGTTGAAAAGTGGGTGGGCCTAGGCCCGTCAGGCCCACCCATAACGCCGTGCCTGGTTCTAAGGAACCTATCAGTCAAAAGGTTGGAATAGGAGTTTTTATCCCACACTTTAAAAAACAGATTAGTTTGAGGTTGACTGATGAGATGTCCGTGTACACTGCAGAATTAACAGCTATAATAATAGGACTACAGTGGGTTGAACAAGTCAGACCAAATAAAATAGTCATATGTTCAGATTCTTCTTCATCTTTAATTAGTATATTACATGCGAGATCAGACAGAGAAGATTTGTTAATGGAAATTTATTTATCATTATACAGACTGAAAGAAGCTGGAATAGTGGTGTATTTTTGTTGGGTACCAGCACATGTTGGGGTATCTGGTAATGAAGTTGCTGATAAACTAGCAAAAAAAGCACTAGAAAAGAGAGAGGTGGATGTTAGAGTACCTATGGGGAAAAAGGAGGCAAAATCGATTTTAAAGAGAAAGTTAATAAATAAGTGGCAAATTAGATGGGATAGTAGTAGCAAAGGGAGATGGTGTCATAGTATCACAAAGATAGTAGGGAGGGTAAACTGCCAGGGAGGAAATAGGAAAGAAGAGGTTTTGCTGTCTAGGATAAGACTTGGACATTCAGGGTTAAACTCGACACTGGCAATTATGGGATTACATGAGACTGGACTATGTGATGAATGTGGTGTATCTGAAAATGTATGTCATGTATTATTTAATTGTAGTAAGTATAATATTTTTCGGGATGTGTTATTCAGTCATTTGAAGAATGGAGAGGAAAGAATGAAGAATGAGGATATTTTAGGAAAAGGTTTAATGGATAGACAGATATATAGAGCATTATTTGCGTTCATATATGATTCAGGTTTGGGAAATAGATTATAATAAGTGTGTAATGTTGAACCTGCCATGGGGGATGCGTGTGGACGGAGGAGCTGAACACGCAGCGCCGGATGAATCACAATGAAACCTCTATTGCAGGTATGATAATTAATGTTGATGTGTATGGGATGATATAGGTAGAAAGGTGTTGGTTTTTTTTTTTTTTTTTGAATCCAGACTCATCACCCAAGGTTAATTTGCCATCCAGCAGCACAGTAGGTGGCGATAATGCTCCTTAGGAGTTAATCGCCATTAAACAGGAAGAAGAAGAAGAAGAAGAAGAGCAGATCAAGCGCGAGAGCGTGTGGAATGATCAATCGCGCGCGCGAGGGCTTGTATTGCGTGCAGAGGAGATGTCATGAGCGCGCGCAGGGCTTGAATGAGCTCGCGAGTTCCCGTTTCCTCGCGTGTAGATCTGTTATTCGCTCGCGAAAGTCATTTACCGCGCGCGCCAGCATCAGCTGTGCGCTCGTTTATTATTGTCATTGATTTGCCGCCATACGAGTGGCTTTCACCCCAAAATGGCAGAAGCGTAGCGCTGCTGCTGGGCGCTGGTGTTGCAATGGAACGTTCTATAGACCTTATTCGCAAACACCGGAAGTAGCTAACCGCGGCCATATTGTTGACATAACAACTGTCCTGCCCATAGCCGCACGCAGATTTGAGTTGAGGTGAGCAGTAGCCTAATGGCTTCATCTCGTCGGTATCAAGAGAAGATAAGCTTGATTTGTGTGGACCCATATCAAATAGACCCAATAGCCTTAAGTATAGATCCGTCCTTATTGCCAGCCGTAACTTTTAACCGGATATTTATAACGTTAACGTTCATACAGTATCCGCATAACGTTAGCTACACTTCGCAGGGCTCCTTTACGATCGTTGTAACAAAATAACAGTATCACACAAGCACTAATTCCCTACCTAGTATCAATGAGGCATATAACGTTATCAATAGTTAAGTCACCTTTATTTATATAACAGTTAGCGCTTTTTACAATACAAATTGTTTCAAAGCAGCTTCACAGAGATAACAGGAACATGTTATAATAGTATTGTAAAATTCAAAATTAAATATCCCCAATAACGTTACCTGTGGTAAAATGATAGGAGCAGACATTGCTGTAGGGAGTTGGCAGATTAGTCTGTTATTCCTAGCTAGCCACAAGTCTCTCCTGCGCTGGCTCAACTCCTCTGTCTCACTCCCTTCACGTTTTCTGACAGTCGGTATCGCATAAAAATTAACTCCGGGGTTCTTACTGCTGTTGTTAGAACAGCAGTGTATTACACAACACACCATCCCACTGTTTTAAAAAAAAATACAGCGATAATACCATGAATAATACTAGGGATGCACCGAATTTTCGGCCACCGAAAATTTTCGGCCGAAAATGTCCCAAAAGTGCATTTTCGGTTTTCGGCCGAAAGACTTTTATTACCGAAACAGAAGGGCCGAAATGTTGTGATGACGTCGGGTTTAATTTATCACCTGAAATCCAAACATTCCGATCGCTACGCTGAATATGAGAGGAACACGGCCCAGAGAGAGAGTGAGAGAGAGAGAGAGAGAGCGCGCGCGAGAGAGAGAGCGCGTGTGCGAGAGGGTGGAGAGCGAGAGAGAGAGAGCGCGCGCAAGAGGTACGGAGAGAGAGAGTGCGCGAGAGAGAGAGAGAGCGCGCGTGCGAGAGGTACAGAGAGAGAGAGAGAGAGAGAGAGAGAGAGAGAGAGAGAGCGCTACGGCGCTCTGCAATCAAATACGATTTTAAATAGGCTTAGTAAAAAAAAAAATAGAAAAATCAACGTGTGGCGAACCTAAATGCACTTTGAGAGAACATTTAATTTTCAAACCTTTCTGCAGGCCAGTAGGCCTGTACATTATTATTTAATTTACACATGAGTGGGGTCAAGTTACCATTTTAGTCTGAATTTTATTTTATACTGTGCATTTTTGCAATTTGCTAAATAAATATTTGGATACTTTGTAATTGATTTATTCTTTGAAACTTTAATATTAATTTATGCAAATGTAATGCCTTGATTTTAGTAAAGTTAGTACACAGTCATAGCCATAAATGCAATGGTAGGCCTACTAATAATTGGTATAATTTCTTTCGGTGTTTCGGTTTTCGGTTTTCGGCCTTGGTTTCCTCCTTTTCGGTTTTCGGTTTCGGCCAAGAATTTTCATTTCGGTGCATCCCTAAATAATACCGACGCTGCCTCGCTTGTCAATTGACTGACTGACAGTTGCCGTGGTTTCTATGTCAACAAAATGGCCGCCGCGAACATTGATGACGCAGATCGAATAAGGTCTATTGGCTTTCACTTCTTGTAAATATACGTTCTTTGCTGTAAATCAATTTACAGTAGTGAACTAGCCCGCGTAAAACTGACCAATGGCAAGAGAGATTTCTTTTGAATTTTTTTGACTGTATTGGTTGAAGTGGCCGTTAATGTGGACAAAAGATGTAGCCTACCGGTAACTCCAAAAAGGTTAGTACATTATTTCTATTTTATGTAAAACAAAAATTTGCAAATGTTTTCATTTATGTTAACAGCAAACTAACATGATTTGTCTTTTTGTTTTCGTCGGAATGGTTTTGGTGCCTTTTTTTTCCCTGACAGTCGGCCGGATCTCCGTCACGGTGATAATATTAACTGGTAAGTAAGCTAAGTTAACCTATATTATCCGAAATATTCTTTAGTTAAAACGATAACAATAACGTTTGTACATATCTCTGCCTCTTTAACGGAAGCTCGCTAGGCGGAGTCGTCGGTTAGGCTAACGTTAACCGCAACGAACTAACGTGTCGTGGTGAAATACTGAGGTAAAGTGAGATAGACGAAACCCTTGTTTAAGTGAGGTTTTTAAACAAGATTTTCACGTATATGCTTTGATTTATTTTCAGGTTTGTGATCTGTATAATGTCTGCAGTCTGCAACGATGGAGGTGTGTGTTGGAGCCTTTCCATTGCCGTCATAACATCAACTGGTAGGTTAACTTCACTTAAATAAGCCGAAGTAAACTTAAACAGAGAATAATAATAACATATGTATGTTCCGTGAACTTCCGTCCCCTATTTATCACAACTTAGCTAGTTAGGGAGATGTAACAACGTTAACAGTGAGCTAAAGTGAAAAAATAAGTTAAAAGGAATAGTGCACCTCAAAAAGAAATTCTGTCATAATTGACTTGCCCACAAGTTGTTCTAAACCTGCATGAAGTTCTTTCTTCTGAACATAAAAGAATATATTTTGAAGAATGTTGGTAATGGAACAGTTTGCTGGTCCCCATTGACTTCTATAATAAATAAATAAAAATACTATGGATGTCAATGGGGACCAGAAACTTGTTTGGTTACTCATGTTTTTTAAAATATCTTCTTAGGTACACAGCACAAGAAATAAATTAATACAGGCTATGAACAAGTTGAGGCTGAGTAAATGGTAAATGGATATCATTTTAATTTTTTAAGTAAACTAACCGTTTAAGCGACACCATTGTTAATTACATCTTTTGTTTTATTTTCAAGTTTGTGGCCTGAATCATGTCTGCAATGTCGGAGGTGTGTTTTGGAGTCTTTTCTTGTGATTGCCGTCCTAATGGTGATGACATCTACAGGTGGGTAAGATGACATCAACTAAATTAGCAGAATTATGCGTTAGTTTAGCAGGCAAACATAATATAATGTAACTCCCGATGAAACCAACGGAAGGGGAGAAAACGGGTTTACCAGGCAGCAGAGTTAAAGTGCTTTTAAATAATCATTCATCAGTTTCTGTTCTTTATTTTGAATTTGCAGAAGCCATCCCCTCCGGACTGTACATCACTGCGGACGCTCTCCACTAATATACAGAACAGGTTGACGTTTGAGGAGGAGGAGGAGGAGGAAAGGGTTAGCAATATACCATTATCAATATAGCAAAATTTTGCTAACTAATATTTTAAATGTTGTTTAATTTATTAAAAAAACTATAAACACCATACAACATCATATCTTACATCATCTTTACCCCTCATGTCGTTGTTGTTAGTAATACGTTTTGTCATTGTATTTTATTTCTGTGAACTATAATAACACTAAAAGGCTGCTGTGACTTTGTCTGTTTCAGGAGAGTCTGTTCTCTAAGTAAAAACATGGATGCTGACTATGAAGAATCATCATCCAGCTACTACAGCTAACAGACTCTTCTTCAGCATTAACTGTCCATTTTGTCGAATGCAGAATTAGGTAACCCAAAATATATATATTTTTTACATTACATTTACATTCATGCATTTGGCAGACACTTTTATCCAAAGGAATTACATTGTATTTAAGTTTAAAGGAACACCCTACCGTTTTTTGAAATAGGGTTTTTTCACTGTCTCCTCTATATTTAGATAAGTGGGCAAATGTATTTTTGTCTCAGTGCATGCATTGTCTTAAGGTGCGTTCACACCAAACGCGAATAGAACGTCTGGTGCGAGTGATTTAAATGTTAAGTCAATGTAAAGACGCAATTATGCACCTCTAGAGGTCAATCAACATCAGCCATCTTGCAAACAGACAACCGTCTAGCACTTGCCCCTCCCACAAGAAGCGGATTTCTCCTCTGACGCGCGCGCGTCAATTTCTCTTCAAACACTTGCTTTTTACGCGTGTCAACTTAGCTTTGGACACGCGATTGGATTCTAAATGTTCAAGCGTCCAACTAGACGTGGTAGACGAGAATTTTATGCTCTATTCGCGTTTGGCAGCGCCGCCGGATAGCATGTCTGCTCCCGACTTTTGGGGAGCTTTTTCACCGTATCACCTAGAGTGAGATACATACATAACTTTTTTCATCTCCGTGCGTGCCGTAACTCTCTGACGCACCCACCACTAGCCTACAGTAGCTTAGACCAAAGACTGGATGTAAATAGCTCCAGCTAGCATACTAATCCCAATAAGTGACAAAATAACACCCACATTTTCCTATTTACATGTTGTGATTTGTATAGTCACAGCGTGTACAAATAATAAGGTCATATGAGACACTGCCATCTTTTAACCATATAAATACTGGGAACTATATTCTCAGAAGGCGAAGCACTGCTACTTCTGTGGAGTGATTACCGCAGCTCTGAGCAAACTCTCTGCTCCTCACTACAGGGCTTCTCAAGTGCTGCGAGCAAATCACTCCACAGAAGTAGCAGTGCTTCGCCCTCTGAGAATGTAGTTCCCAGTATTTATATGGTTAAAATATGGCTGTGTCTCATGTGACCTTATTATTTGTACACTCTGTGACTATACAAATCACAACATGTAAATAGGAAAAGGCTGGTGTTATTTTGTCACTTATTGGGAGCAGCATGCTAGCTGGAGCCGTTTACATCCAGTATTTGTGCTAAGCTAGGCTAGCGGTGGGTGCGTCAGATAGTTACGGCACGCACAGAGATGAAAAAGGTATGTATAGACTTATCTAACTCTGGGGGATACGGTGAATAAGCTAAAGTCCCAAAAAGGCGTGTTCCTTTAAGACTAGGCGATTTCCTAGACAGATATTGACTTGGGACTATATTGCGGTGAATCACAGGCGAACCACTGCTACTTGGGCGCAGAGATATGACGCAACACCTGAAATCCCCCAACTTCCGTCAACATATTGGTGTGAATATTAGTTAACTATTTTTCCTACAGTAGACATAGTGAATGGCGATGAATATGGCGGATTTTGTGAGAGACAAAGAAGATGAGTTCTCAAAAAAGTCGAAGACTATAGGATGGATCAATGCAGAGAAGTCCTCGGTAGCTGAGACACAACTGCGGGCACCTCATCTTGATCTGACACGTTGAGCCTGGTCATCGATGGCAGTACCTTGTCCCACTCGCCACAGCACAGATACTCTATTTCAGTCGGCATAGGCTGGCATATTCCTACACTCACACCACCAGTTAGTGTCGGCTCTCATCCTCACGCCCTCAGGCTGTTGAACAATCGCAACCTCCTCCTTTTGTCTGTCTATTTCCAAAGCACGCAGCCCCTCTTCTGAAAACTCTGGTTCGTAGAGTTATGGTTCTGGATCTTGGCTGTCTGAGAAGTCACCCTCTTCGTCTCTCACAAAATCAGCCATGTTTATCGCCATTCACTATGTCTACTGTAGGAAAAATAGCCAGCTAATATTCATGCCGGTATGTTGACGGAAGTTGGGGGATTTCAGGTGTTGCGTGATATCTCTGTGACCAAGTAGCAGTGCTTCGCCTGTGCTCCGTCCCAAGTCAACATCTGCCTAGGAAATCGCCTAGTCTTAATCTGCATTGCTATTTGCACTCGTTGTGAATAGACCCTTTTACTGTTTGTACACATTGATGACGTGGCAACGTATGCGTGCGCAAATTGGCAACGGAAGTATGGCGAGAATCAGCCCATATAAAGTGGGCGCTGCAGACGCGAGCATTTTTTTATTATGTCCTCGCTCCAATCAACACGTTTAATCGCCTGCAGCCACAGGCGCCGCCGGTTCTTCTGAAACGCCCGTGATCCTGTCGGAATCCTATAAAACTTAAGTCCCATGGTGGAATATCGATTAGTGCAACCGTAAAAGCAACAACCAGACATTTTGATGCTGGGAAACCGTTTTGATAAACTTTAGGAGTTGCTAACACGTTAGAGCCAGTGGGAAACAACACCACTTCCGTTGCCAAACTATTTGATCACGTGGGCTGTAAAAGGGTCAATACGCAGGCCACAAAAAGTAATTGAGTTTTTTAATCACTTTTACTCCCAACATGCTATCCGGCAACAAAGGGTTCCATTTATTATGCAAAGCTAAGCTAGTGGCGGCACTGCCAGACTAAGACAATGCATGCACTGAGACAAAAATGCGTTTGCTAAATATAGGGGAGACGGTGAAAACCACCTTTTTCAAAAAACGGTGGCATGTTCCTATTATTAAAGGAGAACTCCGGTCAATTTTAACATTGAGCTCATTTTTTGTACATTTGGAGTGCTGTCAGTACAGAGAACAACGACAAAAATCGGTGTTGTTGCCTACACCGTGTTATCCTCTTTTTAAAATTCGCACCCCGTTGACTTAAACGGGGCAAGTTCTAAACCTGCTTTTAGCCTCTTAACATCCTTGATGTGTCATTACAAGTTACCAATGATCGCGCACGCGCAAACTCGACAATAGACTACTGTCGACTTCGACCGAAAACAGGAAGAAAACACAGGTATGTGAGCTGGCTGAATAAACATCATTTTTATTCATATCTTTCACATCTACTGCAGTCAGATTGACCGTGGTCACTCTTAATAACATCACTCACATGGCTGTGCACTTATAATATACAAATCAAGGATGTTAAGAGGCTAAAATCAGGTTTAAAACTTGCCCTGTTTAAGTCAACAGGGTGCGAATTTTAAAAAAAGGATAACACGGTGTAGAAAACACTGATTTTTGTCGTTGTTCTCTGTACTGACAGCACTCCAAATGTACAAAAAATGAGCTCAATGTTAAAATTGACCAGAGTTCTCCTTTAAGTTATCCATTCCCTGGAAATCAAACTCATTGTTTCAGCATTCTTGCATCTTTCTCTACTGTTGAAGCTACACAGGAATGTATTGTGAAAGAATGAAGCTTAAATGATTCGAATGTAATAGATTATGAGGTAATTATGTACCATCTCTGTAGGTGCATTCAGAATCAGATGTTTTGCTTTTATCAACATAAATGTACATGCATCATTAAGTTTGAGAGTTAGGGCAAATTCTGACAACACCGATCTCAAAATTAATGTATTTTTTTCCCCTTTGTGCTTGCAGGTTCATTCTCAGAATCAACTCTGATGGCACCAAACACTAAAGGCACAGAGCAGATGGAAATCTGGAAAGATCCACACACAAAAAAGCATCAGCCTGAACCTCCTCAGTGTTTCTCATCAGAGAGCTTGTCAACTTTGACTGGCAAAATTACTGAAATGTAACAACACAAACTGACTTTTATGGTATTTTATTATTTTAAGGCCTGTTTTGGTTTTCAGTGCGTGTACGCACGTTTTTGCCATGCTACAGATACAAATGGTCCCCAGGAGATTAGTTCTATGGACTTTGGTGATTTTTGCCTTTTTTTTTTTTTTTTCAGCTATTGAGGTCAAGATTTGTAATTTGTACTTCTAAAAACAAAATGTTCAACAATTAAAAATAATATTTTAAGGACAAATGTTCATGAGTTGTTGTAATTTTTGGGGGTGGGGTAAACATGTAAAAAAACATAATAATACTACACAATACACAATACTAATACTGTAAATGACAATACGGTAACAGACAAAATACAGTAAATGGTACAGTATACTGTAATTGAAAATACAGTAAAGATACAGTATACTGTAATTGAAAATACAGTAAAGGTACAGTATACTGTAATTGAAAATACAGTAAAGATACTGTAATTGAAAATACAGTAAAGATACAGTGTACTGTAAGTGAAAATACAGTAATAATACTGTAAAACATTTTACAGTAAATTACTGGCATCCAGCTGCCAGTAAGTTACTGTAAAATTTACAGCAATCTCTTTACAGTGTAGTAACAAAGAAACACAATTAGTTAGTTTTAGTTAGATTTTTGGGGGGAGTAACGCAATATTGTAATGCATTACTTTTAAAAGTAACTTTCCCCAACACTGGTCAGTGGTCACAACAATAAAAAACACAAATAACACACAAGGTATTGTCAGGGTGTGTGCAGGATGCCGAAGACGAGGACAGAAGGTTCTGCAGTATAGTAGATTTATTTACAAAATAAACTTCAATAAACATACAAGAACAAAATAAACTCCAGGGGCCTGTTTCAGAAAGGAGGTTAAGTGAAAACTCTGAGTATGTTAACCCTGAAATGAGGGAAACTCTGAGTATTCCGTTTCAGAAAGGGAGGTAAGTCAAACCTGAGAAAGCAGAGTGGTCAAGCCCGTTTCTGAAAGAGAGGTAACTTATACTCAGAGTCAGTTACCATGGTAACTTACTCTGTGAACCTAACCTGGTCTGGAGCAGGTTTACTTCAGTAAACCCAGAGTTTCTTGCGGTCTCCTCCCCTTTTTTAAAGAGGAAGCGGTGTTTAAACCCCAACAATAATACTAAAATGTATTTACACATTCTTTAAGGAATATATATTGTTTGTCCATGGTTTAATTGACTAAATCTGTTTTGCAGCACTTTGCCAAAAAATAAAAGTATTAAAACGTTTGCTAAACTTTTATTTGATTACCACCGTTTTTGATAATATATTTGTATTAAATCATATTTAAAAAAAAATCGGAATAAAAAACATTTCATAGAGCTCAATTATTTTTTAAACATAATTTAATAAGTTATTAAAGATAAAAAATAAGATGTTAATCTAATTCATAATCAATTATTGAAATTAGTTGATTCGATATGTTTTATTGAACAAACTCAAAATGTTTCATTTTAACTGATGATAATAATAACCGTAATTTAATAATGCAGTTTATATATGTAATAATAGTTTTAATACCATAAACCGTGATATTTTCTGAGACGGCTATCATACTGTGAAACTCTCATATGTTACAACCCTACATGGGAGAGTCCACCAACCCAACCCAACCCTACATGGGAGAGTACTAAATCCCATATCAACCTCAACCACTTGAACAAAAAGAGAGACAAGAAACTGCACTTTTAATGCTTTCAAATTAACAATATACAGTTGCATGAATTATTCTTGAATTGATCAAAGTGTGTAGAGGAGAAGGTTACATACAAAATATACCTTTTTTGTCCAAAGTTTTTTTATTGAATGACAACTTTGCAAAAACAATTACTGTACAATGAAATACACATTTTCCATTTTTAAACCAAACATACCCCACCCATAACCCACCCTTCCATCCAATTACAAACAAGTCTGCATTTAAGAGATCCTACTAGAGAGGATTTAAAAAAGTCCAAATTATAGTACATAACGATGAAAAGGGTAAGATTAAAAGAACACACACAAAAAAAAAAAAAAGAGGGTAGCTACTCTGATATTGTTGTAGTTGGTTTCTCAAAAAATGTCAAGAAGGGGCGCCATATTTTGAAAAATTTATTCTCAGATCCCTGGGTGGTGTACCGTATTTTCTCTAGATTCATACAGAACATAATGTCCCTAATCCAATGTGAGTGGGAAGGAGGAGCAGGATCTTTCCACTTGAGTAAGATAGCCCTACGAGCTAATAAGGAGGTAAAGGCCAAAACTTTCAGCTTCCCTTTAAGCAAGGCCAAATTTGGAGCAATGCCAAAGATCCCAGTAAAAGGGTTTGGCTCAATCTGATGCTGAAGTACTTCAGACAACGTTTGAAACACTGATGTCCAGAACTCATTCAGGGAGGGACACGTCCAGTACATGTGAAACAGTGACGCAGGTGCGCTCTTACAGCTATCACAGGTCGGGTCCACATCAGGGAACATACGAGCTAGTTTGGTTTTAGATATGTGAATACGGTGTACTACTTTAAATTGCACAAGAGCATGTTGGGCACACATGGAGGTAGAGTGTATCCGATCCAGGACTGAATCCCACATGTGATCTGTGAAGGCAGAGCCTAGGTCCTGCTCCCACATGGTTCTTATAGCTGCTAATGAGGGGCTATGCAACTTTGAAATAAGGTTGTAAAAAACAGAGATTGTGCCATTTTAATGTGGGGTTAACAGAAAGAAACTTATCGACAGGGTTGGCTGGGGGTTTATTGGGGAATTGGGGAATCAACTTCTGTATATAATGCCTGATTTGTAAAAATCGGAAAAAATTTGTCTTTACCAAACCAAAGTTTTTTGTCAATTGAGAAAAACTAGCAAATAGGTCATTAATAAATAAATCGCCAATGCATTTTAAGCCTTTTTTGTGCCAGATCTTAAATGCACTATCCACCATCGAGGGAGCAAACAAATGATTAGCTGCAATTGGGCTGAGAAGTGAAAAAATTTGAAGTCCAAAATTCTTCCTAAATTGGGTCCAGATTCGAAGAGCGTGTTTAATCACAGGAAAATCATTAGGAATAGCAGAGGAGAGTGGGAGTGCGGCGCTTAAGAGGGCAGATAGAGACAATGGGCTAATGGCGCTGGACTCCATTGTTACCCAGACTGGGGCTGAGTCGTCGAGGTGAAAATGCACCCAATACACTAAAGAACGAATATTAGCAGCCCAGTAGTAGTATTGGAAATTAGGGAGGGCCATTCCACCTGTTTGTTTGGGTCTTTGAAGAAAAGCTTTCCGTAACCGAGGGTGTTTACCATTCCAAATATAATTTATCATTAAAGAGTCGAGGGCCTGAAAAAAGGATTTAGGGAGAAAAATGGGGAGACATTGGAAAAGATATAGGAACTTTGGGAGAAGTGTCATTTTAATTGAATTTATTCTACCTATAAGAGAAAAAGACAGAGGAGACCACTTCGTTAATATTTGCTTCGCCTGATCCAATAATTTGAGGAAGTTCGATTTAAATAGGTTTTTAAAATTCCTGGTAAAACATACCCCAAGGTAACTCAGATGATCTGTCACCACCTTGAGTGGGAGAGAAGTATAGTTGAGTTTAAGTGCTTCTGTATTAATCGGAAAGAGTTCGCTCTTACTTAAGTTAAGTTTATAGCCTGAAAATTGACTAAAGACCTCTAACACAGAAAGTGCCTCCGGTAGGGAGGTGGCTGGCTTTGAGACAAACAAAAGTAAGTCATCAGCGTATAAAGATACTTTATGCTCGATTCCTCCTCTCCATATCCCCTGTATCCGCTCGTTTCCACGAATGGCAATCGCAAGAGGTTCGATTGCAATAGCAAAAAGGAGTGGGCTCAAAGGACAACCCTGCCGGGTCCCACGATGTAAATCAAAACTACTCGAGTAACGGCTGTTTGTTAATACTGAGGCTGAAGGGCATGCATATAAAAGTTTAACCCAAGAAATGAAAACAGGACCCAAACCAAATTTTTCAAGGGTAAAAAATAAGTAATTCCATTCTACTCTATCGAATGCTTTTTCAGCATCCATAGAAGCAAGGCATTCTGATACAGTATTCTTGGGGGAATATAAAATGTTCATTAAGCGACGGATATTATAAAATGAGTGGCGTCCCTTTATAAAGCCAGTTTGGTCGGGGGAAATGATAAATGGAAGAATATCCTCCAATCTGTGGGCGAGGATTTTGTCAAGTAACTTTACGTCCGTATTTAATAGCGAAATTGGTCTGTATGATGCACAATCTAGAGGGTCTTTATCCTTTTTTAACAACAGGGAGATACAGGCCTGATAGAACGAAGGGGGAAGTTTACCTGAGTCAAATGAGTCTGAGAATACTGAACATAAAAAGGGCGATAATTCCACTGAAAATTTCTTAAAAAAGTCAGAAGAAAGTCCGTCTGGGCCAGGAGATTTACCTGATTGCATAGATGTTATTGCTGCAATAATTTCCTTCTGAGTAATAGGTGCCTCAAGGCTATGCCTCAGGTCTTGAGAGAGGGAAGGCATGTTTAGGTTACCAAAAAAGGTTTCCATGGCAGTTACGTCTGCTGTACAATCCGAACTATACAAATTAGAATAAAATATTTGGAACTTTTCGTTAATAAGTTTCTGATCCGATGTTGTACACCCACTGTCTGTCCGTATTTCAGGGATAAGTTGTTTCGCTCTAAATCCCGCAGTTGATTGGCTAGGAGTTTACCAATCTTGTCACCATGCTCGTAAAAAGTACTTCTGCTTCTCAGCAACTGGTCGGCAACTTGACGAGAGGAAAGAAGGTTGAATTCTGTCTGGAGTTTTAAAACGTTCTTTGTAAAGTTCAGGTGAGGGCGAATTAGCATATTGTCTGTCAATGTTCAGAATATGATCAGCAATTTCAGTTTGTTTCTGTTTTAAACACTTATTTTTGTGTGCTGCAAATGATATAATTTCACCCCTCAAATAGGCTTTCAGGGCTTCCCAAATCGTTGCATTGGACACATCCGGTGTTTTATTTATATTCAAAAAAAAATGTATATGTGTGGAGATGTGTGTAAGAAAAGTCTCATCTGAGAGCAACAATGGATCCAATCTCCACTGTCTTCTTGTACACTCAGCATCAGAGAAAGCCAATTGAAGGAGCAGAGGAGCGTGATCTGAGATCACAATACTTTCATAACTGCATGACTTAAGGTCTGACATTAATGAATTATCAACAAAAAATAATCTATTCGGGTATAGGTGTGGTGAACATGAGAAAAGAATGAGTATTCTCTTCCTGTGGGGAATAAAAACCTGTACGGATCAGAGAGGCTATAATCAGCAAGAAATGATTTGATATGGTCAGCAGAACGGCTAAGAGTGGCAGGGTTAGGGGAAGAACGGTCTAATACTGGGTCTAAATAACAATTAAAATCCCCACCAAGAATAAGAGTGTGAGAATTGAGATCAGGTAGTTGAGAAAAAAATCTCTTAAAGAATTGTACATCATCAATGTTAGGCGCGTAGACGTTGGCCAAGATGACTGACTTATTGTAAAGTTTGCCTGAAACTATAATAAAACGACCATTATTGTCCGATATAATGTTTGAGGGCTCAAAAGGAATGTTACTATCAATAAGGATAGCTGTGCCCCTAGCCTTACCCCTGAAATTAGAATGGAAAAGTTGTCCACGCCAGCATTTACCTAAACGCCATTGGTCAGAGTCATGCAGGTGGGTTTCTTGAAGAAACACTATCCCAGCCCTGAGCCGCTTTAGGTGGGTGAAGACTTTACCTCTTTTAATGGGGTGATTTAGCCCCTTGACATTCCAACTAATTAAATTCAGATTGCCCTTCATCTAACTCCGTTATAGTAAGCTGAGAATCAAGAGTTGCTACAGTGAGAGAAAGAAAGGCACATGAACAGAGTAGCAAAACAACGAGGAAAAGAAAAACCGAAAAAAATAAAAAAATAACTGAAAATACAGCAGGTGGTAGCTTATCAGCCACGAACCCAGTTAACTCCAACCCAACCCACCCTAACCCCACCCCATATATTGCTCTAAACAGCAAACCCCATGGGACCCTTACTAGTCTCACAACAAACATTCCAGGCTTTACTTCGCGATCTGTGCTAGCTCCCACATAGATATTGTAGGCTACAATTCACCCTATAGCAGCCTAGTAACAATGAACAATCATATATACCCAGCAAACAATCAAAATGACAACAAATCAAACAGAAATAGTCATCCAGAATATTCAGATACCAACAAAAAAAGGCCGTGAATTAGTCAAGCTGTCAAAATGATAAACAAAACAAACAAAAATTGTCACGCTCATCCAGCCGATTTCAAATACTATAACCAATAAAAGCATGAGTTAGACAGACAATCAAAATGACAATAATGCTAATAATTAAACTGTCACACTCATCGAGCTAATTTGAAATAAAGATATAAATAAATAAAAGGGCGTGGATCAGGCAATGCAATACAAGCTACAAAAATAAAAAATAAAATGTCTCACGCTCACCCAGCTGATTCTCTCATTTTAAAGGGCGAGGAGAGAGAGAAAAAATCGTGAGGTAACATCAGTCTGTGAAATTGGCTGGGGCTAAGAATAGAACATTTGTCCCCAGTTGTATACTCACAAACGCATTTACTATGTACTCCCATCCAAAGTAGAGATGAAATTGGATGCTTCAGAAACGGACCGCAACCACATCCTCTCCCCGTTCTGGAGAGTGATGCGCAGCTTCGCAGGGAAGAGGAGGGAGGGTCGGAGACCGCGCTGATAGAGCTCAGCCATAACCCCCTTGTATTCAGCCCGCTGCTTCAAAACTTCCGCGCTGTAATCCTCATAAAACCGGAGCTTGTGGCCATGGTATTCCAGCTCACCTTGTTTACGTGCCTCTCTCATTATCAAGTCTTTAATCTGGTAACGGTGAAAGCGAATGATGACGGGACGCGGTCTCTCGCGCGGGCCAGGTTTAGGTGCCAAAGTGCGATGAGCTCTGTCCAGCTCCGGGGGAGAAGAGAAACATGATCACCAAAAACCTCGACGAGAAGCTGAGAGAAAAAGGCGGTAGCGCGCGCTCCCTCAACTGACTCTGGTAGGCCCACAATGCGAACGTTCTGTCTCCGACTTCTCCCTTCCAAATCCGATAGTTTAGATTTCAGCGACTTGTTATCTTCCTGCAGTAAGGAGCACGTAGCCTCAAGTTTCTCCAGGCGTCCGCAGACAACTTCCGCGTTAGACTCAAGATCGGTTATACGTTGTCCATGTCCTGAGACCACAGCCTGGATCTTGTCTAGCTTAGTGTCCATGCTTGCGAACGATGACTTGAACTCGGCGGCTATGGCTGCTCTGTGCTGCTCAAGCAAAGTCGAAATGGATGTAGCCGATAGGCTAACGTTAGCGTCACTGCTAACGCTGTCCGAGGACGTCTCTGACTCTGCCAAGTCACTTTTTGCAGTTTTCATGGGTCTGGGCATTATTCCGAACGTAGTATTGGTATTATCGGCAATATATGTACAGCTAATTGATGAAAGTAGGGTTTAAACAGGAAAGACAGAAAAAGTTAGTGGGAGCTAGAAAACGAACGCACCTACTCCATGCTGCGTAACCCGGAAGTCCCCCAAAATATACCTTTTAAAAAATGTATGTTAAATCCACTATTGTTTTATACTGAATTGGTCTATAGTTTATGCAGTAGCCTATTTAATGAAATTGCATCATATTTTATTTTAAATTACAGAAGAATTAAGAGTAATCCCTTTAATCAAATTGCAATATTTAGATTGCTTGGTAATTAATTACACCCAACACCTCTTTTTGCCTGGCGCTGTTGCCATGGTGACTCAAAAAATCTGCGCTCCATTGATAATGGCTTTTTATAGTTGTGGTGCACGCGCTTAACTCAGAGTCAGTCAACTCAGAGTTGATTGAACCAACTCATTTCAGCTGTTCTGTAACCGAGAACTCAGAGTTTCCCATCTCAGGGTAAGTCAACTCAGAGTTCAAGTTTTAACTCAGAGTTGGTTGAACCTCCTTATTGAAACAGGCCCCAGGACTTCAGGGGAAACACAACCATACATTGACGACGACCAACAAACACTGAGGGAAAACACGGGGCTTAATTGAACGGGGACTAATGGGATAATGAACTGAACACAGGTGACGGGAATTGCTAATCAGACAGAGAGGGAAAACTAACAGGACTGAACCAAAATCACAAAGACAGGGGGAAACAAGGTCACAAAACAGAACTAAACACATCAAAACCGTGACAGGTATGTTTTCAGAGCATGATTTTTTAAATGGTTGATCTTGCTCTGGCTGCAGTGAAGAATCTTGCACAATTTGTCTTTCCAAGACTTGGTTTCAGTTCAGCAATATTCATATATAATATGGATGACTGCCAAAATGTGTATTGTTTTCAGTTAAATGTAAAAGTTTCTTGCATTTACTCTTGTGATTCATTTGTCCACAGTATATATATATTGAGTCAGTGCTGTATAAAATCCAGGTGCTCTTTTAAGAATATCGACATGCAGAAATGTTTGTTTTGAAGTAACGGATGTGGTTCCTCTGTGGTGTTCTTTCATGAATGCTGTTTTTGTTCAGACCAATTTCATCATGTTTCACTGGTTAAGTCTGTTGCTGTAGATTCAGCCTAACATTGTGCTTTATAAGAGCAGCATTGCTAAAATTACATTATTTCACAGCATATTACAGTGGACTTTTAGAGAATAGATAACTTTGTTTATCAAGCTTTATGCAAATCAACAAACTTTGTGTAAATAGGATATTCAACAAAGCAAAGTCTGATCAACTTACGATCTTGTTAGGGCCCGACCACCGATGGTGTGAGGACCCTCTTGGAATTGCTCTGTTTGTTATTACATGGTTGTAACTCTAATTTATTGGACTTCTGACTCCATTTAGCTTTTGGAGAAATAATTAACCTAGGGATTGATATAAGTTTTCAACACTGTAAATGTTTACATGGTTTGTTGAATAAAGACTAAAGACACGATGGTACACAGCAGTATGAAAATATATTTGCAAAATATTGGACTGTGGTTTACAGAAAAAACAGAACTGGAGTACAACCCCTAACAGACAGTTTTCATCTCAAGTGTCTCTACAGCATTTTTTTTTTTTAGATCACAAAGCTCTCAGATCGTGTTTGCAAGTATCTTCAGAGAAAGGATTTAGACGCTGCTGAAGAAAATGTTTTGCTCGTTAGTTTTTTGCTGTATGAGCTTTTGGCATCTGGTTGGTGAGTTATAAACATGTTTTTATTCTCTGAATTGATGTCACTGTGAGTCTAGATTCAGGTGTGTGATGAAATGGTGCATTAGGTTTCTAATATCTTCTTGGCATATTAATTGAAGTCTTAATATTCTAGCATCAGTCAACTCTTTCCATCTGAAGGTACAACACTATCACTGTTTCCTGTGTAAAGATCCACTGAAATTTAATTGCAATAAATAAACTTTAAGATTCACTTATGCAAAGCAAAAACTTATGATATGCATATGTATCATAACGTGTACCGTCCATGACATTCTACCAGAAACGTACATTTCCACTTATAAAAAATCTAGGGGGGGAAAATATTTTATTCTTAAATCTGAACATTGAGTCATATAGAGGACATGTTAAACTATGAGAAACACATAGCATGCCATCTCAGCATGTTTTTATGATTGAATAAAATACATTTTTATACGCATTTCACCCCTAAAATGTCAGGCCCCGTCACAGACAAATTTGTATATGTTAGAATGGTTTCCTAATGAATTTCTTTGATACAAATAGCATTTTCTTATTGGTCACATAATTACTTTGATGAAATATTTAGCAAGTTTTCGGTCACTGTAGTACACAAAATCGCAGAATACCCGCCAGGCACTCATATAGTTGTAAAAAAACTAGCTTTACATAGGTGATTTTTACAAAAACATAGTGATGGATATATACCCCCACCTTCATCTACACAATTAAAGAGATGAATTCATCAATATTTCCTCAAATAGTACATTTTTCATCATAATTCCCTGTGTGACAGGACTGACCGTGGCGTGACAGGACTGACTTTATGTATTTCATTGATGCAGAAAATGTTGTTTTACTATAATATTGCATTAAATACATATTATATGCATTAAATGTGATAAAAAAAGAACAATGCTATTCATTTGTAAGGCCGTGTCACAGGACTGTCAGGCCCTGTCACATAGGGATGTGACGGGACCTGAGGTGACGGGGCCTGACGGCCGCCATTTTAAACTGCCATTACTCAGCCTGTTAGCATATTAGCATAAAAACTGTTAACATGCAAGCAAGGAATTTCGATAACATTTTTAGACATGTTTTGGATTTTTTTTTAAATCATTATTTTTCTAGGATGTTTTCCTGTGACAGGGCCTGACCCTTTAGCTCGTTGTCCTAAAAAAAACCCATACAAAAACAAGTTTAAAATCATACATCATCAATTTAATTAGAGAACTTATCCCTGATCATGTCAGCTTCCCCTCTGTCAAATTATGCCACTTCCTGCGATTCATACCCTTTTTATAGTGGCTTATAGGGCTTATTGCACACATTTTATGTAGCCTATAGTTTTATGTAAACGTGACAGGACTGACCGAAAACATGGGGACAGTTGTAAACTAGTATTTATTTGTAGAATTTATGTATAATATCATGTTTTTAATCAATTGATGTGAATGATAACTAGTTAAACTTGTTATTGATGTTATTTTCTAAATAACAGTTTATAGCATAACAAAACTATGAAAGCTGTAGCTCCAATTTGGCTGAGGCTGAGGACAAGGACAAGGACAGGATCTGTAATTTTCAAAAGTGTTTTTAATAAAGAAAAGAATATCTGAGAACCTAATGAATGACATATTCATTTACAGACCAACTCACAGAAATCAACCATCGGTCAGTTTTAGAATTTTTTTGGATGAAATACTTTTTATTCACTGTAACAGTTCAAGGACAGATACTGTACGTTTCTGGTAGATTGATATAAATCAGTGTAGTCATGTGATGAATCAGAGGGGTTGTAAACTAGCAAACTGAATAAAGATAGTTCTCTTACGAGAGTATCTCTCGTACTGCGTAATATCTTACACTATGGGGAAAACCTCTTTTCCTCGAGATATTGAAGCCAAAAATTATCCTTAATTTTGAATCAATGTAAAACGTGTTGCGACAGCATGCAGACATGGGCAAGGCGGCTCGCGTGCCTATTGGCTGACCTGTGGCAACAGCAGCAGCAGCCTGTCGAGAGAGGCCCTTCTTGACGTGATACCCAATGGGGGTGCTTCGCGCCAATTTACGTCACGTCCCGCCAGAATAGGCGTGGCCTTGGCCTATAAATATAGCTCGACAGGCTGATACAAACTGATTTTCATCTCACGCACCGCTGGATCCAGAGTGAGAAGCCGCGCTGTCGACGCAAGCCTTCAGCGGGACGAGCCCTTGAGCCTGAAGTCGCTGGCCTTCACCTCGCCGCCTTCAGCTGCCGTACCTGCTGCGCTTTCCGGCATACTATGTATCCTTTACTCTGCTCTGTGTGTATGTGTGTGTGTGCTAGCCCCACGACTCACACGTCTATCATCTAAAAGAGCCGCGTCTTTTTAAAGATGCCATCCTCCTGTGGCTCGTGCCGAGCCACACTCAGCGACGGGGACCGCCATGTGATGCGTTCCTGCCTGGGAGAGGATCATGCATCTCGCAGCAGATAAAAATTTTGTCTCGCCGCGGCCAGACTTCCACCGAAACTTTTCGCTCGTTCAGTTCCAGAAAATGTGACTGTTCCAGTGTATTTGGCAGTAAACAAGCCGGTACCATGCATGGCCATGCCATGGCCCGCTTGCCTGCACAGAAATGCTGTTTCCACGGCGACCCAGACAAATCATATAAGCATTGTATTTTCTGTTTTTTCCGGCCACAGCCTGAGCTGTGAGCCTGAGCATAAATGCCCACAGCCCAGTGTTGATTTCTACACACAAACACAGCCCGCCACGGTACAGGGCTCGCACAAATGAAATCGACTCTTTTTTGTGACTCTCAATTGTGCATTAAATGTAGTGAATGTGCCCACAACCCAGTGCCCACAAACCATGGTACCATACTACATATACCATGGTATAATGTAAAACGAAACCAACACAAGTCTTCCTAGCCTCCTAGGAAATCGACGGTGTTTCAGTCTCGCCGCGGCCAGACTTCTACCGAAATTTTTCGCTCGTTCAGTTCCAGAAAATGCGACTGTTCCAGTGTATTTTGCAGTAAGCAAGCCAGTACCACGGCCCGCTTGCCTGCACACAAATGCTGTTTCCACGGCGACCCAGATAAATCACATAAGCAGTGTATTTTCTGGTATTCCGGCCACAGCCGATGGTGTTATGAGTGTAATAAAAATGCCCACAACCCAGTGCTCATTTCTACACACAAACACAGCCCGCAAAAATGCAGGGCTTGCACAAACAAAATCGCCTCATGTCGATTGTGCAGTAAATGTAGTGAATGTGCCTACGTCTCAGTGCCCACAAACACTACACACCACATGTCCCACGGGTTCTGTAAAAACGAAACCAACACACATTCAGTCAGCTCAGGCCAACGGTGTTTTCAGTGCAGTAAATGTGCCCGCTGTCCCGCGCCCACATTCACTCACAGACATGTTAAGCCCCACGGGGCTCGCCCCGCTCTCTCTCCCTCAGCAAACTGCTATAAGGGGTTGAGCGATCGGCGCGCCCCCCGCCTCAAACACTGTAAACACAGTGTCTGCGTTACAGCACGCCAGAGCTCCCTTGCCGTCACTATGTCACGGCCAGAGCCCAGATCTCATTCTACCCCTAGCTATTCACGCGAAAGTGTGGGCACAGCTTCCTGGGGTATCAGAATGGGTGCTGGGGGCTACTATAAAAAGAGGCTATTCGCTACAGTTCGCTCGACGCCCCCGCCGTTACACGGCGCGCGTCAAATCCATGGTGAAAACAGAAGTAGCACATCTACTTCGAGCCGAGATAGCGAAACTACTGAGCAAAGGTGCTATAGAACCTTTATCTCAGGCTCAGAGCGAAGGGGGCCTATACAGCAGATATTTTCTGGTACCGAAAAAAGATGGAGTTCTAGATTCTCGTTTTAGATCTGCGACAGCTGAACAGAGCACTTGTGAAGCGCCAGTTCAAAAAGCTTACAACCAGGATAATCCTCGCGCAAGTTCGCCAAGAGGACTGGTTTATGTCAATAGATCTGAAAGATGCCTATTTCCGAATACACCTCCACCTCGGGATGGGGAGCGCTGCTCGAGGGCAGACCGTTCGCTGGCCTGTGATCAGAACAGGAAAAGCTCCTTCACATGAACTGCTTGGAAATGATAGCAGTCGACAAAGCGCTACGGTGCTTCTGTCCCCAGATAAAAGGTCACCACGTCTTGGTCAGGTCGGACAACATGTCAGTGGTGGCAAACATAAATCACCAGGGCGGCAGGCGGCAGGTGGACCTGTTCCCGAACAGCTCCATGGGTGTTGAATAACCCGTACTGTCACCCAGTTCAGGCTGAACACGTTCACCTTGTCTGCGTTAAACATTGCTATCATAACTTGCTCCTGTAGGATGCTATTTCATGGGGAATGATGCTTGCAGCCTCTCTTCTCCGACTCTCTGTGAGTCTATGGTGATTATGCACTATATGAGCCCCGGGCTACTGCCCTTGGGACTTTGGTGTCGGATCCCAGTAAGCACGGCGTGTTGCATTGTGTTCCCCATAGCGTAAGATATTACGCAGTACGAGAGATACTCTCGTAAGAGAACGTACTCGGTTACTAGCGTAACCTCGGTTCTCTCTAGAGAGGGAACGAGTACTGCGTATCTTGCCGTGCATACAACAGCTTTGGTTCGCTTCAGCGATGAAAACCAGTTTGTATCAGCCTGTCGAGCTATATTTATAGACCACACCTATTCTGGCGGGAAGTGACGTAAATTGGCGCGAAGCACCCCCATTGGATATCACGTCACGCAGGGCCTCTCTCGACAGGCTGCTGCTGCTGTTGCCACAGGTCAGCCAATAGGCACGCGAGCCGCCTTGCCCATGTCTGCTTGCTGTCGCAACGCGTTTTACATTGATTCAAAATTAAGGATAATTTTTGGCTTCAATATCTCGAAGAAAAGAGGTTTTCCCCATAGTGTAAGATATTACGCAGTACGAGAGATACTCTCGTAAGAGAACCGAGGTTACGCTAGTAACCGAGTACGTTTTGTAGTGCTTTGACGTTTGAAAACTTACCTCTTGTCAAAATAGAGCAAACGGTTAAAAAAAGGTGAATGAGGTTTTGTGAAATTCAGATCTGTGTTTCGTCATTTTATTAATTTTTTTTGGGTTCTAACCCTATTGGTGTTCATAGACTAAGACTACATGAATGATGAAAATTATGAGGATACTGTTTATCTTTGCAATGCTTGACACAAAACTTAATGTGTCATTATCAGGAAGTCAAAAGTGTTCATCACTTTTCTTGTTTAATATGATCTCAATTCACTGCAGTGTTCAAAGTCTTACTTTAATGTCAGTCAGCTAACTAAAACAAGCTTAAAGCTTGATTAAACCAATGTTAAGATATTTATTTTACTGTAATAACTTAACTTCAGTGTGTGACTGAGAAACTGTCTGTGTTCTCCAATGTTTGCTGATTCAGATGCAGTGAAGACCGTTTCAGTGATGGAGGGAGATTCAGTCTCTCTAGACTCTAATGTTACTGCAATACAGGATGAAGATATGATAATATGGACGTTTGGACATCAAAAGACTGAAATAGCTCGAATCAATAAAGAGAAAGAACAGTTCTCCACATCTGTTTTTCCTGATGGGAGATTCAGAGACAGACTGAAGCTGGATAATCAGACTGGATCTCTGACCATCATGAACACCACAACCGCAGACTCTGGAGAATATGAAGTGACCATCAGCAGCGGCGGCACACCGACCACATACAGATTCACTGTTACTGTCTATGGTGAGTCACGATTAGTTTTTTTTCACCCTGTCTTACATATTTGAACAACTAAAATTAATGTGGGCCTCAATGACGTAACTATGACCAAACGTGCCCCATATTTTTCAAGGATTTATTTGACAAACTATAGAGTTAAATGTGTTTTTTGTCTAATCCTTAAATAATACTAGCCCTAAAGTGTTACGGTGTGGGTTTTGTGTCTTGTCATGTTTAGTGGTTCCCTGTCTTGTCATTTAGTTATCCCAGGTGTTTCTTGTTATCTCCGCCCCCTTGTTACCCTGTAAGCTCGTTTGTCCCTGATTATTTAAGCCCTGTGTTTCTACCCTGTCTTTGTGAGTTCTTGTTAAATGTTAAACGCTAGTGTCGGTTGTTCATGTATCCTGTTCCTATCTGCTTCAGCCGCACCATCGTTACATAAAGGACTTTCACAAAATATTTAATATTGTTTATTTATACTTAAAAATCATCCTGCACTGTTATTTATTTTACACCACTCCTGTCAAACTCCAACAATGTACATAATACAGGAAGAACTGAACCTAGGAAGTCAAATGACTATACTAAAGAATTGTATTTCAAGAAGTGAATTTTGAGAGGGGTGGTGGCATTCCAGTTCAGTTGATTAGATTTTAAAGGGAAATAATAAGGATTTCTATTTGTATTCAGTCAATAGTGAAGAATATATCATAAGTTAGAATATCAGATGGGCACTGGATCCTGTAAAAGATATCTGTTTTATCTTGTGTTCAAAACCAAAACCTGTTAACAGTCTGAATAATCTTAGTTGTACATGTTTCAATGCTTAATGCTCTGACTTTCTCTGGCCAGTACACATCTAACAAGCGTTATTATACCAAGAGGAAACCAATGGAAAATTACTGCTTCACAACATCGTCCTGTGAAGTTGAAAATCTTGAAATGGAGACTCTATCTTATCTCTTAATACAAACATCCCTTCAAACCACACTATCATAAGATTAAACAACAATAGATAAGAAATACGTAAAACAAAATAAAAATAATAAAATAATGAATAAATTATAAATTATGTAAATCAAATAATATAAGTAAATGATTTAATGACAAATCAAATGACACTACATCATTTTTTTATGATTATAAATGACTTATAATTAAAATGAATAAAAAAAATAAAGCGACTCAGATGTACGGTCGCTCTCTTGAAGTAACAAACACACACACACACACACACACACACACACACACACACACACACACACACACACACACACACACATACTGGTTTATGTGGATTAGCTGGACTTTTTCTCCAAACAGGCCCGGTGGTGGTTTAGATGGACTACCCTTTCCTGAGGTCCTACAGCTATGGGAGTTTGATTATAACACTCAAAAAAATCTGAAAAAAATTCAGGACACTTTAGACTTCAGATACACCCTTCAGAGCGTGATACACACCACCCTAAAACTATTGTGGTTTATAGAGACAGTTCCCCTTTTGAAGAATATGTGACTTATAAGGTCCAAAAAACATCATGGGGACTTTAAAGGGACAATGACGTCACTTACATAATTGCTCATTAACATAAATACACATTAACCTGACACCACCAAGCATTAATGGGACTTTATTATTTTATTGTACAACAAACATCACCATTGTTAGTTGGTGACACTGAATACTAGCTGAACAATAGATTGTCATAATACAAGTGCTATGACAATTTATTATAGCTTTTTTGCTCAATTCTCATTCTAACTTAAAGGACAACTCCTTTACTCCTTTAGTTGTCCTTTACTTAACTTCAAAAGACCCATGGTTGCTCATAACAAAAATAAATTAATAAAATGTAAACTAAGAAAAATAAAAGTTTTGTTATAGTTTGTCAGAAGTACAGTTTGAACTTCTATTTTTGTACTGAACATTATTGCAACCTATAACAGGCAGACAACTTGTAAACACGAGACACATTTTTTAAAACAATAACACCACAACTCTGTGCATTTAAATCTTCTCTTTTTCTGATTGCCTCTTTGCTGCTATTCCTCTGTTTCGAACAAAGTCCCTTATATTTTGCACTGTTCGCTGTGCCAACACGGGGTCTTCCACCAGTTTGCAGTGACTGCATTCAGTTTTGGTGGCCAGTTTTCCCCTGCTTACATGATCTCTGAAGTGTCGCATCACTGCGGCAACCTCAGCCTTAGACCACCCTTTCTTCGGCACTCTTCTGGACTGTTCTTTATCAGCATAATTCCCTGGAAGATAGGCAAACAAGAAAAAAATATCACAGACAAAATGTGTGGTACAGTTGAAGCCATCAAAACATGAGTTCAGTTAATGCCACAGTTGACAAGAAATTGCAGTTTACTTTTCTTAATTTATTTTGGGTATCAGTTGATTGCTCACTCAATGTGATTTCACCAACTATATTAGCCCACATTAGAGCATGGATAATATGGAGTGTATTAAAGTCAGCATTAAAACATTTTTAGAATGTTTTTGCTGTTCATTTATTTATGTGGCTAAACATTCAAAAAATTGAAGTACAATGCAGTTGCAACAAGTACAATTGTCTAAAAATTTAGAATTTTTTAGAATGTCTTTGCTGTTCATCTATTTATATGGCTAAACATTTTGCTATTTTAATTAATTTAATTAGTTATTAATACAACAATTAGTAACATGTCTTAAGTTATTTTGGCATTGTACTTCAACGCACCGTATTTTAAATTAAACAGAGTACAGGTGAAACTCAAAAAAAATGTGAATATCGTGCAAAAGTTATAATTTTTGATGATAATGGCTTACAGCTTATGATAACCCCAAATTCAAAATCTCAGAAAATTTGAATATTACATAAAAAAAATTAAAAGAAGGATTTTTAACATCTGTCGGCCATCAAATGTCGGCCCTCTGAAAAGTATAATCATGCATATAGTTGTATATACTAAATATATTAGTTTCACCTTTTAATTTGATACTGAAATACATGAACTTTTGCATGATATTCTATTTTTACGAGTTTAAGGTCTGATTCTCAGGTTAAATCTGATTTAATAGGGTTAGCTAAATAGTGTAGGAACTTGGCCTGAAAATTTAGTCTTTATATTGAAACAGTACGTAATAATCAGGCTAATACTAATTTTAACCTCTTAATCTTCCAGATTTTGCGGTATTTTGTGACTCATTCAGACCAATTCATTTTTAGTCTTTTAACCAACTTGCGAAAAAGAGAATTAATAGAACGTACTCATGGTTAATCAAGAGAACATTGAAGGAGGTAACTTTACTTTTATCTAAGTATACATTTCCTGATAATAAAGTAAGTGTATATGCTCCCTTGCAGACAAGATGTTTTGCACAAATGTAGTACAGTTAAATTTAGGGTGCTTTATTTATATCCATTTCTTTAAGATTACTCTTGCATTTTGATAGTTGAAAATTTGAGACTGGAAACATCACAAAGATGTGAATCAATATCCTTGGATAGAATCCAACTGTGGATGTTGCAGTTTTGTGGCATGTGTAGAATACACTGAATAAGACATATCCTTTTTTTTTAAGGCCAGGCATGAAAATATGATGTGTATTTGCAAAGCACATTAAGGTGCTTCCCAATTCAACATGGTGCCCACAGTGGACTTGGTGTTTGCTTCGCTCTCCTGACACTGACGTAATTTTTTATTTCATTATCGTCCATCTTACACGCACAGCTTGTGTGTGCGCAACATTAAGATACAGCAGGGAAGAACTTCTGCACATTGGCAATGTTCAATACGAGCTTACAACACTCCCTCTTGAACTTTGACTTTCTCATATGCCTGGACCAAGCCAACTCCAGCCGGCAGGACACAGCAACACCGGTGTGCCCACATCGGGGACGAGGCTACATGCTAGGCTGAGCTACAGGACCATTTGCACCCAGTTGACTGAAACAGGGCAAGTAAAGAGGCTAAAAGCATGTTGAAACTAGGGCTGTGCAATGATTAATCGCATCCAAAATAAAAGTTTATTTTACATAATATATGTGTGTGTACTGTGTATAATTTTGTATTTAAAATTATATATATATATATATATATATATATATATATATATATATATATAAATACACACACACATGCATGTTTATTTAAGAAATATTTGCATGTATATACTGTATGTACAGGGGTTGGACAATGAAACTGAAACACCTGGTTTTAGACCACAATAATTTATTAGTATGGTGTAGGGCAGGGGTTCTCAAAGTCTATATTCAAAGGTCCAAATCAGAATTTTCGTCAATGTCAAAGGTCCGAAACTGTTGGGGGTGGGGTCTAGTGTGCCCCCAGAAGAAAATTTTGAAAAATAACCCCTGAAATTCATACGTTTTATAGCACATTATAAATGCAACTTATTAGGCAAAGTTGCATTATATATTTTTATTTAAGTTGCACAAAAATTTGTATAGCAAAGTAGGCTCAATCTATATACAAGACTTAACCACTCAGATATATAAAGGCTATCATGATCATTTTGCCAAAAATGAACCATGTATTTGTTTAGTTCATAATACGTTTTATTTTTAACTTAAACAAATACGTATTATACAGAACGGTTGGCAACCCATGAGGCACACAGCACATTTGCGCACACACACGTAAGGTCGCTTTCTCCCTCTCTGCCGGTTTGGAGCTCGCGAGCTCTAGATTGCGGGAGATTTGAACTAATTTGCGGGCATCAGGGATCCGCTATCAATATGCGGGAGACTCCTGGAACTTCCGGGAGACTTGGGATATCTGTGAACGCATACCTCTCTGTCCAATCATCTTTGAAAACTCTATTTTCTTCATCAACTTTTCTTTTCCTGGACAATGACATCCTCCACACCCATTCAAACGCTTACTGCGGTGAAGTGTCGCGTACTCGCGTTGCGCCCCTTTTTACAGTCTATGGTTGCGCCTGATTACGTCAAAAGTCATACGCTCACTGGATGTCCATGGCAACTAAATCACGGAGGAAAACATTAAATATCTCGCCTTCGTTTTAATTTCGGACCATCTCAAAAATAAACAAATGATTTTAACATGCGTTTATCAAAGTAGGAAATCCACACTTTTAATCCCTTACACACAATTAGTGCTCTTGAAATACGAAATGGAGGCGGGTCCGGATTGAATCCCCTCCGGGTCCGGATCCGGACCGGAGTCCGGACTTTGAGAAGTACTGGTGTAGGGCCTCCTTTTGCGGCCAATACAGCGTCAATTCGTCTTGGGAATGACATATACAAGTCCTGCACAGTGGTCAAAGGGATTTTAAGCCATTCTTCTTGCAGGATAGTGGCCATGCCACGAAGTGATGCTGGTGGAGGAAAATGTTTCCTGACTCGCTCCTCCAAAACACCCTAAAGTGGCTCAATAATATTTAGATCTAGTGACTGTGCAGGCCATGGGAGATGTTCAACTTCACTTTCATGTTCATCAAACCAATCTTTCACCAGTCTTGCTGTGTGTATTGGTGCATTGTCCTCCTGATACACGGCACAAAACTGTGCTCTTACCCTGCTAATTGGACCTTCACAGTCTGCTCTTATTGGTTCAATGTGCAATTAATGAAGGCTGGTCCAATTTAGCCATGAAACCTCCCACACTAAAATGAGAGGCGTTTCAGTTTCATTGTCCAACCCCTGTATGTATGCATGCATGTATGTATGCATGCATGTATATATATTATTATAATTTGTATTATATATAAACGTTATATTTAAATAACACACTTTTCCTAAATATATACATGCATGTGTGTATTTCTACATACAAAATAATTATACACAGTACACGCATATATTATGTAAAATAAACTTATTTTGGATGCAATTAATCACGATTAATCATTGCACAGCCCTAGTTTAAATATCTTCGAAATGTTATTAAACATTTCACATGGCTTCACACATAGACACACACACGGCACATGAATCCTTCCGCGTGAAGAGTGAACTGCAGTAGATGTGAAAGATGCATAAAAGTGATGTTAATTCAGCCAGCGCAAATTGTAGCGGATGTCCAAATATGGTCATATGTTACCGTTGACTAGGCGGAACTAATAGGCTGTATCCACGATCGCTTCCAGGTTTTGTCTCGGCCCGCCCAGTTACATCCAGTGCTGCGTCAGTAGTCATTTTTTTGCATTAGGTGGAGATAATGGCAAATTACACTCGCTGTTTACAAGAACTTCCCACGGTTACCGTGAATGATGTTAACAATATTGTGAGGCAGTTAGCTGTCACACATAAGAGTAAAAAAGAGAAGGACTTTAAATTATATATTTCAAGCTACATCAACTTTGAGGGTGAGTATTATCTCAATCATGCAAAATCCAACTAGCAAATCAGTTTCTAAAATCGCTGTCTCGTTTCTGTGGAAATTAATTTTATTTAAGTTTTGCCACTAGTACACGTCGCTTTAGAGTGCGCCATGTGGAAGTAAAGATGCTGGCTGAGATTCTACCGGAAATACGTCAGCAGCGTTCATGCATAGAGCCTATTATGGCAGAACTGTTTAACCGGAAGTTATAAACAGACGCAAAATCGCATACACTGCATAAATGCGGTTTCACTCACAAACACAACTAGCACACAAGCGAAGCTTAAAGAATGAGAACAACTCTTCTTAAATGGAAGAGTTGTTGATGTTTCCTTTGAATCCTCCCTTCTGTAAGCAGTTAATGAGATATGTCGACTAGTTTGGACTTCACTGGAAAAACAGGAGGTAAAAAACAGGAGGTAAATGAAGGCAAGTGCGCTGGCTGAATTAACATCACTTTTATACATTTCTTTCACATCTACTGCAGTCAGATTCCCTGTGTTCTAGACTTAGCCCGACCTGAGCCGTGCACGTTGTGTCCGAGCCAGGACGGGCCCAACACTGTCACGAAACACACACAGGAGAGAGAGATCCAAGTGCAGTTAATTTATTGGGGTAATCCGTACTCACAACAGTCCAGGCAAGGGTTGAAATCCAAAAAGACAATTCAAAAACATGAAATACAAACACAATAAAACAGACTCGAAAGCACAACGGAAGTGTGGGGACAATATACAAGACTCCGTGACAAACACTGAAACAGACAGGGTATATATATATATATATATACACAGACACTAACAAGGTGACGGGAAACAAGCTGAGTGCAATGAACAATGATTGACAGACTCAGGCACAGGAACAACAGGACGACACGGCTCAGGCACCGGCTCAGACACCGGAACAGGAACAGACACCGCTCAGGCACCGGCTCAGACACCGGAACAGGAACAGACACCGGCTCAAGCACCGCTAAGGCTCAGGAACAGACACTGGCACAGGAACAGACACCGGCTCTGGCACCGGCTCAGGCACCGGACCAGACACCGGCTACAGGAACAACCGGAACAGACACCGGCTCAGGCACAGGAACTGACACCGGCTCAGGCACCGGAACAAACACCGGCTAAGGCACCGGAACTGACACCGGCTCAGGCACCGGACCAGCACCGGAACAGGCACCGGAACAGGCACCGGAACAGGCACCGGAACAGCACCGGAACAGGCACGGAACAGGCACCGGCTCAGGCACCGGAACAGCACCGGATCAGGCACAGGAACAGACACCGGCTCAGGCACAGGAACAGACACCGGCTCAGGCACACGGAACAGGACACCGGCTCAGGCACAGGAACAGCACCGGCTCAGGCACAGGAACAGGCACCGGCTCAGGCACAGGAACAGGCACCGGCTCAGGCACAGGAACAGCACCGGCTCAGGCACAGGAACAGACACCGGCTCAGGCACAGGAACAGACACCGGCTCAGGCACAGGAACAGGCACCGGCTCAGGCACAGGAACAGGCACCGGCTCAGGCACAGGAACAGACACCGGCTCAGGCACAGGAACAGACACCGGCTACAGCACACGGAACAGACACCGGCTCAGGCACAGGAACAGACACCGGCTGCAGGCACAACACGGACAGACACCGGCTCAGGCACAGGAACAGACACCGGCCAGGCACCGGAACAGACACCGGCCAGGCACAGGAACAGACACCGGCTCGGGCACCAGGAACAGACACCGGCTCAGGCACCAGGAACAGACACCGGCTCAGGCACAGGAACAGACACCGGATCAGGCACAGGAACAGACACCGGCTCAGGCACAGGAACAGACACAGGCACCGGCTCAGACACAGGCACCGGCTGTTCCTCTGCACAATACAGCGTGCGAGTGGACGAGACGCTGCGCGTGGCACGTGACGTGCTTGATCAAGGGTAGGGATGCAACGATTACAGATTTTGTAAGTACGATTATTGTCTGAGAAATAATCACGATTTAACGATTATCACGATTATTATGCATCAATTAATTACACAACACTACTAATGTATAATATCACATGCACTCTAACACTCAACACTAGATTTTAATGTGTTATTTATTGCTGCCACAACACAGTACAAAATTATAAAATGACAAACAATAATCAATCTCTTCCTTTGGAATTAAAGAGAAGTGCTTTGTAAACATCCAGCATTTTTCTTTTAAAAATAACAAATTAAGTCAAAGGCTGCAGGGCTTCACAAAATTATTAAGTGTTTAGTTTGTTCAAAATTTATATTCAACCTGAGGTAGAAAACTTGAAAACAATATCTTGTTGGTATTTGACAAAAACATAAATACTAAAGGGGATAATCCCAATGAAAATAAGAGTATACAAAGTATTTGGCTCTATTGAATTAAATGTAAGCTAAATATTAATTATATATTTCTTTTAAAAGAAAAAAAAAAAATAGTCAAAATGTTATCCACTCCATAACTCTATTATTGTAAAATTTGGATTAATAATTAAAAAAAGAGTATTAAAATAAGTACATGTGCCTATTTAGGCTACTCAACAGACAGGAGAAAGCAATAGGATATTAAGTTAAATGTTCACTGACTGAAACTCTTGAGAGCACGTAACATTTTGTTTTCCACAGACTTACGTAACCAAAACATTCCGCTGTTTTTTTACGTTGCACTGAAAGCTGAAAGTTGCTCGCCTTGTTCTTTTTCCAAAGCGCTAGGGCGGTTGCGCCACGGAGGCGTCTGTCGTTGCTCTGTTAGTTCTTGTCACTTGACCTACGGTGCGCTTGCAGCATTCTGAAAAGTAGAGATGTTTTTATCTCGATGCGGCGCCGGACGTGCTTGGAAAAAACGAGTGCGTCGCTTCCATTATGAGCGCGCATACCATACCGCACGCCTACATTTGAAATATCGAACTTGAGCAAGCAAAAGACGTGATCTGTGAACAGGCCCTTAAGGCGTTTTTTTCGGTGGAAATAGAGCGTCGCTGCTTAGTCCCTCTGCCATAGTGGCTGATGAGCACGGCACTTTAAGCTGGTGCACCGCTGGTGTAACTTTGTTTTAGTTTTGTGTTAGTTGCAAAAGTTCCGTTCCGTGCAAAACACTCGGTGTAGCATAGTCTTTACGATTAATTAACCGTGACGTTTAAAATTGCGGTTAATTGTGAAATCCGGTAATCGCTGCATCCCTAATCAAGGGCCTGACCCGACCCGAGCATAGTGGCGGGAAATATCGGCCCGGTCGGGTCAGGCTCGGGCAGAGAATCTAAGCTCTACTGTGTTCACGCGGAAGAAATCACTTCACATGGCTGTGCACTTGTAATGACATTTCGAAGAGGTTTTAAAAATGCTTTTAGCCTCTTTACTTGCCCTGTTTCAATCAACTGGGTGCAAATTTTAAAAGGAAGATAACACTATAGTAAACACTGATTGTTGTCATTTTTATCTTTACTGACAGCACTCCAAAGTTACAAACAACAGCTAAATGTTGAAATTGACCGAAATTCCCCTTTAACAGTACAAACCGGTGTGTGTTCAAAACTCCTTCTCTGAGAGGGGACTGTACTGTGGACATAAAGGAATATGCTGCAGCTGTAACTGGCTACATTCACAAATACACTGAGAAAATTATCCCCACTAAACGCTGCAAGACCTACCCCAATGACAAATCCTAGATTAACTGAAGTGTGGTTCATGCTATATGCACGCTCTGCTGCATGTGTCTTGGGTGACACTGATGACTAGAAAAAGGCCAGATATGACATGCGTAGATCACAGAGACAGGCCAAGAAACCATACAGACTGAAGCTTGAGGGATATAACACCACTGCTTATCCAGGGAGCATGTGGCAAGGTCTGCAACATATCACAGACTGCAAACAGAAAACAAACAGCTCACTTCAAAGCCCTCAACACCAGCTGAAAGGGAGGTACTATGGCCAACAAGGGCATACTGGACACACAACTGTCACCACTCAGTCGGTCACACACCACAATTATTATTTTTTTTTTTTTACTTTATTCTATTTGTGCTGTGTATTATGAACTAATGAACTGTTCTGTTAAGGGAGTTGGGCAAAGTAAGAATTTCATTGTATGGTATAAACCACCGTTTCTCTTCTGTGCACAGACAATAAACCTCTTGAATCTGAATCTTACCTTCAGAGGGAGGTACACTCTCTTTTACTGTGGATGACACTGATCCTGTTGAACACACAATGTAACAAGATACTTTTGTCACAGGAAAAAAATACATTTTATCAACAGTGACTATGAAGTTAGTTAACATACCAAAGCCTCTCATGTCATGGTCTTGCTCTGTGGTTGTCAAAATCTCTGAGTCAAAATCCATAGGCTCCACAGTTCCAAACTCTGATGCTGTGACATCTGTGTTGCTGTTATCAGATTCGCTCCCACTGTCTTCAACGTCACTTAACGCAATCTCATCTGGAAAATAGAATTAGTAAAACTCAGAGGTGTAAAGAGTACCTTATAAACATGAGTAAAAGCACAGATACCTTGCAGCAAAAATTACTGTAAAAGTCTTAAAGGGGTCGCACACCGGAAGAGAAGCACAGCGCCGCGTCTAGGACAAATCAAGGTATCGCACACCGGACGCGCACTTTCTCAGTTTATGGCCAGCAATATTGTTATGTTTATGGTAGGGGTGTAACGATACATGTATGCGTATTGAACCGTTCTGTGCGAGGCTTTCGGTTCGGTACCCATTACATACCGAACGATTCATTGGACCATTTTTCATCCTTCAAAGATTACCCTTATTTATAAAACTAAAAGTTTCAAGATGTAGGAAAAGTCACACTTATTTAAAAATAATTTTTCTTTTAATAAATTGGAAATTTCTCTGGCATTTCTTTTTTTTTGCTGTAACGAAAACGTACCAAACCATGACATCACTATCGTATCGAACCGGGAAATTGGTGAACGGTTACACCCCTAGTTTAATGACATTATGGAATTAAGATAATGTCTGTACTAAGTTATGATTGTACTGTAAAATTAAATACAATACTTGCTAAGTCTGCAGTCTGAAAACTTTATCTGAATGTTAAATGAATGAATTGAGAATATCACCTGAAAATCCAATAACATCAGCAATTTTAATTCTAGCAACTAATTTCTGCAAATTAATGTAAAACTAAATGTATATTGCAGCACAGGGTGAAATCAGTATATACACAATGACGATTTGAGACAAATAAATGTAAATCTAATATAAAACTATGTAAATGGCTTGGCTGGATTTTGAACAAAATCCTGAGCGGACAGGTGGCGAATGGTGCCGCCGGTGTGTGCACCCTCATAGAGAATAATGTGTTCGAATTTTAAAGACGTGGCACTACGCGGCTATCGACACAACAGCCTCTTAAAGGGATAGTCCATCAAAAAAATGAAAATTCTGTCTTTATGTAGAGTTGTTCCATACCTATATACATTTCTTTTTTCTGCTGTACACAAAGAAAGTTATTTTATATATTTTTGTAACCAAGCAGATCTCGCCAGCCATTGACTAGTACAGTAGAACAAAGACAAGTTTGGAACAGGTGAGTAAACGACAATTTTCATTTTTGGGTGAACCATCTCTTTAAGAGTCTACAAACTCTCAAGTAAGCTCAAGTGCTCAAGTGCACAAAAAGGCCACACATAAAACAATATCATTCAAAAAGGCCTTGTCAATATAGTGGACAAATGAAATAATGTTAAGTGAAATTAAATAGTCAAAGTCTACTTGCACTGGATGTGCTGGTTTTGGACTCATCACTAGCTGCAGTCATGACCTCATAGCCTAAACCAAACGTCTGCGATTTAGCACCTACTAATGCACTCGGATTCACGTAAAGTAAACTTGTTGACAAGTTTGAGTGAGTAAGCACCAAAACGCACAACATGGTTCTGTCAATGCCACTTGGATGGAAATATCACTTCTTTATAGCAGAAACAGACTGCTGCGGAAAAGTTAGGTGTCGTGCAAAATGTACATTGCATTACTCATCACAAATGTATTGGAGTAAAAAGTACATTTACTTATTCTAAATGAAGTCAAGTGGAGTAAAAGTAGCTAATATCTTTGATACTCAGTACAACTACAAAGTATACTTAAGCCAAAAAAGATACTTAAGTACAGTAATTAATAGCTTATTACATTTACTCAAATAATTTACAGCTCTGATGAAACTCACAAAAATAGCTGGACATAAAAATATATCAAATAAAAAGACCTTGGGGGAAAAAAATAATAGGCCTGTGGTTTTGTACATTCCACTTTTTGCAAAGTAACTTTTTTTTGCTATTATACCCGTTTGTTTAATGTGGTCCATTAGCACATAAGAAAAACAATCCATGTAAAATGATTACAAAATATATGTTAATATTTAATGTAATACGACTGCACCTACACAAACAATTTTGTATAAACAGAGCAATTCCAAGAGGGTCAATAAACCATTGGTGCTCGGGCCCTAATTACTGTCCAGCCATACTGTAAACTTAAGTTTATATTTCTAAATGGTAGTCCTTGACTCATATTTGGACATGAAAGGGTTTTTTTTCTTTTCTTGGAAAAGGATCCTTACTACGCCAAGTCTAGATAAATTCACATTCAAAGGAAAAAACAAAAACTCAGATAATATCTACAAGGGCTAATTTCTGTACAAACCTTCAATTTCAATCTCATCCAGTGACTTCCCCTGCATGCTGGAAAGGTTTCCTTTCTCCATTGACAAAAGGAGTTTGGAAATCTTAGCCAGTTGTGTTGTGGGAACTGGCAATCTGTAGAAGTCGCGGTGAACACGGATGTCGTGACCCAGGAAATCTGCAACCTGATCAAGTTCATTGTGTTTTAAATTAAGGACTTGTGAAAGTGTAGCCACATGTTTCCTGAGTTGTGTTGATCTGAGGTACTCAGGGTGCTTTGCTCCACACTGGCTTGCATGAACACGCAAACAGTCCTGTCCTCTGTAGTGGCTCATTGACGTTGGTCTTGCAAACAGGAAAACATTTGTGGCACAAACGCTACATTCGGTTCTTCTACTGGCAAGTAGTGACAAAGCATCCACCACACTTGGTGTGAGCAGAACTGCAACCTTTCTGCCTCTTTTCCCCATGATTTCAATTCGGCTGAAATAGTTACAGAGCTTCTGTTCAGTCTTCGTCAACCCCAGTGCAACATCCTCATGGAGCTTTGTGTTGTCCCTTTCGTGAAAACTTTTGAGGCGCATTTTTGAAACTTCCCCAGAACGTCTTCGATTGAAAACAATGATTTGTGCAAGTGTGAGTTTTGCAAGTTGAGCATAGTTCTGAGTGGTGGCCTCTTCCTTCAAGCTGCAGAAGGCACTTTCTGCAGATTTCTCAAGGTATTTATGAAAGATCTGAACATCTTCAGTGAAGGGCAATGTTGATGGTTTGTTGTATTTAGCATCACTCAGTGTGTTCAGGGCACTGTGTGACACCAACTCAGACCACCTGGAAGTGTACAACTTCTTGAATACGTCAGCGGACTTGATCAGTACTTCATCTTCTGCCATGAGTGCCCTACAATGAATGATGTCGGCAATTTTATTCAGTGTATGCCCGAGTTTCAGCGCAAGGCTTGGTTTCTGGTACGAGTGTTTTTCTTCATCAAAACCTGAAACTTTCTTTACTGCTTGCACAACTCTCTGGAAGTTAGCAGGTTTAACAGCGTCCTCTAGGTTATGTACCGAGAATTCTGTACGCAGGCATAACAACAAACGCCCCACTTCACGGAGCTTCTGTCGAATGTATTCGTATTTTGTAGGGTCTTGTCCATGTTTGTTGTAGAGTGACTGGGCAAACTGAATAATAGAGAAGTCATTTCGCACAACTGAGGCCACCTCATCTTGTTTCATGACACTAAGGAGCTTCCACACCCCACTTGAGATCTGCTGACACATTGTAGACTCCAGAGCTACAGCCAAGCCTAGTACTTTGGTTCTCCCAGGTATGTCATTCAAATCTTCGTTTTCTGGCTTAAAGGGGCATCTGCGGACATGTCTCCAAAGCTCCTTACGTATGTACATCCCTTGACAATACATACAGTGAATAAACTTTCCTGCCAGTGCTTTAGCTTTGGGCTTTCTCTTCACTTTCAGTGATCCTGTTCCATCTTGCAAAACTGCCATGTTATGTTTAAAATTTCCCTTATTCCTCATTTTTTCTAATAATATCTTCCGCTCTTTTGAGTCCTCAGGAAGGGAAAATGCTTGGACAATTTCAGTTTGTGTCTTGTGTGTTTTCAGGTGGCGGGAAATTTTGCTTTGTGGCTTACCACAAACATAACAGTAATTTTTTTTACTCATAATCAGGTGTGGTGATTCTTGTTCATGAGTCACAGCTTCATCCGCTAGCTTTTCCTCTGAGTCTTTGATGGAATTCTCTGAATTAGATGTGTCAGCAATATTGGGAATCATCTTATTTTTAAGGGGTGGCCAACATTTTGATATAATGGGCACAACTGGGGTGCCTGTGTCTGACCCATAAGATGTTCCAACATCAGGTATTACTGGTTTTACTTGAATATGTGAAGCTCTTGCCTGACTTGACTGTAAGGGTATGCTGGCATCTGAATCATATTCATCATCATATTCTGACTCAGAGTCAGGTATGTATTCCTTGTCAGACATGTCCTCAGCATCATCAGATGATATTTGGTCCAATTCTGGATGTGGAATTGTGTGCTGATCTGACAGGAGATCATCATCAGAAGTCTTAGTAGACTGCTGCGCCTAAATTGGTGAGAAAGCACATTATTTTACATAGTGAGTGTTGAACTTGATCTATAAGATTCAATCACCCAGTAGATACTCACCTGTGCTGTGCTTTTAAAGTCATCTCTTTTAATTCGCTTGAGGCAGGATTTATGCCAGACCCTTGAACAAACTGTAACACATTTTGTGTAAAATAATGTTAACACTGCAGGTCTATTTAAGTGGTTAGAGCATGACACATGTACACTCTATACTAATTCACTAAATATCTAACCTGTGCATCGATAGCCAAGCCACTTGAAGGAAGATACCGGTCCCACACAATGAACACACTTGTCCAAGGAGGATACTGCTGCGCACACAAGGCGGTGTTTTTGACACTGTTGGCGAAAAATTGAATTGTAGTATTTATTTATACCACATATTATTGCATTGTATTTTTTAATTTATAGCACATCTTATTATATGCAGCTTATTTATAGCATATCCTATATTAAGATATACCTTCAAATTTTTTAAATGTATATGGGGAATTTGTGGTTAGCCTCGGTGCCAGAGTGTAACTAATAGGGTGCCTATCAATTACAAGTAACCAAACAACTTAGCATTCACATTAAACTAACATACAGATCCAATGCAGACAGTCCAATTGTTCTTAAAAACCAAAGTGATGCCTCTGGTGAAAATACCCTCTAAACTGTAAGGACCTCGCAAGTCATATTTGGGTGGGGTTCACTGTTTGATACACATACACTCAGATATTAAACTGACTGAAGCTTGAAAGCATGTTTAGACAATGTCCTTCCATTTCATTGTCCACATAAAGCATGTTCTACTCAGGCGACCACACACACACACACACAGTGAAATAGGTTAGTAGATTTAACATTTTGCCACAAGTTACTTCATTACGTAGTACATTTAATTTACCTCTCCAACCTTGGTGAGTAGGCCGAGCTCTGGACTAGTCTGATTCGGGTGGCTGACGGCTGTATGGATGCACTTGCTCTCAGTGGTCGGCTGTAGAAGATGAAGCAGAGACAAAGGACAATAAAGAGAAAGTCCTGGGAACGTGATACTAGAGAGGATATTTGACATCTGAATAAAAAAAAAAAATAAACCTTTCTACTGTTGACAGAAAGAAACCTTGCTTTAATACTCACTGACACCTTTTCTGATATTAACAGAGTAAGATATTTATTAAAATGTATCTTGTGAAGATATACCTCTTCAGTATCATCAATTGTGGATGAGGGATTTGTGATACCACAAATCTTGGGAGCCATTTCATCATCAAGGCCCTGTAAAAAAAAAAAAAAATTTATAATAAATATCTTGAAGAAAAGATGTTCCCTGTGTAGCATTCAGTGAAAATATATCATGGCTGTATTTCTGAGAGTGTTTTGTGGAAAACATGTAGTCTCTGAAATGGTTCTTTGGTTACTGAACAGGCCACATGACTACAGTCTGTAGACTATGAAAACTATACTCTGAAGAATACAGGATTTGATTAGGGATGCACGATATATCGACCACATATCGTTATCGGCCGATAAATGGTCTTTTTTGATGTTATCGTTATCGATCCGATAAGAAAATTGGGCCGATATATCAAAGCCGATAAATAATAGATTATTTACTTCAGTTGAGAGACGCGCGCGGTTCGCCATGATGGTTCTGAATGATTGGATTCACTTCGAGAAGGAAGATACAGCGCAACATGTGCAGCACAAATCTGTCACATAAGCTTCATAAAATTATAATAAGAGCACGCCTGCAAAAGAATGTTGTGAATTCTTGTTCGCCAGTGTTTCAGCGCGTCGAGCGCGTTGAGGCGGAAAGAGCGCGTCGATGGAGTTAAGCCTTCATGACCAACACAGTCAAGTTCTCTTGAGGATTCGCAGCATTCTGTGCCATTGTAAGTCGTAATATGTTTATTTTGTGTATATAGGCCTATATATCTGATTTATCTAGGATGCGTTGGTTGACTTAATGAACGACGCGCGCAGGCGCAGCGCTTCATTGTTCTGGTGATCATCTTTATAGCGTGCGCGCAGCTCAAACAGCAATGCACTTTTATAACTATAATTGGGACTATCATATACATGCCATTATAATGAGAACACTATTGTAATAAAACGTTGTGAATTCTCTGGGTTTAGAGGCCGTTTCAGCGCGTTGTTGTGCGTCCAGAGCAGGGATTAGCTACACATTACGACCAGCACAAGTTCGATTGTGCATTCACGTCCTTTTGAGCAGTCGTAATATAAAGCTGATGTAATATAAATATCTGATTAATCTCACATATCATGCGTTTCGTGGATTTAAACAACCTAGAAAAGTTCTTCAGTTTCCCGGTGCTCGTTCTCTTCAGCTTCAGCTCGCGCAGATTAAACAGCAATGCAAAACATTAAAAGCTATGATTTACACTGTCATATAATTATATTCACCATTGTAATAAATTTGTGAATTCTTTGGGTTTGCATTCTTCAGCAACCGTCGAGTTGATTATCCTTCTAGCAAAGCGATTCAGTTTAACGTTTGTTCTCTTCAGCTTCAGCGCGCGCAGCTCACACAGCAATGTCATTTGAAACAGTAATGCTATTAAATATGTTTACTATTAGGCTACTTTAATATTAAAATAGTTATTTTAAAAAAAAGATTGCGTTATAATTAATAACTAACATTTATTTTGTTCTCGTATTATTTTCATCAACGATATGGTCTGATTAAAATAATTTTCTTATTGTCCATGCGGAGGCGATTCCATTTTATTGATCCATGGCACATGCATTTTGTTTCTTTATATGCAGCCCAACGTTAGTCTATCCTTGTTTGCAATATTTAGGTATTTTATTTTTGTTAGGCAATAGATTTTTTGATAACACTTTACAATAAGGTCTCATTTGTTAATGCATTAAGTAACAGAGAGCAATAGCCTTAATTGTTAGTTAATAAAATATGTGTGTTCATGTTAGTTCACAGTGCATTGACTAATGTTAGATAAAACTTTCTTAAAATGTCTTATACAATTGTTGGTTCATGCTAACTAATGCTAACAAAATTAAATCTTATTATAGTGTTACCATTTTTAATAAAGAAAGTTGCTAGGAGTGTAAAATTAATTTTAAAAGTTAAGGAATCTTACACTGGTTCAAACTAGGCTATACAGTAGTTTGATTTATGTTAAAAGTGTTTGAGACAAGGCTTTTAATTGTGAGCCTTCTGTTTATGTATACAGGGTATCAAAGTATATAAAAAAATTTATTTAGATTTATCGGCCAATATATCGGTTATCGGCTTTCAAATGTAAAGAATTATCGGTTATCGGTATCGGCCAAAATGTTCATATCGGTGCATCCCTAGATTTGATTACTTCATTGTTTATCTATTGCCAGCCCACTTGCCAGAATGATTGCACTTCTAGAATAAGTGGCTGTAAGCACAAAGTGACTTTTTAGTCATTTTATAGTTCTTAATTTTGCTATGATCCTTTTTGAATGACATCTTATGAATGTTCATTAGTGCTGTTGAATGGGTGTCTATCCATTACAGTTAACCAAACAACTTAGCATTCACATTAAACTAACATACAGATCCAATGCAGACAGTCCAATTGTTCTTAAAAACCAAAGTGATGCCTCTGGTGAAAAGACCCTCTAAACTGTAAGGACCTCGCAAGTCATATTTGGGTGGGGTTCACTGTTTGATACACATACACTCAGATATTAAACTGACTGAAGCTTGAAAGCATGTTTAGACAATGTCCTTCCATTATATTGTCCACATAAAGCATGTTCTACTCAGGCGACCACACACACACACACACACAGTGAAATAGGTTAGTAGATTTAACATTTTGCCACAAGTTACTTCATTACGTTGTACATTTAATTTACCTCTCCAACCTTGGTGAGTAGGCCGAGCTCTGGACTAGTCTGATTCGGGTGGCTGACGGCTGTATGGATGCACTTGCTCTCAGTGGTCGGCTGTAGAAGATGAAGCAGAGACAAAGGACAATAAAGAGAAAGTCCTGGGAACGTGATACTAGAGAGGATATTTGACATCTGAATAAAAAAAAAAAATAAACCTTTCTACTGTTGACAGAAAGAAACCTTGCTTTAAAACTCAGACACCTTTTCTGATATTAATGTTTATTAGTGCTGTTGAATGGGTGTCTATCAATTACAGTTAACCAAACAACTTAGCATTCACATTAAACTAACATACAGATCCAATGCAGACAGTCCAATTGTTCTTAAAAACCAAAGTGATGCCTCTGGTGAAAAGACCCTCTAAACTGTAAGGACCTCGCAAGTCATATTTGGGTGGGGTTCACTGTTTGATACACATACACTCAGATATTAAACTGACTGAAGCTTGAAAGCATGTTTAGACAATGTCCTTCCATTTCATTGTCCACATAAAGCATGTTCTACTCAGGCGACCACACACACACACACACACAGTGAAATAGGTTAGTAGATTTAACATTTTGCCACAAGTTACTTCATTACGTTGTACATTTAATTTACCTCTCCAACCTTGGTGAGTAGGCCGAGCTCTGGACTAGTCTGATTCGGGTGGCTGACGGCTGTATGGATGCACTTGCTCTCAGTGGTCGGCTGTAAAAGATGAAGCAGAGACAAAGGACAATAAAGAGAAAGTCCTGGGAACGTGATACTAGAGAGGATATTTGACATCTGAATAAAAAAAAAAAAATAAACCTTTCTACTGTTGACAGAAAGAAACCTTGCTTTAATACTCACTGACACCTTTTTTCTGATATTAACAGAGTAAGATATTTATTAAAATGTATCTTGTGAAGATATACCTCTTCAGTATCATCAATTGTGGATGAGGGATTTGTGATACCACAAATCTTGGGAGCCATTTCATCATCAAGGCCCTGTAAAAAAAAAAAAATGTATAATAAATATCTTGAAGAAAAGATGTTCCCTGTGTAGCATTCAGTGAAAATATATCATGGCTGTATTTCTGAGAGTGTTTTGTGGAAAACATGTAGTCTCTGAAATGGTTCTTTGGTTACTGAACAGGCCACATGACTACAGTCTGTAGACTATGAAAACTATACTCTGAAGAATACAGGATTTGATTACTTCATTGTTTATCTATTGCCAGCCCACTTGCCAGAATGATTGCACTTCTAGAATAAGTGGCTGTAAGCACAAAGTGACTTTTTAGTCTATTTATAGTTCTTAATTTTGCTATGATCCTTTTTGAATGACATCTTATGAATGTTCATTAGTGCTGTTGAATGGGTGTCTATCAATTACAGTTAACCAAACAACTTAGCATTCACATTAAACTAACATACAGATCCAATGCAGACAGTCCAATTGTTCTTAAAAACCAAAGTGATGCCTCTGGTGAAAATACCCTCTAAACTGTAAGGACCTCGCAAGTCATATTTGGGTGGGGTTCACTGTTTGATACACATACACTCAGATATTAAACTGACTGAAGCTTGAAAGCATGTTTAGACAATGTCCTTCCATTATATTGTCCACATAAAGCATGTTCTACTCAGGCGACCACACACACACACACACAGTGAAATAGGTTAGTAGATTTAACATTTTGCCACAAGTTACTTCATTACGTTGTACATTTAATTTACCTCTCCAACCTTGGTGAGTAGGCCGAGCTCTGGACTAGTCTGATTCGGGTGGCTGACGGCTGTATGGATGCACTTGCTCTCAGTGGTCGGCTGTAGAAGATGAAGCAGAGACAAAGGACAATAAAGAGAAAGTCCTGGGAACGTGATACTAGAGAGGATATTTGACATCTGAATAAAAAAATAAACCATTCTACTGTTGACAGAAAGAAACCTTGCTTTAATACTCACTGACACCTTTTTTCTGATATTAACAGAGTAAGATATTTATTAAAATGTATCTTTTGTGAAGATATACCTCTTCAGTATCATCAATTGTGGATGAGGGATTTGTGATAACGCAAATCTTGGGAGCCATTTCATCATCAAGGCCCTGTAAAAAGGGGAACAAATATATATTGTAGACTGTGGACTATGAAAAATATACTCTGATGAACACAGCATTTGATGATTTCATTGTTTTTGTTCAACCAGTCTGTAATGGTCAGTATCATCTTTGCTATGGTGTGCTGGGTAGGTGGTGCTAACAAACTGCTAACAAAAGCTATAACAATCATGTTCCTGAAACCTGAAGCTAGATGGAAAATATACAGTATTTTGGTATGTGAAATGTTCTATGGTTAAAGCATTTCTAATATGAGAACTATCAATTTCACAAAATCAAATTTGGACCACCTTGCATCTCCATGGCCAGTCTGAGTCACCATAATTATAGGTGATCTCCTCTCCTGGACTTATGTCTCGAACTGCAAACAAACAGAGATGGGGCTTCCCTTGCACAGTGAGGTACTTTATCTTGGCATTCGGGTTTATATGGCTGTCATTCACAAGCCTGCCTAGCGACGAATCCTCTTTTGCTGCATCAACACTACAAAAACACAAGTAACATTTTAAAAAATATCAGTTTTATACTAATGCAATGTAAATTAACTAGGGCTGTCAAACGATTAATCGCGATTAATCGCATCCAAAATAAAAGTTTGTGTTTACAGAATATATGTGTGTGTACTGTGTATAATTATTTTGTATATATAAATTCACACACATGCATGTATATATTTAAGAAAAATATGTTCTTAATATATAAAATATTTATATTTATATATAATATTAATTATGTATAAATATATATAAAATATATACACGCAAATATTTCTTAAATATATACATGCATGTGTGTGAATTTACATATAAAAAATAATTATACACAGTACACACACATATATCCTTTAAACACAAACTTTTATTTTGGATGCGATTAATCGCGATTAATCGTTTGACAGCCCTAAAATTAACCTGACATGAGAAAAGAGAAAAAGACTCGTGAAAAAGATTGTGATTCGATTAACCAGTGACATATACGTACCACCACAGTTTTCCATTAAAATGGAACTCGAACATAAACACTTTGAGATGGTCATGGTAAATTCTCTGTCTCCTCTCACATTCTTGCTTGTTTATTAGATCACCTCTGTATTCCAATAGAAAGTCTCCTTTTTCAAATGGTACAGAGGTGAAGATGCCGCGACCTAATTCATCAAAGACAAAACAAATAAGAGACAAAAAGTGATAAATATTAAAGTTGAATCATGATTAAACAATCATAAGATTCAACTTACCTTTTTCAGCATTGATGTACTTGATGTCAAGTCCCACTTTGTCACGTTCAGCAGTAACATAAAACCTTGCATCATCCTTTGGATTGATGCGTCTACGCCGCTGCATGTTTACTGTTTTCAAGTGTCACAGCCTAAATTACCAAAAGTTATTGTCAGGATTACAATGTGCACTGGGACAAGCATGATCAGAAAACAAAGGTCTGGGTAAATAGTAAATGTACATTATTATGTATCTGTACAGAAGCCAAATGGTGTGCTAATAACTGCACCATGCATATTTTATTGATTCTTTTAAGAAAACATTAAAAAGTGTAACAACATCTTTCTCACAAAGTAACAGGCTGTTGGGAGTCTGTACTACATAACAGGAGGATGACAGTTGCTTTAATCTCCAGCTGTGCTGGACCACATTCAGACTAATTTCATCCTGCCTCCAACTGACTTGGTTTTCTGATTGTACAAAGTCACTGACCACACAAGATAATCTCTTTAATCAAAAAAACAAATCGAGAGAATCTCTAGTAGGCTTCATAGACCATATAGCTCAGTATTATTATCAAAAAATAACAGACAGGTAGCAAGAAAAAAAGTTTTAACTAACAGAAGTGTTGTCTAGTTTTCCAGGATAAAATCTTAAATTGATACATATTCTGTCATATTCTCTTTTCTTTATATCTTACTCTCTAAATATCTTTCTTCATGTGACAGTCATGGATTTCACATTCCACAATGTCCAAAGTCCTTTTAAATTTGGTTTCTTTGATCAATATGAATTACAGATATTATGACATTAAAAAGTACCAGGGCATGAAATGTTATCACTGGGATGCTTCTGGCATTAGATCGGTTTTAGAATTAGTAAAGGCTGTTTTAGAGAAAAGGCAGTCCCATCCCTGCAAACTCTGTGTAAAGCAAACTAAATGAACAGTGTAAAGATCTATATTAACAGTAAACAGTTTTTAACTTAAAGTACTCATATTAATTAACTTAGATCTTTTACAGCCTTCCTATGCCACTGCAACTTCATATTTAAACAAAATAATGTAGGGCTACTAAGAAATAATTTAATTCTCTAAAAAAAAACAATAACTGTAGTAAAAGAGAGTTGTACAAGCCCTATACTTCATTTTAAGCATAAATATTAAGCCTACTGATAAAGACACTGTCAGCACAGCAGTATTGACAGCAAAATAGACTAGTAGCTAAATAATATTTCGTTCTGTATTGACAGGTGCAATATTTGAAAATTGATAATTAGGCCTATTTATTTTTAAATTAGGCCTATATATTTATATCTGAATTTGTCAAAAATGTTATTTATTAATATGTATTCGTGTACAAAATAACATAAAAACATCTTTTCCTTTTCTATTTTGCCAGGAAACGCTTCCAACACGCTTGCGTGTCGCGTGAAAAATAGGCGACGGTTCTATTTCTAGCATGCACGCGTGTCACGCAGGCAGTGTGCAAGCTCTAACCACCTCATAGTTAACATGGGAGCCGAAATAAAAACGGACACGCCACGCAGCTGAGACGCGCACGCCACGCAGCCAGTGTGTCCCAGGCCTTACGCCCTGCTCGTTAAGCCATGAGCTGTACAGCTCAACTTAACCTAACGTTAGTTAACTTTCGTTTAAAAAAAAAAAAAAAAAACTACCAAATTTGACCTGCTGACAATGTTTCTTCTGTCCTCATCTCTACTGTCCTCCACCTCTTTAGCCTGAGGCTTAATCAGCAGTACATGTTGATAGCCACTCAAGCTAGCTCAGCTAACATTGCAGTAAATATATGCATTTTACAGTAACGTTAACTTACAAGTTACAATTTCTTGCGAAAAGGAAATTCTTATTCATGCAGAAATGCAACTATATTTACAAATATAAATATTACCTGTATGTATTTAATCCAGTAAGTTGTTCATGACGTCGAGCTGACAATTCCAAGGTGTGGTCCATTAAAGACTTTAATTAGCGCGACGTCTGGGCCATGCTCTGGGCGGACCTTCCAGTCGACTTCCGTTTGGTACCACCCACGTGCGTAAACCAGCCAATCACAAGATGGCCCGCCAAAATGCACCGTGTGTATGAGAAATGTGTATGAAACTGCAATATAGAACCCAGCGGGGGGGTCGCTGTTCTGATACACTGGGATACACTCAAAATCAGGTCAAGTGGTAAATGAGGACTTTCAAAGAAAAAGAGAATTTATGTTGTTTAGACACTAACACATGCAATTACACTCTTTGATTTATGAGGACTTTGGCATAGTCCTCGTATTACCCTTAGGTCCGGGTAGCCCAGGTGAAAAGTCTGGTGTGTTGTCCATGTAAACCACATACCCCAACACACACACACACACACACACACACACACACACACACACACACACACACACACACACACACACACACACACACACACACACACACACACACACACACACACACACACACACACACACACACACACACACACACACACACACACACACACACACACACACACACACACACACACACACACTATAAAAATTGGCAGGAATTTACAGTATTAAAGTATTATTTTACAATAAATTACTGTAGTCAGAAATTCACAGTCAAATTAAAGCATGCTTGGTAATTCCCTCACAAATGACTGTTAATCAACAGCAGAATGATGCTGACATCACAGTTATTTACTGATCTTGTTTTACTGTGAATTTACATGATAAAGTTTTCTTTAACCCTGCAAATGTAAGAAATTATATTGTTTACCACTGTATTTTTAATTTCTTTTTTAAGTCACCATAATGGTAATTAGTGTTTTATTTGCTTGGGATCTTGGGTCCTCTGTATTTATATTTAAATTTATGATCAAGCTAAGTCAGAAGTGTCACCAAAAAAAATATAGCCTATATTTGTTAAAATTATGACAGGCTAGAACATGAAATAGTTTAGTCAAACTATTCTTAGAAAGAATATGAAGATTTTGTATTAGTATGATTAGAGCATGAACATTTTCCAATAACTTAATTCAAATTCATAACTTTTTGTGGATGGATCTTTCTAAATAGTGAAGCAATTGCTGAGGTTTATATTTAAAAGATGTATTATCTTGCAAGCAACACCTAATGATGCACAGACATCAATACTTGACATACAAAACGCAACAATGGTGACACTCAACAAATAATAAAAACACTTACAACATAAACTAACATTACAAAATAAACCAACAACACAAACTGCTAAAAGCGAAGCAAAAATATGTTCGCCAGCACAGATAAAACCAAATCAAGAAACTCCACAGCATAATCTATTCATGCTGCACTGCATGCTGGGTACCTTCATAGTACATACTTATGCACTGTAGAAATACAAGATGATGTTGTTTATTTACAGTAAATTGTGTTATCCAATACTCCAAGACTTATTTCAAAACTCACAGTAAAACCACTTTTTAGAGCAGTTAGATACAAGAAAGGTCTTCAGTGAAATTACTGTGAAAGTAATGCTATTATTAACCTGGTATTTCACACTTAAATGTTTAACAGTGCATCGGTTGTTTTTGAGAATCATTGGGTCCTTCAATAGTGAAAGTGATCTGAGTTCAGCACAAAAACGTAGCAAAATAATAAAACAGAGAGTAATAAACATGCATCTGTATTCTACATCTCAAGTCTTAATATAATCAGCTTCAACTATATGAAGCTGATTCATATAGTGTTTATACAATACAGATTGTTTTAAAACAGCTTTACAGTGATTAAAGGAAAAGTATGCATTTAGGCTGTTGTTCACATTTATGGTTAGTTATGTAACGTCTCGCGATTGGCCATAATTTCTGAAGTTTGCAGCCACTGAACATGCTTCTCTATCAGTGCGTGTCATCACAGAATTGATCATCCTCCCAAACTGATGGGAAGTTCAGATCATTTTACAGACTCAGATCTTTGAATCTCTTTAAAATCATTTCGTCATCATCAAAAAGTCATTTCCTTTATTTCAGCAGAATATAATTAAAAAGTGGCCTGATGATAGCCAAATTCCTCACCACATTTACTTACACAACATTAATCACATTTTGAATGAGAAAACATTATAGGGCCTAATGCAGCCAAGGCCAAATTATGACAAACAGAAATACTTATGCGTATCAGGGTCTTCAGGATATGCAGTCTATTAGTGTATGTCACCTCCTGATCCGAGTCATTCATTCTTTAGTTTTGTCCTGTCACATCCCCAGTCTGAAGCTATGCAGTCGCTACAGGAAACAGAAAGGATCAATTCACCTCTCAAGTTTTGTCATGTGACCACTTCCGGGCTCAGTATTTTACAACATATACAACAGTATTATTGGCTGTATGTTGTTGATTAAATGTAGGTATCTTTGCTTTATCAAAGTGATTTTCCCTATCATACGCATTAACCATATTAATTACCACATTCAATGCTATGGAAAAGATCCATCATGACAGAAATTCATACATTTATAAATTGTAAGAAATAAAAAAAAGCTACAATTTGAGACCAGAAGCACTTCATATAACTGTAAGAATGAGAAAAAAAAAGGAACTAAGTGCTTGTTTACAAGGAAGTTTGGGAATTATTGTATCCAATACGGCTGTCACGTAACAAAATAACTCGTTTAGGTGAACTAATCATTTCTGGATGATGTACTTAATTAATCGAAAAAATTAAGTGTGGAATGTTGAACACTGAATACACTCAACCGTTGCACTTTAATAACACAACAGAGGGTCTATCAGACTCCAATGCTGAATTACAAAAAAAAATCTTCTATAATTCAGTGTATAAGTGCATAAGATTTTGTGTATCATTTTTGGGACACAAGTATCATAACTTGGCAGTGTTGAGCTCTTCCCCTTAGGGGAATCCTCTATTATTACTCTTTGATTATTCATTCAGTCTCACTCTGGCCAGTCGGGATCTCATGGTTAAAAAAATCTCCAGTCTGATCTTAGTCAGAGTATGCAGAGTTAACTAATAACTTTAAGTCAAATCACCTTTAGCGCTTTACACATCACAGATTATTTCAAGCACAGATTATTTGCTTTGTACCTTTTATTTCGCCGTTGACGGTTCGTTTGTTTAAATATCACAACACATAACGGGAACCTGTGGTTAGCTGTCTTCTCTGAATTAAACTCCTCAAGTTGGCCGATCGTCACACACACACATGCACACGGCCACAGCGCAGCAGGCAGAGGTGGGGGAGAGAGAAATACCCGTTTCTCTTCGGCAGACTTGTTTACAAATTATGACAAAGGCTCTATCAGTCTTAGAAAAGACACGCATAAGCTCAGAGGATTGTGTACCCTGTCACTTGAAAAGTACTTCTTAGTACCCCACATGAAGTGTACCCTTTGACTTGAATAAGGTACTTTTTTGTACCCTACAGGATGTGTACCTGACAGGCAGTGTTGGGTATAGTTACTTTGGAAAGTAGTTAATTAGGTTACAACGTTACCATCAATTAAAATTAATCGTTTTAAAATTAACGTAATCAGTTACGTTACAGCTTTATCTATTCATAAAAGTAACGCGTTAGAGTACTCATGCGTTACCAAAAATAAACGCACTGCGTGCGTACGTGCGTGCGGGGGGGTCGACCAAGCAAAACGTGGTTATAGAAAAAGTCCACTTCTAAACAGATCTATTAATTACTAGTACCTAGAAAAGCGCTATATAAATGCAACAAATTATTACTCTCCCTCAAAACCTTTTTTTTTTTCATTTGCATTCACGCAGGCCAAGTGGCCATGGGGACTATAGGAGGAGTGATGCAAGCACGGCAACGATCTTTATATATAAATATAAATAGCCGAGTCCCGATCGAGTCCCAAATAGACGCCGGTCTACTTTTACACGCTGGTGTGGCAACAGGTTTGGGTAAATAAAGGCCGGTTTCAAATAGAGGCCGGGTCTGTTTTTTTTAGTTTCGGTTTGTATTTAATCTTCTAAAACCCGTCGGATCGTCCGCTTTTTGGCGGCCGCCAAAGCAAATTTTTGTCCCGCCAAAGCCTTTTTTGATCGGTGAGTGATGCTTTGACACGGCGCAAACGAAGAGAGAGAGAGAGAGAGAGAGAGAGAGAGAGAGAGAGCCCCGGCCGCGCGCGCGCGCACTCTCACGTCTTCAAACAACACAAGCGGTGTCTTGCTCTCTTCCTCGCGCATATTAATAAAAATCAATCGACATGATAGTAAAATGTTCGTTTCTTTATAATAGGCATGCTAATCACAATCATATAGGCTACCATCTGGGCCTGCACGGCGGCAGGAAGAAGACGCAGAGAAGTAAGACACAGTGTCTCTACAGATGTATCACAGCTAGGGCTGGGCGATATGGAAAAATTTTATATCACGATATGTTTTTCCATATTGATCGATCTCGATTCTTATCACGATATGTAGTTTTTGCAATTTGCAGATGTTGCCAGTGTAATGCTAGCAATGCTAACAGGCGACGTAGTGGTCTTGCTTGGGTGTGTGTGAGGTATTGTGCCAGCTTGAGCCCGCAGATCACACTCTCAGAGTAATTACTGGGGTGGTGGTGCCATCTCAGGTGATGGAAAAGATTGGTTGTATTCCCCGTCCTGGCTGGTACCAACCGCCGGCATATTTTGCAGACTGGCTTCGCCTGTTCCTGGTCGTTTTTGACAATGTCTTCGGTCTCGAATGATGTAGTGATCTTGCCAGGGTCCGAAATTAACTTTTTTGCTCACCTGCCACGGGGACTGGAAGATGAAAAAATCCACCAGCCAAGCATATTTTTTACCGGCCAAAATAATAAACAGCCTTTTTGTGTCACATATAGCTACATTCATTTCAGTACATTTAATTGAGATAAGGTATTATGTTGAATGAATAAGCGTAGGCTACATAGAAGTCAAATAGATAAACAAAAAGATACAAAAAGATTTTGTAAATAAATTTACAATAGATAAACAAAAGATAGACAACTAAACAAAGATACGCATACAGGCCAATACAGTGCTTTTATTTCAGGAAGGTCTACTAACATTACTATTCAGGTATGGTCTAAAAAGAATACTAATAAAGCAATCAAAAGTAAAATAGCACTGCAAAGTTTATCATAGATAGATTTATGCTTATTAAAGCTAAAGTTATTCATTCAAGAGTTGTGAGTGATTTTCTCTTTGCCTTTTGTTATTTGTTTCGCAGTAATGGCGCAATCGTCAGCATGTTTATTAGGCTGCTTCCCCTTTAAGAACGAGTGCATAGTCATAGATCGACTATTAAGTCTACCGATGCGATGCACCATATTTTCTCCCAACTATTTCCATAACTACATCCATTTTAGACATAAACTGTTTAAGTGAATCTCCAAGCCGGTCATTTTGACATATTTTTGTGTACATTTGATGGTTTAGACGCGCACATGAAGCCCAAAGTATAATGTGCTTGTCTCGTTGGTCTGTTTCGAGCGCGCGCCGCATTGGGAACAGCATCTCTTGCGCAGATTTTTGTGCTTTTAATAGCTCTTTTTATTATTAAAAGAGTCTCGCAATTTAGCAACAGTAGAGACTGCATTTTACAACAATCACCGATCGTGCTGATTCTGTCTTAAAGTTTGAGTTATAAGGAGAAATGACAGCGCACTGCTGCGATGAGAAGGAAGTTGCGCTAGACATAATGCGGCTATAGTTTTTAATGGTTCTACCTAAAATATATTCTATAATCTTTGGAAGCCGACATCTAAAATAAAATCAGACTAATATCACAGATCAATCATATAGGCTACGTTTGAATGTTCCGGGTTCAATCCGTGGTCACATTAACAGGGCTGTCGTGTTGTGCGCGCTATGGCGCCGCGTGAGATCTCTCTCTCTCTCTCTCTTTTTTTCGTGTGATATCGAATAATATGTCCCAAGCATATTATCGAAATCGTTCAAAATTTTATCGCGATCCCGTATCGAGATCGAATTATCGCCCAGCCCTAATCACAGCCATTGACTTTATGATTACAGCGCTTCGGCTCCGCTGATACATCCTCAGGTGGCACAGTAGACCTAGGCATACTACTGTCGGACAAAAAACAGGCTGCAGTCGGGATTTTCCTTTCCTTAAAATAACGGATTACTTTAAAAAAAAAATAACGAAGTTACTGATTACTTAACGCACAAAACTAACGCGTTAAGTTACACATATCACGAAAAAGGTAATTAGAGTACTCTAACGCGTTACTTTATAACGCGTTAGCCACAACACTGCTGACAGGTACTTCTTAGTACCCCATGGGAACACAATGGGACCTTAAATGGTACATTTGTGAATGTTGTACCTTAACTATTACTTTATATATGAAAATGTACCTTTTCAAAGGGTACCTATATGTACCTTTCACCATGCATATTTCTTTGTGTACCCCTTTTCTTTGGAAAGGTACTTTTTGGTACTCAGCTGGATACATGTTTGTACCTTTGCTGGCACATTTGTGAATTTTGTACCTTAAAGTACTTAATTGTACCCTCACTGTACCTTTATTTCTGAGAGTGTGGACACAGACTTGGGGTAACACCAGACTTCACTTAATCTACTGGAAATAACTATTCCAGAATAATACTGTCAGGTGTGGTGGTGGTGAAAAGAGCGAGGACTCAGGTGTAGAGTTGATGGGCTTTTTTAATAATAAAAATAAAACAAAATACTAACAAAACCCCCCGAGGGCTAAACACAAGCTGCATGCAACACAGCACAAGACAAAACATGAGTGTCAGGGCTCTGTCACAAAACCAAGAAATGGACTAGACAGAAGTGACAGAAACCTAACAAATACAGAATCAATCAAACATAACATATTCGTCAAGTAAAAGTGTATCATGCCAGTTACATAATTAAAGGGGACATATTATGCTAAATCTACTTTTTTAGCCCTTAAATGCCTTTTGTTGTATATTTGGAGTGTTTATAAGTACAGAAAAGTTGAAATTAGTCTCTTCAGGAACTTCGTTGATATCTTTATATTCTGTTTTGGTCACATTTTTCAACCGGTTTCGATTTTTCTGTAATCTATGACGTTTTGTTAACTATTACGTCAAAGTATTTGCAGCAGAACTGCCAAATAAGGACATCGACTTCCGGCCAAACCCACACACTTCCCCAGATAGCACAAGTCTCTTTGATGTTATATTTACATCTGGAAGACGTATTTTAAAGAGTGTTTGCTCATCTGCAATACGTCTATAGGACGTTTCTGTCAGATGTCAAATAGATGTTTAGAAGATGTCTTTAAGATGTAATGATTTAGAATGCACGTTAAACTGACATCTTATAAACGTCTATTTGACATCTGACAGAAACGTCCTATAGACGTATTGCAGATGAGCAAACACTCTTTAAAATACGTCTTCCAGATGTAAATATGACATCAAAGAAACTTGTGCTATCTGGGTCATTACACCGTCTCCCAGCATCAGAACCTTTTTGAAGTGCATGTTTGAGTTTTATTTTTCACGGAAATGTCCCCATATCTGTGGGTAAAGTCATGTGTGTGTGCGCGAAGCACTTCAAGGATAACTAACGTGACTTCAGCAACCTCCGCCAGTACAAAGAAGGATTTGCCGATAGACTTCGTCTGATTGAGGGGTCAGTTCCTTCTATCTTTGGAGACGACGAACAGAGCACTTCGGTAAGCTGTAAATAACGTACTACTTTCTTAAAACACACGGTGGTCATGGTTTAGCAGTTGTCTTGTTAGTGTGCTTGTTTTAACAAGAGACATAATCGACTTTTCTTTAATTGTTTATGATATAACTTATATTTTGTTTTGTGAGTATCAAATAGTCGTTGTAAATCATGCAGTAGTAGTGGGCATGGATGGAGAACTTAACAGTAACACAGTATTGCGATACATCCATATGAAGACGTTGTTCTGCAGGTTCGTCGTCTTTATTGTCATCTCGCTCTGACTCGGGCTCGAACATGTAAGGCTTGATGGACAAGTCTTCCGTTGTTGACATTTTGTTAATAACGTGTGAATAAAACGTTTCTTTTCCGCTAGATAATCGTATCTCTGCTATCAAACTACAATAATGGCCGAACGGGGTGGAGTTGAACTGAGTGTCACCTCTGCAAGCTGGATTTAAAGAGACCGCACCAAAACGAGTTGGTTTCAGACGCACAACAGAAAAGCGGTAGATAAGGGGCCTGTGGAGCTATAATAATGAGGAATTCAGACCCAAGCATTGCAGTTCTGCTTTATATAGACCACAAATGTATGATTTATATGTAAAAAGGAACGATTTAAAGCATGATATGTACCCTTTAAACAATAAGAAACCAATTCAGAAATTATAAATCATAACATCCATTGCTCAAAGATAAACCTAAGAGTTAGGGATGCCTGACAGTGGAGAGACACACTGCAATGTGTGGGACTAGGGAGAATCACAGCATCCGTGCAGGGTTTTTAAGCAACAGTAATTTGTAGCTAGTTTGAACTACAGAACTTAAAGATCTCCCTCTTTTTTTTTATTTTTTTTTTTTTACTGCAGATGAAATGGTTAAACCTCTGTTTTCGCGCAGGTGCAGTGAGGGAAAAAAGACAGTTTAGGGCAATCGGTTCGTAGCTCTGCATTAACTGTGCGATATAGTCACGAGGAGCAACCAAAATTTCTGACATGGCAGAAATTCATCCGACCATCCGATTGATGGTCGGGAGAGATTAATCGGCTCTCGTTTCTCCCTGTACACTGCGCGACAAACGATGCACGACAAAGCTGAGAATCGGCCCGACCCGAAAAAGAGTCGCACGAGTCAGATTTCGGCTCAAAATCGGACAAAAATCAGACAGTGTATTAGCCTGGAAGCCAGACCCACATCAAGATGTTAGGTCTGGGAACTTACCATTGGCAGAGCTCAGTCTGACTGGTGGGATAAATGGTTGTCTCTGCATGCAATAGCACTACAACCAGCGGCGGCCATATCTGTTTCAATAACTAATATGGGGCCCTACCCACATAAAAGTTAAACATAAACATAATAGAGCAGAAAAAGCAAGGATTCCCGTTGGTTTGCATCAATGGTATATTATTTTATTACGTGCACTTAGCTTCATGAACAGGCAGCTCAACATAGAAATAATCCAACCTTATTTGATTAAAACTATATACAATTATACAGCATTTTACGTTGGAATATGCCTCACCCTTTCACGCAGGGCAACTTTACTGCTTAATTGATTTGCGCAGTATATTTTCAGTTGTCTGGGCTGACTTAAAAAAAACCCAGCTCAAACATCCCTTCAAGGCTTCAACTTGAATTATTTAACAAAAGCAAAGAAGAAAAAGTGTCTGACTACGGTGACTGGGAGGGGACATGTTCGTTTCACTTATTTTTGTCATGGCCACAACATATAAACTCTTAGGAACGTGATAATATCTCGTGGGAACGTCATATTAAGTCGTGGCCACGAGATCATTTTGTTGAGGTAACGACATAATTATGTCGTGGCCACGCGATGCAAAGTCGTAGCCTTGAGATCATATGTTGAGGGAACAATATATTTTTCTCGTGGCCACGAGTTATGTTGAGGAAGCCACAGCAGCCGTACCACTGGGCTACAGCAGAGATGGAGATGACAGAAGAAATAACATTTTACTTTAAATTAGGAATGTCATATAAATATATAGTGCGGTCTTTGGCATTAAGACAAGGGTACGTTATAGGCTAAGTGAAAGACACCTGAGTTCGATATTCGCATTTTAGGGACCGTCTCAAAATTACATGCGACATTGGCATAAACGTTTCCAACTTAAATAGCATTTGAAGACAATGACTTGCAGTCATAGATTTTTTGATATTTATGACAATAAACTGTTAAATCATATGCAAATATTGCTATGTATTTCACTTACTGTATGGGATCATACACAAAATATGACAATATTTAAAGTTCAATAGCATTTTATGACAATGACTTACAGTCATAAAACGACCTGTACATTGTTCACCCAGGTCTCATGTATGATGCACACCTTTTAGATTTTTGATATTTATGACAATAAACTGCTAAATCATATGCAAATATTGCTATGTATTGCACTACTGTATGGAATCATAAGCAAAATATGACAACATTTAAAGCTCAATAGCATTTGAAGACAATGATTTACAGTCATAAAACCAAATGTACATTGTTCATCTAGGTGTCAGGTATGTGACAGTAGTGAAATACATAGCAATATTTGCATATGATTTAACAGTTTATTGTCATAAATATCAAAAATCTAAAAGGTGGGCATCATACACGAGACCTGGGTGAACAATGTACACTTGGTTTTATGACTGTAAGTCATTGTCTTCAAATGCTATTGAAGTTAGAAACGTTTATGCCAATGTCACATGTAATTTTGAGACGGTCCCTAAAATGCGAATATCGAGTGTCCAACGTCAAACCAACTTCATACCAGTGCAAAAGTGCGACAAAAAACCCATTCAATTTAAGAATGCGCTTCAGGTGTCTTTCACTTATAACGTACCCATGTCTTAAAGCCCAATTTATACTTCTGCGTCAAACTCACGTCGTAGCTACGTCGTAGGCTGTGTGTAGCACGCGTACCCTTCGGTGTACCCTGACGTGCACCTCTACAAAAATTTAACAACGCGTCAATTCTACGCGTACCGCAAGCGCTGTGATTGGCCTGCTAGAACCACTCCTCGGGTTTCAGATGCTCCCTCTGCATGTGTAATTGCGCGTTAATGCGGACAACGACGCAGAAGTATAAATGAAAATCAACGCGTAGTCTATAGCGTAGAGGCTCCGGCGTAGGTCCGATGCAGAAGTATAAATCAGCCTTAAGCTGTTCGCGGGGGCGGTAAATGTCGCCTTGGTAACCGCGAGTTCGACCAATCAGAGACGTCGGTGTTTTGCTTAGAATTGTGGGTAGTGTAGTATTTCTTCAGAAGATTGCGAATAACAAGGTTGATTTCATGCCTTGTGGCTTTTATAGGAGCAGAAACTTACGTTTCACAACCTCAGCTCAAATTTTACTTGAGCTTTTGACATCTAAGAGGTCATCATATTATAAGAATATCCTGTAAGTTTCAGAACTGAAAACGTCCTTGTTAGTCCAATAAATGCTTTTATTGACACCAGGCTCAGCAAACGACTCGTTTTTCAAAGTGGGGAACTATGACGTCAAAGAGGATTAAACACCACCCCCGCAGAAGAAGATCAACGCCTACTTCAACACGGCCGGTTTAGCCCCGCCCACCGGTTCGCGCATTAAACGCATAGCTAAATAACATAGGCCTACCTCGTGATGACAAACCGGATCGAGCTACCGAGCAATAAACATGGCGTTTACAAAATATTGTGCAGTGCCTGGTTGTGGAAGAAGACAGTGGCTGCATAAGCTTCCTCTGGAGTCCAATAGGAATGCTTAAACTTTATTTTTAATGACGTTCCAGCTGATGTGGGTCCGTTTGTTCGCTTCATTTCACTGAGGATTGTTCTGTAAACAAGGTCGAGACTGGATTTGCAGACCGATTAAGATAAAAAAACGGTGCTGTGCCTTCTATATTGGATCCGACAGGAATGGTGCAACACACTTAGTAAAATTTTTATTTAAAAAGTAATAATAATCATATAGGCTAGTATTGCATTGTTACAGATCGTTTGATATCTAATAATTATGTGTATGTGTATCAGTCTAATCGTTACTGACCAGTTGAAACTCATTATAATATCCAAAACTGTTATCCACTCACAGCAGTGGGCGTTTACTTCCAAGTCTTCAATGCGAGACGCCCATACAAACCGAGTGTTTTTGAGCTAGGCTCAAAACTAGGATAGAAAATAGCCTATTACTTATTCGTTTTGATGTGTTTGAATGTAAAAACCAAGCGAACGTTATAAGTTGACCTCAGACAACAATATAATTTTTTTTTAAAAAGCCAGTTCAAAACCCCTTTAAGCCCGCCCACCGACTCTATACACGATGTGATTGGCCTGACTAGAGTTTGGTTTTTCCAGCTCGAAAGCCAACAGAGATTTACTAGACTACCATGGCTGCAAAATAAATTTTGCTGCCGCTAGGGTGCGTCTAGATTTTCTAGGCTAACTTTGTATGCCCGCCTTTAGAAAAAAAAACATTACTGATGTGCATCTTGAGACAAAACAATGGCGTTGTCGCGTTATATTCAGTTAGTTTAGGTTTTCATGTATTTTCTGTTTGTTTTCATTAGTCACGTGTCTTCCAGTTTTTCTGCTTCTCATTAGTTTACATTGGTTTCAGCTGTTTAATTAGTATTGTTTGTGCTCCAACTTAAAGGGTTAGTTAACCCAAAAATTTAAATTCTATCATCGTTTACTTACCCTCAAGTTGTTCCAAACCTCTGTGTTTATTTGTTCTGCTGAACACAAAGGAAGATATTTGGAAGAAAACAGATCTCAATCCCCATTGACTACCATAGTATGTATTTTTTCCTACTATGGTAGTCAATGGGGATTGAGATCTGTTTTCTTCCAAATATCTTCCTTTGTGTTCAGCAGAACAAATAAACACAGAGGTTTGGAACAACTTGAGGGTAAGTAAACGATAAAAGAATTTTCATTTTTGGGTGAACTAACCCTTTAAAGCTGCTGTCCGTAACTTTTTTAAGTTAAAAATAATCCAAATTAATTATTTAAAAGAAAACATCTTCAGCCAGTGTTCAAAACTATCTGCTTGCCATAGCTAGATTCAAAACAGTTAGCTTGTAATAATGATTTTAATTCCAGTGGTACTGGTGGGTTTTCGCGGGAAATTCGAGCATGTCTTTGCGTCATTACGTCACACCCGTACACATAAAGAAGGAGTTTCGGCTAGCCGGCTATACTGTGCGTGAGGAGATGTAGAGATAGGCTTTTCTCGCAGCACTTTACATGATTAAACTTGTGGCGGATCCAGAAAGATCCAAACAACAATCATCAGTGTCAACTGGAGATTAACCAGTTATAAAACCCAAAAGACTTCGTACTTCGGATTTAAGGTGGAAATAGAAACCATCTCATGCGAACACAAGGATACCGTTACACATCGGTGGGGCTTTTGAAAGGTGCGTGAATTCCCGAAGGTTTTCGAAACGGAAGAAGAGACGGCTTTTTTCTGCTGAACAAGTAAGACATTTCAATAGTTCAATCGTGTAACAGTACGTTTTCTTAATTCACACAGTTATGGAGTTTCCTTTGTTGTGCCTTTCTCGTTTAGCTATTATGGAGAACATAAATTCTGAACTACACAGGTAGTCATAAAACACATTAAATAACGTTAGTCACGCAATGCTGATGTTGTTAACATGAACAATTTGAGAACAAAGTAAGGTTAGGCTATGATTTGCACAGTTGCTGTAAATCGCGCTGATTAAATCTAACGATCGCTTGTCATGTCGAATGCTTTTCCCCCCTTAGTTGATCAGAACATAAACGGATGTTACTTACTTGTTCAGAAGACATTTTCTGGTGAAAATTCTTATGTTGGTCAAGCTTTCAAAAAGTGAATCTGTGATTCTGAATGACAGTATCCACACAGCGCGGTGATTGACAGCAGCACTCGCCTCAAAACACTGTGTTCATCCGCGCTGTTTCATGCCGATTTACAACCCACGTCAAGATGATAATTCCGCGAATAACTGCAGTTACAGATTTCGAACAAAGATGGCGACAAAGAGGAAAAAGCTACGGACTGTAGCCTTAAGTTGTTTCTTCACATTCATTTTCTGATCAGCCTTGTTCACGATGTGTTTCTCTGCCCTGTATTGGATTAAACTTTTTTTTTTATTATCTTCTGAATCTGTTTGCTACACAAACACACCCTGATATTGTAACAGACACAGAGTCATATTTTGAGATATCTCAGTACAAGTTTCTTTCAGTTAAAACAGCTCAGACATGCAGACATGTCTGGACTAGACTTAAAGGAGAACTCAAGTTAATCTTAAATGCTAAAATGTCTGTCCAACATGAACAGGGGCCTTACATGACAACAAGATGCGTTTAGCAACTTAGCCATTGTTTAAATTCACCTAAATAGTGTTTTAGACGGCTAGCTGAAGTCTCGCGCTGAAGTCCCGTGGGAACTCAGTTGTAGCCGGAGAAAGGTAAACAGCAGTGTGCAGGAGTGCTGTGTGTGCCCATATGGAAGGATAAATAAAGTTTACATTACCTCCATAGTGGTTGCACCCGTCTTCGTCCACGTAATGGCTTTTTTTTCCCAACCGGCCGGCTGTGTTGTGTCTGTGTAGTACAGTATTCCTTGTAGGGTTGCCAACCGTTCCATATAATACGAAATCGTCCCGTATTTGACACATAAAAGTCTTGTTCCGTATTGAACTGATACGGAACGCACTTTGTTCCTGTATTTTTGAGAATCAATTCAGTGCAAATCCATGACAGACACACAGCTTCTAATATACGTCAGAGGCGCCCGCGCCATTGGATGTGCAGCGAGCCAGACGCTCAGTGATTGTGCAGCTGCAAATGCGTTTTACATAGAGGCTTCAGTAAATCGAGGAAAAGGAGTTTCCGAAGACATTTGACGGCTATGATAAGAAAAAAAGACTAAATTAAAAATATTATTTTTTGCACTGGAGAGAACATTCTAGAAGCTTATTAAAGCAGGTCTTCGTTCATTCATATATTGACTGTGAAACTGGACATTCGACATTTAAAAGGAACATTCACAGATTGTTACAATGTTGGTAGTATATAAATTAACAATGTTTACTCGTGTTACCCGGACTGAGAAATTCAAATGTTTCCCTTCGTTTGGCCTAAAACACTGTGTTCGTGGTTATCCAGTTTGAAATGTTCAGATTTCCCATCACGGAATTTTCTCCATATTTACGATTCTTTGCAGCCTTTAGCCGCTGCCTACAAAGCGCTGGATCATTCATTGGAAAACGAAAGTAACTCACTCCTGCTAAATGTTTACTCTTTGAATTCTTGCACCTGCAAACAATACAAGTCGACACCATTAACTAAATGTTTGCTACGAGGTATTTTCTACTAAATTAAGGTGTTATTTGACTCGTATTTGACTCTTTGTATCCATATCAGACTTGTGGGAGTGGCCTTGGATGGCAACATGCCCAGTGCAGGGAGTTGAAGTTTTCCTATTTGGCAAAAGGGAAGAAAACCTTTTTTCTGTTTTTTAATCAGGCCAGGTGGCACCAATAATAATACTAATAATTTTAAAAACTACTGTATAAGCAGACAAATTTATTTGAAAGTCCATTTTGTCAAAGTTAAATGATACCAGACATGAAAGAGAGAAAACAATAGATTCACAAGATACATCATTGAACTTTCAGTTTGAGTCAGGGGGAAAGGAGAGGGGGTGAGGAGAGACTAATTTGTGAGAAGAGAAGTTTGTGCAAGGTTGCTTCCTGCACTCTTTCTCTCCAGATTAGTGGGTTTGTTTTATTGCATGCTGTCTGTTCTTGTGGGAATTCTTGTGTTTAGGATCAGTATTTCAGCTTTACACAATAAATAACCAGAAAAAGATTTCATGCATAATGAGGGACAGGCAAAAAATACACCGGGGTTTAGTTGCACCAGTTTTTTGTAAATTACAGCTGTAATGGCACCCTGTTTACACCTGGTATTAAGTCCATCGGATCACAAGTAGATGAGGGAGACACTTTCCCGTTTACACCTGTTTTTTTAATGCCTCTTTTTCTCACGTAATGATCAGGATGCAAGCGCAAGTTACAAACGTAGATTTATTAAACACATAAACAGATATTCAGAATGTCAGGAAACCAAGACATGTCAAAGAACCAGGTAACAGTGACAATGATCCGACAGTTAACAACCCAACAGGAAATGCTTAAATAGACAGAACTAACAACTAACAGATGTACCGGTGATGATGAGGTAATAATCAGGTGATCAGTCCAGGTGATGACAATCAGTGCAAACACGCACACATGAATGGATCATGGTTAACTAACCATGACACTTTTGTCCACTTTCAACCACTTCTGTCCTGATTTCTTCGAGGGCAGGGTCTAAATGCGTGTAAACGTATGGAATTTTTCAGACCTTTTGATCTGATGAACAAAACAAGCTAGCGCAATTTACATATTAACGCAACCGGAGACGACGGAAAAACATTCAGAGAGCAGCAGCTTTAGTTTCTGCTCTGACAGCCGAACGCTGTGTGTTTGTTAAGAATCAGGAATGGTGAGAGAACATTGTGCTTGGTACGTTTTATATCTTCAAACCAAACTTGGGTCTCCAGCTGATAAATCTGGCTGGAGCGCTTCACATAATGTTTATGCATTAGGTCAGTATGGCAGAGAGTAGACGGTCTTGTGTGGCTGTTTGAACGCATTTGACCACATGAAAACAATCCTGTCGAATGGGTTCTGTCAATCTCCAAAACCATGTGCATCACTGAGTAAAAACTGACCCCAAATTACTGAAAAAGATTCAATAATTTAAAAATGTCAACAGTCTGTTGTCAGGTATTTCTTACATATTCTTAATTTTCTATATTCCAGCTCGTCTGCCAGTTCCTGTCATCATTAGAGACTGTTTTTCATCATCATCATCATCATCATCATCATCATCATCATCATCATCATCATCATCATCAAATTGTTCATTGTTGTGTTCATCAGTGTTGAATGTGTGTCCTGTGACTCTCTCCTGGTACAAAGGAATGAGTGTATTGTCCAACATCAGTGTGTGTGATCCCAGCAACAGTCTCTCTCTACCTCTGGAGGTGGAATATCAGGATAAAAACACCTACAGCTGTGTGCTGAACAATCCCATCAGCAACCAGACCACACATCTGAACATCACTCAACTTTGTTACAATTGTCCAGGTACGTTATGAGTAAAATATTGTGCCATCTTTTGACCAAAAAGTATCCGAAGTGAATTTAAGTATAGCCTATACACAATTTTTATATAAATCAGGGGTAGCCAACTCTGCTCCTGGAGATATGTCTAACTGCAGACTTCAGTCTCAGTTTCAGTTTTGATTAACTGGTTCATGTTTGTTTGATTAGATTTGGAACTGAACTCTCCGTGAACTCTAAACTGACGCCATTTTGCCACAACGTCGTATTTAGGTTGGAAGGCCAATTGATTACTGGGCATTTGATTATTCTATTCAGGCGAAGATGTTTTGGGGTGGGGGTGCTGAAAGGGTGGGGATAAAGAAATGGTATATAAATAAATAATATATAAAGAATGACAACATCACAGAGAATAACAAACAATACCTGATAATGTTTGTTTAAATACAGTAAATGGCTTATACAGTACATTTTTGACACAGCACATAGTGAAACTTGAAATCGTAATGCAACAAAGAATGTATTTGTAATACACCATTTTTTTAAAGCATTGCGACAGGAAATAAACAAAAATGAGTAATGAAAAAAAACAACATTTGTGCCTACTGCCTACCTTACACAGGGTTCCCGCGGGGTCTTAAAAAGCCTTAAAAGCATTGAATTTATGAATTTGGAAATAATACCTTAAAAAGTCTTTAAAAAGTCTTGATTTTTGATGCCTGGGTCTTAAAAATTGTGTTGTATGTCAGTGTTCATTTCATTGACTAAAATAATGACGAAAACTTTTCTTCAACGACATTTTTCACTGACGAAAACTAGACGCTACCTAAAAAAACCTAGTTTTGAATGACAAAAACTATGACGAAAATCTATTGACCTTTTCGTCAACGAATAACAACTAGATGAAAATGTTAGATAGTGTCGATCTGGGAAGCGATCCAGTCAGAACTGATGTCCTGCGTGTGTGGTAGATGCACACATTTGTACTGTAACGTGCTGATCTACCCCGCGGTCTCATAAAATGTTAAAAATGTAAACCAACCACGCACCAACCCGATTTTTGATCAAGCAACAAAAGAAAAAGAGAAAAGCATTCACTGTTTGTTAATAGCTTTAATAAGGATTAATTATATTTAATTCATACAAATAATTGTCTGCTTGAAAGAATAAAGAATTATGTATGTAAGTTGTTATAAAGAATGCATATATCATTAATTGAAAAGAAGACTGTGTTTTACTTTAGGAAAAGTGGTTTTATTCAATTTTAAGATTTTTTTTTAAGTCACAGTAGTTAAATCGGTATCTGTATTGCTTGTTGAAACTTAAAAATCATTCATATTAATAGGTTAATATATGTTTTCTCCTGGAGTATATGGGTTTGGACATTTTAGAGAAATTCTAAATTAACACATTACAATTTACCTAAAACCATTATATTTTAGTCGACTAAATCTACTGTAGATTTAGTTTACAGTAGATTTTGAAAATCTAAAAAAACTAAAATCACAATTTTATTGTATTTTGTCAACTAAAACTAGACAAACTAAAACAATTCAGATGACTAAAATATGACTAAAATTAGTTTGTCATATTTTTAGTCAAAAGACTGAGACTAAAACTAAATCAAAATATGCTGTCAAAATTAACACTGCTGTATGTAACTTCTCCGTATTGTATTTTTCCTCAAAAGTTTCATTTGTCAACCACGATTATTATGATTTTCGATGTTTATTGTTCAGGGGTCTCTCAGTTCCCCATATTCCCAGCATGGAATAAGTAGCTAATGTTAAAACACAACTTAAATTTGTTCGGCAAACTTTCTTGTGGCCTACTGAAATGTTTTTATTTGTCACACCTGCTTGGCTTATCATCTTTTACCCATTCTACATTTGAAAAATAAATGAACACAAGTTGAAGGATTTTGTTTTTCTTTGCTGGTAGGGACGTGAAATAGGTATTAATTTTTTATATAAATGGTCTTAAAAAGACTTGAATTTAACTTGAAGAAACCTGTAGGAACCCTGCTTACAGACCAGAGTCCAGCAGAAACCTGCTAGTAACCTACTAGCAATGAGTGAGCTGTTAAATCATTCATTCAAATCAATTTATTTAGAAACGTTGATTTTTTTCAGGAACGAAACATGTTGCTCAGAGACGTGTATCGTTTCTGATGTGGCTTTGTTTGGAACTATTTTTGTTGAAAGAGCAAAAATAGACAATATGCATCTAAAATGTAAGTTACTTAATATTAACTTCCTGTTTGTTTAACTGTTCAATAATATCAAGGTCACATTTGCAATATGATTTTAGGGGGAAAACAGAATTGTGCGATATATCTTGCTTGTGTGATAGTTTATTGCTTTACTATATTATTATACATATAAAAGTCACATTATTATCAATATTGGGGCATTTTCCCCACATAACTTAATTTTGGGAGCATTTTTGTTCGTTTTTATGCATTTTTGCCACAATCCCCTGTTAATTTCAGTCCCAGTTGTGCATCAATCAAGATCCAAGAGGAATGAAATAGACTAATCCTGTTTTGAGAAAGTAAACTATGTAAGATTAAAATGGTTTGATAATAGAAAATGTTTGTGGCACACAATTCGCTCACGGTCATAAACTTGCCAGTCTGATTATTAGTCAGAGGTCATGACTAATACAATTTAATAGACCGCCCATGCTTGCTATTATTTAAATAGTAGTTCTGTTTAGTTCCTTACAGTTACCTATATAACAGCTCAACTAAAGTTAGGTTATGGCTAGTACAAAGACACATGTTGCCCCATGCTTGCTATTATTTTATTAGTATTTTTTTTGTGTAGCTCCTGTTGTGGCAAAAACAATTTAATTAAAAAATAACATCAAATAACATCATAGTAAGAGACATCAGATTCACATTGTACTCTAAAAGATGTTTATTCTTTAAGAGGAGACTGGTTTACAAAAATATCGCGACAGCTACCTCACGATAGAAACACAGATCTGACACACAATAAAAAACGGACAGACTTTATACCCCTTCCTCAGAGTCCTTTCTCTGTAGTTTTCCATTCACCCCAAACTAACCAGTTCTAGCCGATATTTCCACTCATCTCAGTTAAACCAGTTCTAGTTTCGTTAGAGAAAACAGATAAAGCAGGTTTGTTAGAAGTACAATGGTCTTTCCTAGCCCCCTTCCTGGACTTTTACTATCTCCCCACCTGTGAGGCCAAAAGGCTGAATAGTCCTACTTGTCTTTTCTGATTATCCATGCTAAAGAATTTAGAGGCTGTCTGACCAGTTGCTGTGGGTGTGTGTCTCAGTTTCCCCCAGGTATACAAAATAATCCAAGAGAGAAAATACATGATTGAAATACAGGAAAACCCATACAATATCAAAGTGAAAACTAAACTATACATTTTTCTATAACACTCCCAATAGATTTGAAACTGCATAACAACTTAACTATTATTAGCAGGGAGGGAAATTAGCACCGGCCACCAGCCAATGGCTGGTACTTTTTCAAAGTGGCTGGTGACTTTGCCTTGTATACCAGTCACAGTGGCTGGTAGATTGTAAAACATTTTTATTGGTTACTACTTAAAACATTCCTTGTAACGAATTGGACAGCTTTTGTCAAAGAATGCTGTTGCTAAGTAACAATAATGCACTTTTGTCGAGTAACTAATTTGATTGGTTTTCAGCGGACAGTGACACATATAGCTGAGCTGAGATGAAAGGAAAATGTAATAAATGTGGCGACATATACCCGGTGTTAAGAGGCCCGCCGTGGAGTCAGCAGTAGCTATGAATGTACAAACTGTTGAGGGCGAAGTAAATAAAAAGAGAAGGTACTTTTCGAACAAGTGACATTAATGACGAAGGGAAAATGAGGGAAAGGTTAGCCTACCTTCCCGTCGAAAAGTCCATGCACTGTACTTACTGTGTATTGTAAGGGGTATACAGTCAAAGACCCAGAACCAGATATGAAGAATGAAGACCCGGAGTCAGAATTATAAAAAAATTAAAGAGAAGTTTCACTGAAGATAGTTTGCAGTTTCGTCAGCAGAAGTCAGCTTCAATACTCACACAAGAGTTCGTAGGCCGCCCCGCTTACAGTTACAAAGATCACAGCAGTTATACCATTTTCAAGGTCTAAGCTAAGTCATTGCTTACAGGTTGAATGATTCTCATTGGCTAAGAAATATATAAACACAGTAATTTTCCACACATATACAGATAGACGGAAGCGTATCTCCATCGATTATGCAGCTGACACATTCGGACACACGTCATGACCTTCCAGGTCGCAGATTTGAGTTTGATGAGCGCCAGCATGTCTCGAACAACAATTCACTCAATCTCCAATAATGCCATTGGTTCCTTAACCTGTAACCAAGAAGACTAACACGCACACACCGACACACAGCTTTTCCAAGGTTGGATTTGGCCAGGCTCTAACTATAAACACGAGAGTCCTCTCGAAACATCAAGATAATGCGTTATTTCTCTCAACTTTAGCCTAGATGAAACTAAGGCTTTAACAAAGAAATGGTCCCTTAAACTATTGGCTTGAATGACCCCTATATGTTTTAACACGTTGAAGACCTTTCTTAAACACAAAACGAGTACCTATTTCATTTCTGGAAGCCGGGACATTAAAGAATACATGAAAAGAACATTTCAGTAATCACACTGGTAACTTCTATAACACAGTAAAATCTCACAAGCCTAGATAAATCATTCAACTCATTTAATATTTAGAAAGAAAAATATTGATTAATACCTTGTATAGCATACCCCTCCCGAATGATGGACAAAACTTTACTGATGTTGATGAAGTTTATTGAGTCCGTTTCACTCCATTAATGGGCTTTATGCACAGCTTCACTACTTCCTGAACTTCAGCCAGCTCCTTTGTTTCCTGTCTGCCATTATTGGACAAACTGATTAATCCAGGTGTGCCTGATTATTGTTACTGAGGCCAGGCATACCTGAATTAATCAGTTTGTCCAATAATAACAGAAAGGAAACAAAGGAGCTGGCTGAAGTTCAGGAAGTAGTGCAGCTGTGCATAAAGCCCATATCTCAATTATCACCTCTCAAATCACTGTAAGAGCATAACAAAGGAAATAGAAAGCTCGCATTAACGACTCATACAAACTCTCTCTCCGTTACACTACCAATAACATATAGCAAAATACATAAATAACAATAAACCATAAACAAATGTATGCCTTTTCCAGGGGGTGCTAATCACCGTTAAACATTAATGGCCTGCAAAACTCCTACTACTGCGTGCACTCCCTTTGCTTTCCTTCTATCAACTGCGTGCTCTCCCTTCACTTCCTTTTACCCGTTTAGCCCCGTAGACCACAAAACCCGTCAAAATAAAAGACCCTCCTTAAGACCTAAATACATTACCTAAACCTAATTTAAACTAACAGGACTATCAAAAAAGTATATAAAAACAAATTAGAAGAATTAACACAAAGTCTGTTACACTCCCACCAAATTATAAATGTAATATCAACATGCATAATTTTCAAGCATAAGTAATATCACTTTTCACTTATAAAGACCTTTGTGTGTGTATGTATGTAAAGTCCTTTTGAAGAGGTGTTCACTCCGCTTCCAATAATAAGACCAACTTCTGAGCTGGCCTCTCAACTACTGAGACCTTGTTCAATCGTTCTCCTTTCTTGTTCAGTGTTTTGTCACCAAGTGTCAATTTGACTTTCCTTACTAACCCATCTTGGCTAGTTACAGTGTCTATGATCCGACCTAGTCTCCAGACAGTCCTTGGAAGGTTCTCATCCGTATCCATGACAACATCACCAATCAGAAAGTTCCTTTTTGGAGCATGCCAGCATTGTCTAGTAGCAATGTTGTGGAGATACTCCTTTCTCCATCTACTCCAGAATTGCTCAGTAAGGCACTGTACCTGTCTCCATCTCTTTCTCCCATAGATATCTTCTCTTATGAACTTTCCTGGTGGTGGAAAGACTGTGGTGGCTTTCATGGTAACCAAATGGTTAGGTGTGAGTGGTTCCAAGCTCTTGGGGTCGTTCAAGTTATCCACTGTAAGATGACGACTATTAACTATTGCCATGGCTTCATAAAACAATGTGCGCAGTGAAGCATCACTGAGCCTGCCTGATGCAAGGGAAGCTGTAGCTTCAGTCAGTCAGTCAGTCATATTTATTTATAGAGCACATTTAAAAACAACAGCTGTTGGCCAAAGTGCTGTACAAGTGTAAACGGGTATCCATAAAAACATAAAACAACAAATAAACAATGCACAAAACAATGCAATACCACTACAGCCACTTATGACCATAATCAGCAGTAAATAAGTGGGTTTTAAGCAAGGATTTAAAATCAAATGTATGTAGGTGCAGTCTTTATATAAGATGGGAGATTGTTCCAAAGCTGTGGAGCGGCCACTGAAAAGGCACGATCTCCTTTTAATTTTAGACGTGTCCTCGGAACAGTCAGCTGTAGACTACTGGTTGACTTGAGATTTCTAAAAACGTTATGGTGGGCTGAAAGGAGATCAGAGATGTATGGAGGACCCAGTCCATGCAATCCCTTATAAACAAACAGCAGTGTTTTGAACTCAATACGATGTTTAACTGGAAGCCAATGGAGAGAGAACAATACTGGCAAAATATGTTCTCTTTTCCTTGTTCCTGTTAGCAATCTAGCAGCAGCATATTGGACCAGTTGAAGACGTGACAGAAGGGACTGTGAGACACCCAAGTAGAGTACATTACAGTAGTCTATTCTCGATGAAATAATAGCATGTATCACAGACTCCATGTCTCTGGGTGATAAAAATGCCTCAATTTTCACAATATTCTTTAACTGATAAAAGCAACTTCTGACCACACCATTGATCTGTTTATCAAAAGTCAAAGCAGAGTCAAAAATAACACCCAGATTTCGAACATGTGTATGGATATTGTCAGATAAAGGTCCCAATTTACTGGCAACAACCTCTGTGAACTTAGGTGAGCCAAAAATTGAGACTTCCGTCTTGGAATCATTTAACTGAAGGAAGTTGGCAGACATCCACTGTTTAACGTCCCTCAAACAATCAAATAAACACTGCAAGCTAGAATCATCCTCTGGATGTAAAGAACATAACATTGAGTATCATCTGCGTAGCAGTGGTATGATACATTATACTTGGTAAAAAATAGTATACAGCGGAAGCATGTATAAAGAAAATAAAACAGGACCCAGGATCGAGCCCTGTGGAACCCCATATGAAACTGGTGCACGAGGTGATAAATAATTGCCTGTCTCTCCTGAGAAGGTTCGATCCTTTAAATATGAAGCAAACCAATTCAAAACACAACCTCGGATTCCGATTTGCTGTAAACGAATTAAAAGAATACCATGATCGAGAGTGTCAAATGAAGCATCGTAAACTGTTGATGAAAGCATCCGTGGACATATCCTCCAACATTTCTGTATGAACAGCTCTTGAACAAAAGAAGGTTAGAAGCAGACCATACCTTTTGTGCTGTTTTCTTCCTTCTGTAGTCATGAAAGAACCGAAGCAATTCATACCACAATACACAAACGGCGGGGAAGACTCTACACGTTCTACAGGAAGATCACTCATCCGTTGTCCTTCAACAGATTTTCTCAACTTTCTACAAGGTACACAGTTGTGAATGAAAGATGTGACCGCTCTGTTCATTCCAGGTATCCAATAGCCTGCAGATCTGATAGCATTAATCGTGAAACCTTTCCCTTGATGCTTTACACTTTCATGATAGTGTGCAATTATCAGCTTAGTCACATGATGCTCTTTGGGAAGAATCAGTGGGTGCTTGAATGCATTGAGAGCATGACGAGTGACTTAATCTTCCTCCCACCTTAATCATACCATCTGTATCTATGAAGGTGTCTAGATGATGAAGCCTGTTATGACCTGGAAGTTGTTTACCTTGAGTCAGGACATCCATTTCTTTCTGATACACTTGTTTCTGCACTCCTTTTAGAATCAAGCATCTTGCATGTTCTTGTTCACTCACAGATGCTGGTGAATTAGACTTATCCTTCTTGATTCTTCTCAGAAGACGTGCAATGGCCTTGACAGTATTAGACCAGGATGAAAACTTAGACAAATGGTCTACAAGATCTTTACTTTCTGTGGTTTCTGTTTGAAACGTCTGAACTTTTCTAACTTCTGGATCACCTACTGGAAGTTCTGGTACACATCTACACTCTGTATTTCTTTCTTCCACTGGAACGACGGACCTGAAAACCAGTTAGAAGAGAGCAATTCATGTATTGTTTTGCCTCTTGAAGCATTGTCTGCCGGGTTATCATCCGTTGGGACGTACAGCCATTGTTTGGGTGCTGTGCTTTGACGTATCTTTTGAACTCTGTTGGCTACAAACGTATGAAAACGACGAGCATCATTATTTATGTATCCTAAGACCACTTTTGAGTCCGTCCAAAAGAATTCATCGACATTGGTGAGGTCAAGCTCTTCTCTGAGCATATTGCTCATGTTGACTGATACCACAGCTGCCGTCAACTCTAATCTTGGTATTGTAGTGATTTTTACAGGAGTAACCCGGGCTTTACCAATGAGGAAAGTGCAATGAATCTCATCCTTCTCACTGATCATTCTCAGATACGAACACTGACCATAACCACAGGTACTTGGATCAGAGAAAGGATGCATCTCTGTCTTCACAATTTTGCCGAAATTAGCAGGTACATAACATCTTGGTATATCAACCTTTTCCAGATTGCCAAAGTCATTCTGCCATTTCTCCCACCATGGGCTGAGAGCAAGAAACAGTGGATCATCCCAGCTTGTACCCTTGCGACACATTTCTTGTAAGATCATCTTACCATTGAGAACATAAGGAGCTACAAAGCCCAAAGGATCATATATGGAGGCAACAGTTGACAATATTCCACGACGTGTTGTAGGTTGACCTTTTAATGGGATGTGGAATTTGAAGCTATCACTCTGTATGTTCCAGTGAATACCCAAAGCCCTCTCAAGTGGCATGTCATTGAAGGTAAGATCCTTTGTCTCAAAGTTTACAGCACGTTCTGATGCTGGTATGCTCTGCAGCACAGTGTTGTCATTAGACACAAATTTGTGAAGTCGAAGACCTCCTTTTGCACACAACTCTTGTGTCTCTTTTGTTAGCTGAATAGCCTGTTCCACTGTCTCTACGCTTGTGACTCCATCATCAACGTAAAAGTCTCTTATGATGAACTGGGCGGCTAGTGAGTGTGACTGACAATGCTCACTGGCTAAATATCTTAGTCCATAATTTGCGCACCCAGGCGAAGAAACAGCACCGAAGAGATGAACTTTCATACGGTAATCTTGAAGCTGTGAATTTGTGTCTCCGTTCTGCCATCATAAGAAGCGCAAGTAGTCTGTCATTTTCCTGAACATGAAATTGGTGAAACATTTTTGCAATATCACATGTTACAGCTATATGGTGTTTTCTGAACCTGACAAGGACTCCTGTGAGATTGTTTATCATGTCTGGCCCTGGTAACAAATGTTCATTGAGACTTGTACCTTTGAATTTAGCGGAAAAATCAAACACAACACATAGCTTGTCTGGCTTTTTCGGATGGTAAATGCCATGATGAGGTATGTACCACTTTTCACCATCAGTTCCATCATCAATCACTGTTTCTACATCACCTCTTTCAATGATATCATTCATGTATGCAATGTAGTCTGCCTTATATTTCTCATCTTTACCGAACTTTTTGTTCAAGTGATTGAATCTGACTTTGGCAAGCTCTCTGTTATCTGGTAAGTATGGACGTTGTTTAAACGGAAGTGGCATTTCATAATGTCCTTGAGCATTTCTCTTTATGCCTTCTTTGAGTTTGTCCAAAAACACTATCATCCTGTGAAATTGTCTTATCACCTACAGTGACATCTTTAAAGTCAGACTCGAGCACACGTATGGCATCCACAGGTGTCAGAGCTGGAATCTCTTTTGTGGCTATTCTGTGACAAAGACCAATTGCTGTGGATTCATGAATGCCTGGTGTGGAGCTGCCTACAATACTCCAACCTAAGTCAGTTAGAATAGCATAGGGTTCGTCATCTTTACCTAGAATGACTTCTCTGGGAGCTAGCACTCTGGGGCAATTGTAACCAATCAGTAAACCTACTTCACAGCCGAGAAGAGGTGACATTTCCTTTGTGATTACCTTCAAGTGACTCCAGTTCTTTGCCGTTTCCTGCGTTGGTATGTGGTCACGATTGACAGGAATACACTCTTTGGTGTATAATGGAGGCAGATTGATATGTACTGATGAATTATACCCTCTCACTTGAAGATCAGATATCCTTTTGCTATTAATGATCATACTGTCTCCCATCAGAGTAGTAAGTTTGAGTTTGATTGGATGAGCATCCACTTTCAGTACTTTACTCACTCCTTCATCAATGAAAGTGGTGTCACTTTGAGTGTCAAGCAAAGCATAGACAAGCTGTTCATTGGATGTATTTTGGATGGACGACACCCATACAGGTACAATCATAGATGTAATGACTGAACGACCTTCTCTTGTTATGTTAAGTGATGTGGCATCTGTAATCTCATTCTCATGTGCACACTCACTGCTTACCGTTGGTTGCTTTCGGTTTCCACAGTACTCGTAGTTGTAGTCATGAAGACTTGTGGGATGTCTCAATTTGCATACATCACATGTGTGGCGACGACAACATTCCTTAGCAAAGTGATTTGGTTTCATACATCCAAAACAGAGTTTGTTATCTTTGACATATGACCTTCTGTCTTTCAGAGACTTCTCCATGAATTTTGGACACTTATTGAGCTGATGGTTGTCATCTTGACACAACATGCATGACGTTTTATACTGTGTTTTAGCCACTGTCTGTTTATCACCATTTACTATTGTCTGCGTCTTATAAACAATAGCCTTGTTTCTTTTTACTTCATTAGAGACTCTTCTATCCGGAGGTGACTCACGTGAATGAAGAGCGTGTAAGGAAGTGATGGGATTACACATTATCTCTGCTTCTGTTGACAGGAACTTTACAAAGTCTTGAAAGCTTGGAAAATCCTTACCGTCCATAAGCGCTGTCGTGACCTGGCGGTTCCATCTGGAGGCTGCCCAGTCAGGAAGTTTCTGTACCAGCTTTTGGATCTCTTCACAATCGTTCAGTATTTCCAAGCCTTTGACATGCGGTATGGCTTGCAGACATGCATTTAAGAAGTCTGCAAATGTTCTCAGACCTTCTGCATCTTTGGACTGTATTCTATGCCACTTAGACAGCTTTTCACGGTATGCTCTTTGAATGGCAAAGGGCTGGCCATATCGTTGGTTAAGCTTATTCCAAGCATCTTTGTAAGCTTCTTCATCACTTCTATAAAAAGTGCCTTCGAGATATCTGTGTGCTGAACCACTGACATACTTTTTCAAATAATAGAGTTTATCAGCTGCAGAGATGCCTTTTCTATCCATAAGTGACATAAATGAGGCTTTCCAGTCTACAAACTGAATTGGGTCTCCATTGAACACTGATGGCTCTGGTATGGGTAACCTGTTGATCGCTATGCTGTCCTGAACTGCCTGAGCAAGCTGAGACACTTCACTGTGAGTCGTTGACTGGATAACATTACATTGTCGTTCTGTCTCAGAGAAGATTTTCTTTTTCTGACTTTCTTGTTCAGACTGTATTGACTGACTCTAGTCTCTTGCTTTATTTCTTCATCATACGATTTTACTCTGGCTCTTGCAATCTCTGTCCTTTTCTACCTGTAGCCGTTCTAATTCAAACCTTTGAGTCTCTAGCTCTTGTCTGAGCTGCTCTTCTAGAGTTCTCATTTTTTCCTTTTGTTGTCTTTCCATTTGCATCATCTTATCTTTTTAACTGTACACTGCAATAAAAAGCAACATAGCAATTAAAGCTGCAAGAAGCGATGAATCGGGCCCTCGCACCCGTGCCGCCGCCACCCGGCAGTTTTAGGAAGACAGAGCACGGTGGGCAGTATGTAATGATAATAAATATAGGAGGACTATGTCAAAGGATTTGTATTTGCCACACTTCCTGCTACCAGCAGGTGGCGCTATTGCTATAACCAAATATGAGCATGGCCATGTGTTCAGGACAGGACTCTTATCAAACATGTGAAGTTTGGGGCAGATCGGACATTGTATGCCTGAGTTATGCCGCATTCCAGGCAACCTGTAACCCGTGTTTTTCCAACCTTATTTATACCCGTGAAAGCTGGTAGCAGGAAGTGTGCACAGTTTCATGAGTTTTCGAGCATGTTTAAGCCGGAGGACTATGTCAAAGTCAGTTATTTTTAGCACACTTCCTGCTACCAGCAGGTGGCGCTATTACTATAAACGAATATGAGCATGGTCATGTGTTACGGACAGGACAGGACAAATTTAAAGAGGATCATATAAAAACTGTAGGAGGAGTTTGTTAAAGTATGAAGCCTGAAAATGGCAAAAACTGTACAAAAATCAGAGAGGAAAATACAAAATGGCAGACTTCCAGTTGTGTTTAGGGCTATGCTCCAAGATACTTACATGCATGTACCGAATTTAGTCCACATACGTGAAACGTAGCGCCAGGGGCAATTAGTCGAAATATTTGTTTGCCCAACTTTTTGCCCATTTGCCCCACCCAATTCTGAAACCCATATCAGATGTAAATTTCGCACCCGTGCCACCACCACCCGGCAGTTTTAGGAAAACAGAGCACGGTGGGCAGTATGTAATGACAATAAATATAGGAGGACTATGTCAAAGTAGTTGTATTTGCCACACTTCCTGCTACCAGCAGGTGGCGCTATTGCTATAACCAAATATGAGCATGTTCATGTGTTCAGGACAGGACTCTTATCAAACATGTGAAGTTTGGGGCAGATCGGACATTGTATGGCTGAGTTACTGCAGGCTGTCTGTGGTTGCCTAGCAACATCGGAACTGCAAGCAATGTTGAACTATATGACATATTCTTGCAAAAATCACCAAAAGGCTGAAATTGGGTGTACATTTGTCAGGCCGCCAAGGGCACACCCTTTGACGAAAACTCAAGATCTTCGCAATTTAATGTCGCAAAGGCCTTAAGATTACACTCACAAAATTTGAAGAGGATCAGATCAAAACTGTAGGAGGAGTTTGTTAAAGTACAACGTCTGGAAATGGCAAAAACTACACAAAATCTAGGAGGAAATTAAAAATAGCTGACTTCCTGTTGTGTTTAGGGCTATGCTCCAAGAGACTTTTTTGTAGGTATTGTGTCATTACATGTATGTACCGAATTTCACACCTGTACGTGAAACGTAGAGCCGGGGCAATACTGTAGAGGGCGCTATTGAGCCATTTTGCCCCACATATTTGTCAGGCCGCCGAGAGTACACCCTTCGACGAAAAATCAAGATCTTCGCAATTTAACGTCACAAAGGCCTTAAGATTACACTCACCAAATTTGAAGAGGATCAGATCAAAACTGTAGGAGGAGTTCGTTAAAGTACAACATCAGGAAATTACGAAAAATGCACAAAATCTAGGAGGAAGTTCAAAATAGCTCACTTCCTGTTGTGTTTAGGGCTATGCTCCAAGAGACTTTTTTGTAGGTATTGTGTCATTACATGTATGTACCGAATTTCATACCTGTACATGAAACGTAGAGCCGGGGCAAAATGTGGGGGCAATAATTTACCGAATTTGCCCCACCCAATTTTGAAAACCATATCACACGTAAATTTTCACCACTTCTGAAGCGTGTGCAAAGTTTCATGAGTTTTCGAGCATGTTTAGGCCCTCTAAAAAGTGATTCTTTTGGGAGAAGAATAATAATAAATGGAGCAAAAACAATAGGGTCCTCTCACCATCGGTGCTCGGGCCCTAATAAGACAGAACATAAAAAAATCCATGTACTAAACTGCCAAAGGGTAGGCTACATGCTATAAGAGTTTAAGCAGTCCTTAAAAACATTAAGAGTCAAGGAAGATCTAACATCCAATGGCAAATTATTCCACAATCTAGGACCAGTGACCGAGAAAGCATAATCACCCTTCAATTTGAGACGTGCACGAAGAATAGTTCGAAGAAACTTGCTTGCTGATCTTAGTCTTACGCCTGAACTTAATAAGCTCAGCTAAGCATTCTGGCCCCATTCAGTGAAGTGCTTTAAAAACATATATCAGAATTTTATAATGTAGCCTAAAATGTAGCCAACTTAAAAAGATAACAAGGGAGTAACATTATCTGTTTTCCCAGCATTCATTAACAACAATTAATTCATCAAATGTATTACAGTTTAGTTTACTTCTGTGGGGATGAGACCATTGTTCTAGTCACACTGAGACATTTCAAATGATACCAAACATGTATAGTGTTGTATAATAATTGTTCACATTAAACCATATTGATTTGTGGGTCAGGTGATCTCAGCATGAGAGAGAGAAGAGATGGGGGGAGAGGGGGTGAAGGAAAGGAAATGAAGATAAGACAATACTGAGGTTTGATCTAGTTAATGTTAATTTTGCAGGAGAGAGTTCAAATAATAATGTCCAAAAAAGTGTATGCTCTGTCATGACAACAATGTTTAAGGTTGTTCTAATGCTGCATTTAACGTACAAAAAAAACAAAACAAAAACAAAGCAGCATCAGATCAGCCTGTAACAGTGAAGGTTGAGGCGAGTCAGATATTGTACTTGTATTACATTTATGTGCCATTATATCTTCACACAGAATTTGAGCAGATGCAGAGATGCTTAACTCAGCTGTGCTGATGTTTATAGTGTCTGTTGTAGATCAGACATATTCACTTTATTTTTATTTTTTTATTTGATAAACTTACTTACACTAAAGACTCTCTCTTTACCCGTTACCGCAGAGGTCTCACAGACTTCTTCGCAGTCTCCTTCGCAGTCTCCTTCGCAGTCTTCTTCGAAGTCATCCTCACAGTCTCCCTCACAGTCGTCTATTTCCCATTCTTCAGTCCACGACTCTCAGGATCAGAAAGTGCTGATCTTTGCTGGTGCTGCTGCTGCTGCTGGATCTCTGTTGACTGTTACTTTAGTCGGGATCTTCTGGATCTGCAGAAAACGTGGAAAAACAGACCAAGAAGACAAGCATGGAAGGAAGAAAGGTAATATTAGAATGGATTAAATGAGTCTATAAAACTTATGCACCAGAGAAACAAGCACACAGCTTCTGTTTTTGCAGTAGCTCTATACATTGGCATTGCTGTCGAAGAGTAATTAGCTGGTAAAGTGGATATATAGTAATAAAGTTATCACAAGCATTGTAATGTTTGATGTGGATGTCATAATGTCAGTGGACTGGGAATATTTTAAAACAAATGGTTCATTCAAAAATCTGTAAGATCTTACCTTCATGCTCTGGAAATACAAACCAGAAGACAGAACACAACGAGCACAGCACTGAAAAGGGGCGGGGCTACATGAGGTATACATGGCTTAGAAATATTACATAAAATGGCAGCTTAAATGAGCCTAGTGGGCTTCTGTGTGTTTTGAATTTTGATAGTTGAAGTCTGAATAATCCTGGCTTATTTGAACATGTAACAATGTAAGTGGTAAAATTGGATTTTGGAAAACCGTATGTCCAATCAGTTATAAAGGAGATCGAACACTAAGGGCCCTATCTTGCACCCAGCGCAAATGACTTTGTACACTGACGCATGTATCATTCCTATTTTGCACCCGCGCAAAGCGGGCTTTTCCCTCCACAGACGCTGTAATGACTCAGAGGGCCGAGACTGATCCATATGCAACAGATTTATTGAACAGAAAAGTCAGACAAAAGGCAACTCAGGATAGTAATAAAAGGTGGCAGGCAGAGGCGTGAGTCAAACCGGGCAGGAGGTCGAGGGCTGGCAGCGAACTTTCAGTATCCAGGGACAGGCTTTGGTCAGGGCAGGCAGCTGAGAATCAGAATCCGGGACGGGCTGGAGGTCGAGAGGCAGGCTGCGGACAATCAGATAAGGTTAGTTCAGCGTGGGTCAGAGGAAACAGGTAGATTGAGGAATAGGAGGATTGCTTGGACATGCACACATAGAGAGGCAATACTTCGCAAAGAGCGCTCCGTGAACGAGGCAGATAAAGGCTTGGCAATCAGATACAATTCGTAACAGGTGACGGTAATCAGAGTGCCAATGATACAGGTGAAGGTAATCAGAGTTCCAAAGAGGCATACTAAGGGGAAAGTATGCAAATCATTAGAATTCAGGAGAGGGCGTTTGTGGCTGAGAACAGGTGGAATCGGGGAGACTGGGCGCCGTAACAGACGCACGTCGTTAAACTAGGAAATGAACTTGCGCTCCCTGTGCGGGTCGCCGCAAAAAGGAGGCGTGTTTCGGAGCAAACATTCCCTAGTGCTATTTTGCAGTTCCAGAAAACAATTCCGCCACTGACCAGAAAAAAACTAGTCTAAAGTCAGTGGCGCGTTGCGCGTACATTCAGATGCTATTTTAAGCGCGCATGCTTGGCCAAAATACAGAGTGTGAACAATGTGTATACACTGCAGATGATTCTCTCATCTACACAGATGAATTTTCATTTTTGCAAATGATACATTATTATAAGGGAAAATATTAAAACACAAATTCATTGTTGTGTCCATGACGATGGGAAAAATAGGCATAAAGCTTACACATTTAAAGTAAGCATTCAAAGCCATCCATAACCTCTCTCCCCCTTATTTGTCTGATCTCCTACATGTTTCCACTCCATCTCGTTTTTCTCAGATCCTCCTCCACACTACATCTGTCTGTCCCACCTGCCCGTCTCGCCACAATGGGGAGCAGAGCATTCAGCCGCTTTTCCCCCCACCTTTGGAATTCCCTTCCACTTCATCTCAAAAACATGGATTCTTTCCCTCATTTCAAAACTGGACTCAAAACCTTTTTGTTTAAACAAGCCTATTCGTTGTAGCACCCATTTATCTGCAATTTTACTTGATTTTAAATTGATTTTAATCTACTCTTGGTATAACTTTATTATTTGTTTATTGTATTAACTTTTATGTATGCCTGTACGGTGACCTTGAGTGTCAGAAAGGCGCCTTTTAAATAAAATGTATTATTATTATTATTAATAATTTGGCTACCCAAATTATTATGTGCATGTTTAACCGAAGCTAATTTGGGTGGGTTTGTCCCATCCCCAATGTCACTTCTCTTTCTTTTACGGCCCTGACGAGAAACATTGATCTCCTCGGCTGAGAACCGATTCTGAAGCGCGCCTGGTAAATGCGCCGTTATAATAGTATTGTGCCATGGAACAAGCGCACCTCGTTCATCATGCTCTTAAAGGGAATGTGATATGACGCTCTTATTGGTTTGTTTCCCGTTACGCCCAAACCACACCTGTGAATAATGAAGCTACTTCAGACCAACCCCTTTTAGATTTGCGTCGAGCGCAAGAGTCATTTATCCCGCCGGTAAAATAGCAACAGCGCCGAGATCCGCCCACAAAGTTACTTGCGCTCTGTGCTTGACACTTGCGTTTTAGATTGTTAAAATAGGGCCCTAAGTAAGAACAGTCTAAAGGTCTGAATCAAGTTTGGTGGATGTAGGTTGAAAGCTTTGAAAAAGTTTGTCTCAGAATTGTAAGTTCAAGCCAACATAAGGATATACTTGAATTTTATACTTGAAATAATAAAACATGTTAATGAAGAAACACATATAACATCTCAGAGTTTAAGATTGAGCTTATTGATATAAGATTAAGATATTGTTTTAATACATATATTCTTCTTCTTAGAAACGGTTCGGAATTCTGAAGAAAGGAAGGAAAGGAAGAAAGGTAAAATTAGAATGGAGGATTAAATGAGTCTATAGAACTTATGCACCAGAGAAACAAGCACACAGCTTCTGTTTTTGCGGTAGTTTTATACATTGGCATTGCTGTCGAAGAGTAATTAGCTGGTAAAGTGTATATATAGTAATAAAGTTATCACAAGAATTGTAATGTTTGATGTGGATGTCATAATGTCAGTGGACTGGGAATATTTTAAAACAAATGGTTCATTCAAAAATCCGTAAGATCTTACCTTCATGCTCTGGAAATACAAACCAGGAGACAGAACACAACGAGCACAGCACTGAAAAGGGGCGGGGCTACATGAGGTATACATGGCTTAGAAATATTACATAAAATGGCAGCTTAAATGAGTCTAGTGGGATTCTGTGTGTTTTGAATTGTGATAGTTGAAGTCTGAATAGTCTTGGCTTCTTTGAACATGTAACAATGTAAGTGGGAATGTAATGGGATTTTGGAAAATCGTATGTCCAATCAGTTATAAAGGAGATAGAACACTAAGTAAGAACAGTCTAAAGGTCTAAAGGTAAAGTTTGGTGGATGTAGGTTGAAAGCTTTGATAGTTTGTCTCAGAATTATAATAATAAGTTCAAGCCAACATAATAAGGATATACTTGAATATTATACTTGAAATAATAAAACATGTTAATGAAGAAACGCATCTAACATCTCAAGAGTTTAAGATTGAGCTCTATTATTTTAATACATCTATTCTTCTTCTTAGAAACGGTTCGGACTTCTGAAGATGAGATAACTTATGCTGATCCAATATTCTACAAAAGAAATGTGCAAAAAGCGGTAAGATCATTTCTAAATGTGTCATCTGTGTCTTGCCCTTTAAACAGGGATGGGCAACTTCGGTCCTGCACGGCCACTGTCCTGCAAAGTTTAGCTCCAAACCTGATAAAAAAAGAATCACTTGCTTTTTTAGTAATGCTGAAGACATAGATTAGCTGGTGCAGGACAGCGGAACTCCAGAGCCGAAGCTGCCCATCCCTGGTACAAAGCAAATGTATTCAATTAGATGTATTTTGTTCAATGACCACTTACTCTTTTTTTGTTTCTTTCTCTGTAACAACAACAAAAATAGTTTAAAATTAATTATATGAATGTTATAGAATATTCAGATTTGTTGTGACATTCCTTACAAGAAACCATTTGTGATTCTGGGGAACTTAAGAGGAACAGACATCAATTTTTACACTAGTATTAAAGTAATTTTAGAAAAAAGATGAAGAGAAGTGAAGTTAGTTCTGTGAAAGATCCAGCAGCACAGATGGTTAACATAAAACAGGAAGCTAACAGGGGGATTTTTATATTGTGTAACGAGATGTCAGTAAAGCTGACAACACCATTATAAAAAACAGCAAGTAAATATGCAAACTTAAGGTCACATCAGTCCATTGCTCCATTTCTTCATCACTAATAGCAAGACTATTAAAATTCACTATATCATGACTATTGAACTGCTTAAGTAAAGCAATAAAACTGACAAATAAAGCAATGCTGCACAAGCAAGAGAACTAAATATAAACACAAAAGACAATACATTACCATCACTTGGTCATGCAGTCACATGCTACAATTATATTTTTTAACAGTAGAACAGTACAACAAAAAAATTGAGGCCTGGTTTCACAGACAGGGCTTAGTTTAAGCCAGGATTAGGCCCTACTTTAATTAGGACCTTTAAATAGCCAACGCATTCTCATCCTTTGGTTTCATATAGGTGACGGCATATGACATTTCGTCGAAATCTTACGCACATGGCACCCTTTAGCGTCACTATAACACGCACTGTTATGGGTAGGTTTAGGTCTGGGGTAGCGTTAGGTTATGACGCCTTGGGATCTGCGTCTCATATTGACGCTAAAGGATGCCATGTGCGTAAGATTTCGACGAAATGTCAAAAGTGTCACATGTATGACGCCTTGGGATGAGAACGGGCTGAAAAAGCTATTTAAACCTCCCCAAGAAAAACAAGTTCGGTCTGAGTTCGGTTGCTCCCGAACCGTTCTGCGGTTCGCGTGAATGTGAAAGCAACACGGACTCGGATGCACACTTGTTCAGGAAGTAAAGTATTCTGCGCATGCTTTTTAGCTTATTGTGATGTATTCAGTTAAATAAAACACTTGTAAGGGATGATAGTGTTGATGATTTACCTTGGATACGAGCGAGAGTGAGCCTGCAGTGTATTCGTGCATTGCGCGTGGAATCAGGACAACAAATTTGGAAATCCACTGTCTCCTCAAAAGAGTCCGTTTGCAAGCAGCAGAAGTCCAGCTTATGTGACACACGCAATAAACGTGTATTGTTCACTCAAAGCAAATTAATAAAAAACACAATATTGACCAGCGTTCTGTTTTCTATCATTTCAAACGCGCTCTGGCTCGGACCGCAGCAAACGAGCCCAGTGTAAAAGCCCCCTAAGTGTTTTTGGTTCAGCCCTGTTTTTCAGCTCCTCGTCATTCTTCAGTTATAGCACCTGTGTCCTATCATCATCATTTCATTCACCTGTGTCATTATCATGTTCCTTTGCTTGCCCTTGTTATTTATGCCCTGTGTTCTCCCTCATTCTCGGTCCGTTCATGTTTATAGTATAGCGTGTTTTGTGGTTCCTGAGTTTTGTTAAATAAATTCCTGTTCCTCATCGTCTTCCTCGTGATTCACACCACCATGCAACCTAACACTGAGGAAGAACACATGGACTAAATACATGGAGCAAACAAACGAGTGGGTAAATTAACAGGGGACTGAAAAGACTGAGGTAAAACATTGAAGAAAAAAAAACGGTGTGAGTTTATAAAAAGAAAAATTTACAATTGTGAGATATTGATATTGTCTCAATTATAAGAACTAACTAGTTTTGAAAGATACGTCTATTAAGAAAGAAATTAATAACATTCCATTTAAAGACATTTATTTCACTAGAACTGACCAGCGAGAAAGAACAGGGGAGAAAAATACATAGAGTGCAGGATCTCTATATGTTGTTTTCAGTAAAGTGTGACAACACTTAATGGTTAACAACATGTTATATAGTTCAGTGCATTTTTGCTAAACGAGCACTGTTAAACTTTCTCACCAAAAACTCAGGCCTTGACACCCAGTGTGAGGGGGGAAAATGCTAATATTTCTGCTGATTTAAGCAAGTATGTATGGGACCTGAAAATGTGAGAAATAAGGAAGAAACAGATAATCCATGAAATAATAAGGTTGTTAAAGTTCACCTATTATGCTATTTTAAACGCTCCTAATTTTGTTTTGGAGTCTCCTTCCTTAACATTAATCCACTGAAGGTGAATTGAAGTTGAGAACCCAGGTGCAGTTTTATTGACAAACATGAACCAGATACAAAACAAATGAAACCAGGATGGATTAATGCACAGGCCTACCATGCACAAGACACCAGAAAGCAATGAACCAATAAAAACGTGACACATGAGACCAAGAAACCACATGACATGATCACATGAGGGGCAAGGGTTAAGACATGACAGGAGAAATAGATGTGTTGGACATCGGAGTTGTCGTGTTGAGTTCAACGCTAGTTGAAAGTAACTAATCGGAGAGAGGACATATTTTAAACTCAAGTGAACTACTTTAAAAACAGTGTATGTTTAAACAGATGCTTCCCATGTTTCCCAAAAGCATCATTAGCCAACTATGGTCGCAAGTTCCGTCGTTATCAGCAGTTCAAGTCGGCGTTCCCCGAAACCATCGTTCTAACAAACATTCGCAAACAGCATCGTAAAGTTGTGTGTTTGGAACAACAGATCTCGACCTGTGGTTAGAAGCAGAGTTTCTTGTTTGCATGACATGTGGACTCAATAAATCCTGATCTTGAGCCAAATAAGCAAGCTGACATCCATTACAATTTGTGTCTTTTATTTAGAATACATACAAATGTAATTTATGTCTTTTAATTTGTCAAGAGATTTAAAGCACCATTTTTGAAAAGTGCGCATATGGGTAAGAACGATGGTTGAATGATCACTTTGCGACAATACGGTTTCGGGAAACAGTCGTGACTCGTGACTGGCTGCTTGATTTCTTTAATGACGCATCATACTATGGTAGTTAAGCAGCGAGTTACGTCATTGTAAGAGAAATGCATCCCAGAGCAGCTGCTGTTACGTAAAAATACGGGCTGGTGCACTCATGAACAGATTAAAGGGTACATATCATGCTTTTAAATCGTTCCTTTTTACATATAAATCATACATTTGTGGTCTATATAAAGCGGAACTGCAAAGCTTGGGTCTGAATTCCTCATTATTTTAGCTCCACAGGCCCCTTTTCTACCGCTTTTCTGATGTGCGTCTGAGATCAACTCGTTTTGGTGCGGTCTCTTTAAATGCAAATGAGACACTCCAGGTTGCAGAGCAGACTCAACTCCACCCCGTTCGGCCATTTTTGTAGTTTGATAGCAGAGATACGATTATCTAGCGGCACAGAAACTTTTTATTCACATATTATTAACAAAATGTCAACAACGGAAGACTTGTCCATCAAGCCTTACATGTTCGAGCCAGAGTCGGACCCGGAGCGGGATGGAAATGAAGCCGACGAACCTGCACTTTTGACATGAGGTAGAGTTTTCATAAAAAAAGTTGTGTCCCAACTGAGCACATCTGGGGTTTTGTTTGACAGCCTTTGTCAGCAAATGTTGGTCTGTGCCTTGTTGGTTTAGCCCTCTAAATAAAGTGAAAGTCGATTATTTCTCTTGTTAAAACAAGCACACTAACAAGGCAAATGACTACGGCCTAATTTTACCACTAAAATCTGTATTGATAATATGCTACGTTTAGAAAAGCATCAGAAAACACAGCAGCTAAATGACCATTGTCATGATGAAACTCAACAACAGTAATACTGCTACAGACGTGTAAGTTACTTTAAAAAAAAAAGTACTCTATTTTTATTAACGTTATTTACAGCTTACGGAAATGCTTTGTTCGTCGTCTCCAAAGATAGAAGGAACTGACCCCTCAATCAGACGAAGTCTATCGGCAAATCCTTCTTTATACTGGCGGAGGTTGCTGAAGTAACGTTAGCTAGTTATCCTTGAAGTGCTTCGCGCACACAAACATGACTTTACCCACAGATGTGGGTACATTTCTGTGAAAAATAAAACTCAAACAGGCACTTCGAAGAGATTCTGATGCTGGAAGATGGTGTAATGAAGCGTGTAGGTTACTACATCCAACAACCGAACATTTTGAATTACTCTCTCGTAACTTCTGCATCCTTGAGCTTGGACTATAAAATCGCAGTGAGAAATAATAATGGTGGATTGCTCGAAGTGTTGGGCCTGGAGTCGATGTCCTTATTTGGCAGTTCCGCTGCAAATACTGTGACGTAATAGTTCAAAAAACGTCAAAGATAATAAATCGGAACAGGTTAAAAAATATGACCAAAAAAGAATATAAAGATATCAACTAAGCACCCGAAGAGACTAATTTCAACTTTTCTGTACTTATAAACACTCCAAATATACAAAAAACTGCATTTACGGGCTAAAAAAGTGGATTTAGCATGATATGTCCCCTTTAAACAACAGACGAAGAATCTGGAATCGTTGTTTGATCAACACCATAGCAAATACAAAAATCTGAATGGCTGTTCAGTCACCGTTAGACTTCCTTTCATCTCTGTGATGAGCGGCTGTCAGAAATAGAAAGTTGCACAGTGCTATTTTGTGTACTTAACCGGGTATTTCTGCTTTTCCATAAGCGCCACCATACTGTCAGCGAGTAAATTAGCATTTTCATTTAGCCCTTCTGTTTTTTTTCTCGTTTTTTTTCATGAAAGCAAGAGCACTCTCATTAGATACTGTAATAATAGCCTATTGGCAAAAATAATGACAAATGCTCAAATCAGTGTTTGTGCTTTGGAGAATGTCAAATATTTCTATTAGTCACAATCCACTCACCGGTCAAGATACCGACGAGTTTTTGTTCAGTGCTGATGCTGAGTTCTGAATGCTTGCGAATCTTCTCATTATAACAAACAGAGTGTAGACACGATGTATGGTAAATAAGAGATCCGTTGTCCAGTGTAGAAAGCCTTAGGGTGTACTCACACTAGGCACGGTTGCCATGAACCGGGCCCGAGTACGATTGTCCCCCCTCCCCACTCCCCCTCTGGCCTGCACTCACATAGGGTTTCAGCATTCGTGCCGGAGCACGCTTACGTCATTATGGTGCGACGGTTTCGGGATAAACAAGAAGAGCGGCGCTCTCTGAACCAACGCATTTTCATCCTTTGGCGTTATATATATGACATTTCGTCGAAATCTTACGCACATGGCACCCTTTAGCGTCAATATAACGCACTGTTATGGGTAGGTTTAGGTCTGGGGTAGCGTTAGGTTATGACGCCTTGGGATCTGCGTCTCATATTGATGCTAAAGGATGCCATGTGCATCGGCTTTAGAGCGTGTCACCTGTATGACGCCTTGGGATGAGAACGGGCTGCTCTGAACACAATGCTGTTCCGTGCTCCAGCACGGTTAGCGCTCACACTGCATGCGAACCGCGCCCGAGTCCAACTGAACCGTGCTCTGGCCCACCTCTTCCAAGCGGGCCAGGGCCGGCTAATCGAGCCGCGCCCGGGCACGGTTCGGAGCACTCACACTAATCAAACGAACCGCGCAAACGCACTCGGGCACGGTTCAAACGGCTAGTGTGAGTACACCCTTAATTGATTATAACAGAACTTCATGAGATTGCAATGAAATGAAGTCACATATTTTTTAGTGATTGTAAAATGAGCGCTCTGCACATTTCTTTAGGCTATATGTAAACCAGAATTTGAATAAAGGTGTTTCATGCTTCTAAGAGGACTAATGGCCACGTACACACTGCAATGTTTCGGATAAAACATTCAAAATTTCAATGATTGGCTTAGTGATAACCATAGCACAGGCTATGGCGACAAAACTTTTGAACATGGAACGGTTCAGATATTTGTTCAAGTATTTCTTTTTAGCTGGATGTTTTTTAGTTTTGTATGTTAGTTTTATATTCTTTACTCTCAATGCTTGCAGATCAAATGTTATTATTTAACATGATGATGGCCATTATTCTGATGGTGTGAGTTCAAATTAAAACTTCACATAAATATTGAGCATTAAAATCCACAGAATGACAGTACACATTTAATTTCAGGATAAATATGAGCAGCAAACAGATGTTTTTGGTGTATTTTACAGTATTGCATTCAACAAACTCAAACCACAGAAGGCCTCAGTTTTAGATCTGGAAAGAAAAGTGGTTTCATCTGTTGAGAACATGTGTGTGAGAATGTGCCTGTACTGGCCGTTTCTGGTTAATGTGCTTCAGTGTTTGCATGTCTTGAGGCGTTGATAGTGTGAGTGTGTGTTCTTGTGAATCTGGTGGGGTTTCCACAGGAACTTCCACAATTTTACTTCCTCTTTTTGAGAAACAGTTTTACCTCAAAAGAATGCAAACAGTTTGAGAAAAATATATTCTCTTTGAGATCTTATTGTGTGAACGTGAAATATTCACGTGATGCGTGATGTATCATATAGCCTACTATTTGTATGTGAAATATAAGATTGATATTCAGCAGCATATGAATCTCTCTGTATATCCATGACCTTATACCCATGCTGTGATCTTACAGATAAGAAGTGTTAGTTTCAGCAAGTTATTTGCCACCCAAGCAACACTTCATTATTTCTGAGAAGTTTCCACTGTTCTTGTTAAAACTCCTGGGTCCAAATATCTTTTCTGTGAAGATTATCATGTTGATCTTTTAATGACAAAGACACAATAATTTAAAAAATCATGCAAAGTTGTATGTGAATCATCCATAAGTGATGATTTATTTTGTCCCATCCATTTAGGGAGAAAACATTTTCCAATAGCATAGTCATAGTTTTAAAAAGATTTTTTTTTTTTTTAATTTTTTTTTTTTTACAACCACTAGCAGTGAAGCATGACAGACGCCAACCGCCTGAATCATGTCATGTGACTGATCACTCTATATTAAGACTTCCTTCAGCGAGCAGTGAAAAACACTAATCTGTTTTACACTATTGAAAGCCTCCAAAAATAATACCATTTAATAAACATCAATGGAAACAGATGATTTTTGACTGCATGAAAGATTGTATATTAGTATCTAATAGCAGGGCCTAACAAGGCTATGCTAACAGCTAAACTCTGAGCCTCTGTTATTAGAGAGTCATGATACATGTGTTTACACTGTAAAACTAGCGCTCTCTAGTGTGCAAAATATAAATTAACCTCTACAAGAATAACTACTGTTTATAGATGGGGCAAGATAAATAGATCTCAAAGTAGATCAGCAAATCCACTTGAATCTAACTTTAGGAAAAACTTTTTTAATTTTTATATTCAAAAATATTTGAATATATTAGAATATTTAAAAATATTCAGGTCTACATTTTTTTTTGTTTATTTTTTAATATTCAGGTCTGAAAATAATTTGATCTGCAGTAAAGTGTCGTTAACAAATGAGTTTAACTCAATAAAGACCTTCTTCATCACTGACAGAGAATGAATTAGTTTGGTTTCAAAAGATTGTCTGTAAAGATTCACTTCATCAAGGGCTCTCTTGGTTCTTGGTATCATGTTGCTAGTGGAAAGCTGCTCTAAACGACTCATGGCGTCAGACCTTAAAGGGATAGTTCACCCAAAAATGTCAATTCTATCATTATTTACTCACCCTTGTGTTGTTCCCAACCTGTATAAGTTTCTTTCTTCTGCTGAACACAATTTTCCCCATACTATGGAAGTCAATAGGATCCGTCTACTGTCTGGTTACCCATATTCTTCAAAATATCTTCTTTTGTTTTTCAGCAGTTTCTCGCTGACGATCGGCATTATTTGATAAATTAAACTGTTACCAAAACCTGTCGGGAGTAGGGCCACGACATCACCTCCATTCAAAATGTTCACCAAACACTCTTCTTGTTCGTCCTTCAGTTTGGAAATGCCAGGAATATTGTCCACAACAGAGCGAATTGCATCCCTTGTCTCCATATCCGCGGCCGTTTTCGATTTCCCCAATCTCAAACTCGGCGCTTAGCGTCTACGTCACGGCTCTCAGTCCACCCTCTGTTCGTTGATTGGCCCGGCTGTTTTCAGGCCGGAGGAAAACTGAGAGACATGTCGATGTCTCAGACTGAAGTAAAGAAGCTAAATGAAATTGAGTGGAAGTACGAAGTCTGACGTAGTCAGGCTAGGTTAGTTTACCCACAAATGAAAATGATGTCATTAATGACTCACCCTCATGTCGTCCCAAGCCCGTAAGACCTCTGTTCAGTGGCGTAGCGTCTGGGCATGCAGGGTATGCACGTGCAAATGGGCCCGGGCCGATAGGGGGCCCGCCCATAGGGAACTTTTAATTAAAACCAGGTTATTATTTTTTTTAAAGTGTAGCCAAAATAAATATATCTTTGTATGCATGTCATGATATATTTCTATAGCGTTTTATTTTTACAGGAGCGGTGAGTCATTACTTTGGCCTCTGTGCTCGCGCTGGCCAGTGGAAAAGGGTGAATATGGCATGAAGAAGTCAACATTCGCGAGATGGACGTATGCGCATTAGGCTATTCGTTCTGTGTTTTCTATCTAAACAGCTATGTTTAGGTGGTATTTTTCATGTTTTTATCACGCAATCATGTTTTTGATGTATGAGAAATGCACATTTCCTTTCATAAGCAGAGAGCAATCTGTTTAGTTTCGTTTTGAATTTGCTCTGTTTACAAGTTGAAATTTCAATATAGATATATGTTTCAGGTCTGTGGAATAGGCTAGGCTATGCTTATACGCTAAGTTTCGGTATGAGAAGCGCTCCAGTTCACCCGCCGGCGCCTCGTGATTCTATTGTCTGGTTTTACTGGCTTTTTACTTTACTCTGGCTTTTCTGTTTGAGGTCTGTGAAAGTTTTAAAGCATCTTTTAGTGCCAGTTCAGAGCGCTCGCGTCTGTATAACGGAGAACTGTCACGTCTGTAACATTGTTTTTTCCTCATAAATGCGAACATGAAAAATAAAATAAAATGAATATTTTATGTACTGTGGAGAGCCAACCCTTTCGCAGTATAATTCACAGAATTACAAAAAATATATTTTGCCTCCTAAAAGTTAAAGATTTTTGTCACGCATGAATGCGTGTCTATTTCCTAATATTAAATATGAAATGTGTAGACTGATATTGGCCCTACCATGACTGGGTTGGCCCTACCATTTTATTTTGCATATGGGCCCGGGGCTGACTTGCTACGCCACTGCCTCTGTTCATCTTCGGAACACAGTTTAAGATATTTTAGATTTAGTCCGAGAGCTTTCTGTCCCTCCATTGAAAATGTATGTACGGTACTGTCCTTGTCCAGAAAGGAAATAAAGACATCATCAAAGTAGTCCATGTGACATCAGGTTAGTTAGAATGTTTTTAAGCATCGGAAATACATTTTGGTCCAAAAATAACAAAAACTACGACTTTATTCAGCATTTTATTCTCTTCCGGTTCTGTTGTGGATCCGCGTTCAGTGACGCTGCTGATGTAAGACGCTGCTGACGTGTATCTGGTGCGTCCGAGCTTTGTTTACAGTCTGAGGGAGAAGCACGCTGTCAACAAAACAATCTTTGCAAACATGTCTAAGGATTTCCACACAGAGGAAGTATTTTTTTGCCCAGCCATATTTATTCAAACCCGAATACACGGACGGACGCACCAGATACACATCAGCAGCGTCTTGTGTCATCAGCGTCACTGCGGACTCGTGAACGCGGATTGACAACAGAACCGGAAGACAATACAATGCTGAATAAAGTCGTAGGGTGCTTCTCAATATCCCTCCTCGTCTCCTCGCTCCTCTGTCCTCCATCAAATAACCCGGAAACTGATCGAGCTCAGCCATCTTGAAGGACATCTCAATTCTCTAATTGCACACCGAGGAGGCGAGGATCGAGGAGTTAGGAGGCTTCCAGAGGAGTCATGAGCGAGGATACACCATAGACAGTATAAGAAGTGGACAGAGCCATCTCATTGGAACTCAGTTGAGACAGTTGAAGTCCACTTTTAGCGATTTTTGAGCACTTCCGTTCTTGACGCGCAGACTCAAACCGACTCAAACTAAGCTTGATGACGTGAGCAACCCGCCTGACAGATGTATATCTTCTAGTAGCTGTGCGTGAAAACTGCCAACGTTAATCTTGCAGAGACGGCGAGCTTGAGCAAAGAGATCTTTGGTGTGAGTGAGCAGGACTAAGTATTTTTTATAGTATTTATTTTAAAATGTAACGCCAGTACGCCATATTAAGTTAATGCATTGATTGTCTGCGAGCTTCTCCTCCTATCTTTACGGTCGCGCGACAGAAAGTCGAGTGATTATGACGCAGTCGTTAGCCTATTTTTACAAAAACTGTTTCTACGGGGCCATAATGTAACATAGAAGGTAATGGAGCCCTTTATACATTGTCATGTGTCTTTAGAAATAAATAATGGACAAATTGAGTCTTTAAACGCCTCAGATGTAAAGTTATTTGCTGTCAAAGTGACGCCAAAATGAATGGGAGTCAATGGGAATGCTAACGCAAGTGAAGTTCTGCTACAAGATGGCGGCTCCGCGAGGCTTCAACTTCCGGTCGATGGATTACCCCCTTGGGATACACAGGTGTATCCTATGCGGAAGTGTTTTATCGACTAAACGTGACGCACACATCAATTCTCCTCCCCCTTCACATCTGTCATAATCATTTGAATTTATACTTTACTCTTGCAGTTTATATAAACCACACATCTCATATATTTCAATAAGGTAGCTTGCTTTATTGTTATTTATTATGAATTTCTTAAATAAACAAACTTCAACAACATAAGGGCAGATCCTTTGAGCGCTGCTGATGATGCTGTGAAGTGACGCTCGAGTGATCAAGTATTCCAATGTATAAAAAAGCTTTCATTCGATTCCTCCGTCCTCCTTTTCTTTTCCTTGCAGCCTTCCCTCGCATCCCACAGGGGGTGGAGCTGAGACGCGAGGAAAGGAAACGAGGATGCACAAATAAGAAATGAGAAGCACCCGTAGTTTTTGCTAGTGATGGGCAGATCGAGGCTTCGTGAAGCAATGAAACAGTTGAACCAAATGGTCCATATTGTTTCGAGGCTTCGAATCAATCCGACACCCGTCTCAACGGTGACACCTTGTGGTCACTTGCAGGTGTTGATCTGAAAAAACCTTGACGAGCCATGAAAATGTGCTGTTTTTTTATTATTGTACTTTTCTAATATGTGAATCTTGTAACCTATAGTGAATCATTAGTTTTTTGGCATATTTGCCTCACTGTCTCACTATTTGGCCTCACTGTGCATAGTGTTATTTTGGTCCTGCAAAATTAATATTAATCAAATAAATCAAGCCACAATGTCTCACTTTTTTTTTTTTTTTTACATATTTTTATTCAAAAATATTAATTTCTCTGCTGTGGAAGGACTTAGCCTACTTCTTTTTTTTTTACAGATAATTTCTCCAGCCTAATTAGATATATGTATCTACAATCTATGCATTTATGTATATATGTATCTATAATCTATCTATGTATTTATATATGTAGCCTATCTTTAATCTATCTATATATGAAGAGTTCAGATGCAAAAGCCTCTAAATGTCATCTGAAATTTTCTTCTAAAATGATCATTTTTATCTAGCTCGTATATTTAACTTCAGTAATTTCACTTAAATGAAAATTAATGGGTAATTTTTTCTTGCCATTTAAGTGAGATTATTGAACTTAAATATACAAGCTTGATAAAAATGATCATTTTAGAAGAAAATTTCAGATGGCATTGGAGGCTCTATGTCACTATATCACCAAAAATCCGCTATCTCAAAATCAAACTCCACTCACAAAAACCCACGAAGTCAATGGCCCTCATTTATCAAAAGTGCGTACACCAAATTTCGAGCGTACACCTGGCGTACACCCAAAACCACGGTGACTTTGAGATTTATCAATATGGACGTTGGCGTACGGCACGCTCAAATCCCACACCAGCTCAGGAGGTGGTGTACGCACGTTTGAGTTAGTGCGGAAATGCGCAGAAAAAACAATTCCTAACACCACAAAGCGCACTGACAAACTAAAACATATGACAAAAAAACAACAACAACAACAACAACATAGTAGGCTATTTATAAACTTCCGTGTAAAAATCTGTCACAAAGAACCGGCAAAAGTAATGATTATGAATATGTAAAATATAGCAAGGAGATATTTTAATTGTTTATTAATAAAGAAGTGTTTTCTTTGGCTGCAAAGATGAAGTTGAGATGCTGACTCGCGATCGTCGCAGTAGTGAACGCGCCAGAGAAAAATGCACATTTCAGATAAGCAGAGAGCAGTCTGCAGTCTGTTTTCTTTCGTTTTGAATTGTTCTGTTTAAAAGTAGACATGTCTGAGCCAAGTAGGTAGCCTACCTTATACGCTGAGTTTCGGTTCATTTATGAGATGAGTTCACGCGTCCTCTCCCTTTTCACGATTAGGGCCTATCTATCATCTGCTATTTATGCTTTTTATTTGTTAAATCCAGGTAATTGGGTTAATGAAACATTGATTAAAATTAAGATACAATTAATACAAAACGACATTCAGTTTAAAGAAAGGTTTTGTGCTTTGTTTGATGTCTCTGTGAAAGTTTTAAAATATATTTTAGTGCCGCTTTCAGAGCGCTCACGTCAGTATCATTGTTTTTTCCTCATAAATGCGAACACGAATAATAATAAGAATAAGAATATTACAAATGGACATGCAATTTTTAATGTGAATGAATGGTACTCCACATCACATCATCATCACTATTGTACCTGATAGGATATTAAATGCTAATTGTTTCAAAACACCTGCTGTAAAATAATGCATTGTGATAGGTCATTTGATCTCCAGGTCGGAGAAGTTTCTCTTCTTTGCCGTCTTCCGTGTGTCCATGGCGTAAAATGAGGGCGTGGGGGAAGCGGAGACTTGAATATTTAGAGGCGTGTTATTCTAATGACGATCGTTTTCAGCCGCGGCATTTATCAAGGACAGGTATTGCGTACACCAGGATTTCAAAGGTACGCACAGCTTCATAAATCAGGCGGTGAGAGGAGTAAGCATAATCTTACGCCAACATATACGCCCGTTTCTACGCAAGAATGATAAATGAGGGCCAATGTGCGTTGATTTCACTTTTATACAGATGTGCGATTCTGTGGTCTGTTTCCGACCGTGTCAATCAAACGCTGATTCGGCGGATCACACCTGATGAAACAGAAACACTTCGAGGCTTCGTTTGGCCATAGTCACGTGACATTAGGGCTGGGTATTGACACAAATTTCACAATTCGATTTCGATTCACAAGCTTGCAATTCGATTCGATTTCGATTCTGATTCGATTCGATTCAATATTGATTATTTTGGATATCAGTTACAATAAATGGCAAATGTTCTCAAGGAAATCAAATCTCTTAACTAATTCTGTAAACTATGGGAGTCTAGTTGTAGCCTACTAAGCTTCATTAGCCTAATATGAAGGTAATAATTAACTGTTTTGTAACTATACAAACAGTACTTCACAGTTCACAGTCTTTGTAATATGTTTTAGCAATACATTTCTAACATTTATAATGTGTTAAGAATTTTTTTTTAAAATTGCCTTTACAGGGACTTTAAATTACACTTTTATTTATGTTTATAATAAGAAGATTATATGAAATATAAACATTTAAATGGTGGCTGTCATAAAAACTTGCCAGATTTATTCAAATATGCATTAAATATTGAAGAACATTAAGATTATAATGCCTATGTAATATTGTGCATATATTTAGCAAAATGCTCCTCTCTAGTTATTTTTTCTAGCTGACTAACGAGTTTATGGTCACATGTGGTTTTTCTGAGGTAAATATGACGATACATGACATTGATTACAAGCTGTTTAACTGACGTCTTTCCACGGTTGAAACGCTGATTGAGCGAATCAATGTGACATGATATGGATTTCGATAAGTTGTAGGGGAGAGCCGGGACGGTTGAAACACTTTTCAGATAAACGTTGTTTTCTAAGATAAGGTTACAGATAGATATTTTGTGTGTGTGTGATCAACAACTCACATATGTGTTCTCTTAGCATCATTTGTTATTCGGTACAAATATAGAATGATTTAAGTAAAAATTTACTTTGAACGGTAGTAGTGCTTTGTTTCAATCGTCCCGCCTGAGCGGGACGATTGCAACACAGGGGTGGGACGGATGAAACATAACAGTTTAAACGGTAACTATTCATCTAATGCTTGTTTTTATGAACAATACCTGACAAGTAACTTATATACATATTGTTACAAACATATTTTGTCATTTATTTTAATTTAAAGGTTCATATTGAAAACATTTTTCTGTCGCCCAATAAACAATAGGCAATATATGCGCGTTTTGCATAATCTTTCTAATAAGCTATTTTGATGAATAAAGACAAATCCGTTTTCTTAAATTTCTTCCTCGAGTCATATTGAGTGTTTGCTGGTTGAATAGCCTGTTATTATGAAGAAAATTGTCAACCAGAAGACGATAAATTAAATTTATTGAAGATTGAATACTTGTTTCAACCGTCCCGACAGCGCCTCCTGACAGTTAAACCTGTTTTGCCCTTAAACTAAAAGACTCTGATATTACACACTTAAGGGTATGTTGTAGTACTAATACACCTTCAGTATTATCATTATAATGGCACATGAAACTATAAATACAACTTGTCAGTCAAAAAAAAGTACTGCACGAAATAATTCACTAACCGCACTCAAAAACAGCTTTCCGGCTCTAACTTTAAAACGGCATGACGTAAAGAAAAAATGTTTTCGGGAGTCTGGTAGGCAATTGCGTGCTGTACGTGCTGACAAAATTTGACGTACATGACGTGAGTGGTTTTCAAGGAAATCTCAATGTTTCATCCGTCCCGCGTTTCAATCGTCCCGGCTCTCCCCTACTCTATCTTTTAACACACTTTCAGATGCTCATTCATGTTTATTTTGCGCTGTAACTGGTGTTATTAAGCCGGAAGAGAGATCAGCGCTGCTGCTTCTATTGAGCTGCCAGAGCGATCTCACGCCACAGCGCCAAAACGGTATTTATGTTTTTGAATTTCAAAAGAAAATGGACGTAATTTGAAAATTCACACTGTTTCATATCAATAGTAACAAAGGACAAATATTATTGCGATGTTTTGAATGCGTGCTACAATGTTCCATTCATTCAAATGAAACAGGATGACTAATCGATTCTTGAGATTTAAGAATCGATATTGTTTCGTAAAAATGAGAATCGATTAATATCGAGAAATCGATATTTATTACCCAGCCCTACGTGACATAGGTGTTTAGAATCACGCTTCAAATCAGTGTTTCGAAACATCTGTGCTTTGGGATCTCGCAAAGCTTCGGAACGACTGTTTCGCGTCAGCCATCCCTAGTTTTTGCTATTTTTGGACCAAAATGTATTTTCGATGCTTCAAAACATTCTAACTAACCCACTGATGTCACATGGACTACTTTGATGATGTCTTTATTTCCTTTCTGGACAAGGACAGTATTGAGAATGAGGAGTCACGTGCTGATTTGGGCGGGGTCTGAGACGGTCGGCCATGACGGTAGGAGACGCTAACGGTTGCCAGGGGCAACGCCTTCAGAACTCCACAGAGGCGCCACTAAACATTCCAAAAATAGCGAAAGCGAGACAGCGCTGCTTAATATTTGTTTACATTTGAGCGATACGCCGCAGTTTCTTTGGAAGATATGGAGAAGGAAGAGAAATGAAAGGGGTTCTATCGGGAGAGACTAAATAGCAATGCTAGCCAGCTTAGAGAAACTGCTTGTCAATAAACTGACAGCAGCAACAGCGAGCAAATCATGATTTCAAAAGCAACACATTTCAGCACAGTTCGCCTTTTATTTAACACAAACGAACTAAATGAATACTCTGTTATTCAACTAGAGTTGTTTCATCTGTTATAGATATATCTGTACCGTGAAATGTTTTTAAAAGACACTTTTTAATGACGTACGATTCGCATTGACAGCGATCTGATCTGTTCGCTTAGCGTTGCACGGCAGGTCCACATGCACGTATCTGATTCATATCAGATTTATTTCCACATATGAATGAGGCCTGAAACATCAAGTAAGACTGAACTCTCGCATTTTAACGTTAACTGACATGTTTGGGGGTTTCTAAGGCTGCATTTACACTGCAGGTCTTGATGCCCGAATCGGATTTTCTGACTATATCCGATTTTTTTGACGACCCGCTTACATCATCTTTTAAAAGTGACCCATATCCAATTTTTGCATTTACACTATACACTGCTGAAACTACCAAATGTAGACGTTCTGACCCGGAAAAGGAAGTAAAACTGCATGAAATGCAATGGATGCAGATGCGAATAAAATTATCCAGTGTTTTGCTTTCCACAATATTCTGAAAAGTCATCAAAAAAGTCAGCAAAACATTGGTCTCGTACGGCGAAAAAAAAACGTGACTCTCCATATCTCGTGAAATGTCTTCAAACACGGATTTATTTCTGTAACCCTGCATTTTTGCCTGCACTGTCTCTTCGCCCCAAACACTCAAAAGACATGAAACCTCCGCATTGCTCCACTGTGTGTGTCCTTCCTTCTCCATCGCGCCTATAATAAGAATGTGATCGCGCAGTTGGTGGTGTCCACCTGAGTTGACGTCACTTTTTTAATGACGTACGACTCGCATTTACTGGGGTCTGGGGAATATCCGATTTGTCTGCTTACATGGCACACGCAAATGCACGTATCCGATTCATATCCGATTTATTACCACATATGAGTGAGGCCTGAATCCGATCTGAGAAAATCGGAATCCATGCGTTTTTTTCCTGCTTACACGTTCACCGGTCATATACGATCTGTGCCACATGAGAGGAAAAAATCGGATTTGGGTCACTTGAACCATGCAGTGTAAATGGGGCCTAAGTCTTGCACCCATGCAGCCACAGCAGAATTGTTCATAAGCTTCTAATGACTTAAAGCTTCTGAACCGTTGCATTGTGTAGGCAGTAACGTTAGGCACTGATACCATAAACCAGGTAACTGACTATGTCAGGGTATGTGAAAGCCAAAGGTGGTAGTGCGTTGGGTCTTTCGTCCATTCTGTAGCTAGCAGGTCGTACGGGTCCATGTTGTTGATGTCAAGTAGTGTCTCTAAATAACGCTGCTTTGTGTTGCTATTTAGTCTCTCACGATAGAGCCCCTTTCCTTTTGCTTCCCCCTTCTTCATTTATTCCCAAGAAACTGTGCCTTATCGCAAAAATGCAAACAAATATCAAGCTGCTCTCTCTCTCTGTCGCTATTTCTCTCGGTCTCACGGTCGAAGTAACCATGACAACGGATAGCGTATCCTACCAAGATGGCGAATCCTTCCCACAATGCAACGCGTAGTGATACGCGTGATGTCACCTACCTTCTCATTCTCAATACCACACATACATTTTCAATGGAGGGACAGAATGATCTCGGACTAAATCTAAAATATCTTAAACTGTGTTCCGAATATGAACGGGGGTCTTGCGGGCTTGGAACGACATGAGGGGGAGTCATTAATGACATCATTTTAATTTTTGGGTGAACTAACCCTTTAATCTGCATGTTTCCAGACTTTCCACCCACGGCGCCGCCAAGCAAAGTATGAAACTGTTCTGTCGTTGCTGCACAGATGAGCACTGAACACTATTTGACCAAAAAATGTCACAGCTGTCTTATAAGACCTCAGGGAACTGTCAATTTGTGTAAAAGTTAAACATGACTGTAGATGCAAGATTGCAAAGAACTGATGAATCAATGTAACTCCACAACAACTAACGTTACATAAATGTATCCACTAACCATTCAGAAACATCCATGTGCGTCTAAAACTTCTTCCTGAATTTCTCCATAAGGCTGGACTCCACTACTGGTTATTTCTGAGATTTTGGATTTGGTGAGATTATTCGCGTGTTTAGTTATTGTATCCGAAGCTCATGTGGATTCGGCCTCTTCTGAACGGAGGGAAAGCAGCAGCTCATTTGCATTTAAAGGGACACACAAAAAATCGGTGCAATTTTGCTAACACCCAAAACGGGGCAAATTTGACAAGCTATAATAAATGATATGGGAGGGGGGGTATTTTGATCTGAAATTTCACAGACACATTCTTGTGATAAGGGGCATAATATGTCACCTTTAATGCATAATTCGGGCTGAATCGCAAATCAATTCAAACCATTATCCTAACACGTTTGGCTAATTGATTGCAAAGAATCGATTCAAAAGAGTGATTCATTTATGAATATTATTGGTTCTAATTCTAAACAGCCGACAAGAAATCCCAGACACGTTCCTCTGGTTCACAGACGAGGCTTAAGACTAGTCCCAGACTAAAATGCATGTTTGAGCTGTTTTAACTGAAGGCAACTTGGACTAATGCATCTTAATATATGTCAGTGCCATTGTTTTGTCTCAGGATGCACATCAGTAATGTTTATCCAAGGCATTTTTTAATAAAAGCTTCTAAAATGCTGTAATTGAATTTAGGCCTAATCCTGGTTTAATCTAAGCCCTGTCTGTGAAACCGGACCATTATATGATGGACCATTATATGCCGAAAAAAGGACTAGCCTATTAAATAATATAGGGATAAATATTAAAAACAAAAATGGTGACAGTGAATATGAGTGATTTGCGGTGTAGTTTAAAGCAGTTTGCAGGTGTAACAGACAGGGCCTCCTTCAAAAAGTCAAAGTTCATGCAAAATTAAAATTGTATTCAAATGTAATTTAATAAGCAATTTAAAAGAACAAAATTTTTCAAGCATGTCTTGAGCATGTATCTGATTGTATCTTCTGTCTTTGTGTTTTTCAACAGGAGGATGAGGTGGTGTATGCAAGTGTCGTCCCGAGACGTTGAAGCAGTTCCTCTCAAATGATGTAGTGATCACAGTCAGTACAGTTTACATGCACACAAGAAAGACGGATATGGCAACAAAACTGCAACATGCAAAAGAGTTGCGAACAGAGTTGAAACATTGAGCTGAAACAAAAGAGTTGAAACATTGCGTTTACATGTTTCATGCAAAATAGATGATTTTAAGTGCATGTAAACATCGTCACCGACTGTCACTCTGAAAATTTGTATTACTTTTACTTAAAATACTTTTATTTGTGTTTTCTGGTAGAAAATCAAACCTGAAATCGTACACTGTGCCAAATTGCGTTTGAGAAAAAAAAAAGTTAAGTCTGTATAACTCACATTTTGTTATTATATTTCAGAAATAATGTAAAATACTGGCAAATAAAACAAAACATTTACAAACTTTTCATAATAAGTGAAAATTACAATGGTATTTATAAACATTTGTCATAAAATTCGAGCCTAAACCAATTTAAAGCCAAATGAATTACGTGTGTGTGGGAAATGTGGAATATCCCGATCTCACAGAGAAAAAAAACATAACTATTTTACAAGGTTGCGATTTTGTATAAATTCATACAATATGAATCATACAAAATTAAGATACCCATCGCTGGGGTGAAGTAAACACAAACAGATAGTACCAATGAGATCGAATTAGCCATCAATTCACAAAACGTAAATAGACGAATTGTGTATGCTATAAAAAAAAAATGTTTGACATGCCTTACCTAACAAGCACATACAATGCTAAAGTTGAATGAGATAAAACATTTCTGTAAAACATGGAATAGTAGGCCTATGTCTAATTTGCAAACAATTGCCTTGACTGATATTTACCGTAATTTACATATTTGGAAAATACCCTGCACAAATGAGTATACAGTAGGCTAAATAAGGGTATACAGAGGGATAGACGTGAGAGATATTAGGAAGACAAGGGCTTATGTGAGAATCACAGAAAAGCAGACAAGCAGCTCACAAAACACAATACAAAAACCGATCTGGCTTAATCCAAATGTATGGGCTCACTTAGCTTTATCATTCAGCCCAAATGCAAATATTTGTGATGTAACATTCAGTTACTGAACTATTATTTATAGTAAATATATATATGCGTTATGTACACATAGCTTTGTATTAGGCTACTTTAAGTTAATTGCATAATTTAGGACTAAGTAGCTTTGCAATAATTCGCAGCACAATTTAGATGATAAAAACTTAACTAATATTCAAGAAAATATCGGTAATTAAAACATGTTTTTAAATTATGTTTGCTTGATTTGATTTCTGGGATCCTGCATGTTAATGCATTTTCAGTTACTGGTTTATAGTGTAGTTTTATTGATTTATATAGCACATTTAATAACAACCAAAGTGCTGGTCAAAAGGTCAAACATAATTTAATATGGAGAAAGCTGAACGTCATGGGGCATTAACTGGATTTTATTCAGGAGTTTGTGATAAAAGAGTTTGTATAGGTTCTGTGCATTTAGTTTTAGTTGGTGAGTCCAGGGTGTCACCGGAGCTCTTCAACAATACTCAACAATCCCATAACTAATCTATATGTAACATATACATTTACCATAAATGGACTGAATTTAGCACAAATTCAGGTAAAAATCCCAATTACATAATATACAAACTAAACTTTACACCCTGTATGGTTCTGATATTAAAGCTTACGGAACAGCTCAGATATTTGTTCACAAGTATTTATTTTTAGCTGGATGTTTTTTAGTTTTGTATGTTAGTTTTATATTCTTTATTGCTTTATTGCTTAATGCTTGCAGATCAAATGTCATTATTTGTATGCCATTATTCTGATGGTTTGAGTTCAAATTAAAACTTCACAAATCTTGAGCATTAATCCACAGAATGACACTGCACATTTAATTTCATGATAAATATGAGCAGCAAACAGATGTTTTTGGTGTATTTTTCAGTATTGCATTCAACAAACTCAAACCACAGAAGGCCTCAGTTTTAGATCTGGAAAGAAAGGTGGTTTCATCTGTTGAGAGCATGTGCGTGAGAATGTGTCTGTACTGGCCGTTTCTGGTTAATGTGCATCAGTGTTTGCATGTCTTGAGGCGTTGATAGTGTGAGTGTGTGTTCTTGTGAATCTGGTGGGGTTTCCACAAGAACTTCCACAATTTTACTTCCTCTTTTTGAGAAACAGTGTTACCTCAAAATAAAGAATGCAAACTGTTTGAGAAAAATATATTCTCTTTGAGATCTTATTGTGTGAACGTGAAATATTATTTTTTATCATATAGAATGTGTATGTGAAATATAAGATTGATATTCAGCAGCATATGAATCTCTCTGTATATCCATGACCTTATAAACTAATGCTGTGATCTTACAGATAAGAAGTGTCAGTTTCAGAAAGTTATTTGCAGCTCAAGCAACACTTCATTATTTCTGAGAAGTTTCCACTGTTCTTGTTATCACACCAAATATATTTTTTTCTGTAAAGAACATATCATGTTAGCCCTATTTGGACTGGATTAGTTTTACAAGGGTAGATGGAGTAATGTAATTTTACCACAGGACATTTGTAATAATAATGGCCATCAATTATAAAGGATAAGAGATCTCAGTAAAACTAGCAGAAGTGGGAGAGATAACTCGATTTACGCACTCATCTGTTTCACACTATTAAAATCCTCCAAAAAGGCTTTTTGCCTGCATGAAAGATTGTATATTAGTATCTAATAGCAGGGCCTAACAAGGCTATGCTAACAGCTAAACTCTCTGTTATTAGAGAGTCATGATACATGTGCTTACACTGTAAAACTAGCGCTCTCTAGTGTGCAAAATATTAATTAACCTCTACAAGAATAACCAGACAGTTGATGACCCTCATATGCTTCCATGGTATGGGAAAATAAGTACTATGAATGGATGTCAGTGGGGACCAAGAATGATATGGTTACCCATATTCTTCTAAATATTTAATTTTTTGTTCAGTAGAAGAAAGAAATTCATACATGTTTGGAACAACTTGAGGGTGAGTAAATTATGACAAAATTTACATTTTTGGGTGAACTATCCCTTTAATGAATCATTCAGACTGAATCGCGATTCGGTTCAAACCATTCTGCTCATGATTCTGCTAACCTGTTGAGCCTATTTATTGAAAAGAACCGAGTCAAAAGCACGATTCATTCTTTTGAATCGGATTGGTTCTAATTCTAAACAGCAGACAGAAAATACAGGACACATTATATGATAGCTGAAATAAGGAATGGCCTATAAAATGAAGGACTCGTTTTTATTTTATTTATTTATTTTAAAATTTATTTTAAAATGAAGTTCAATCCCAAAAGTCTCAAAAAGACGTTTACCAAACAAAATCTCACCTTGAGGGATCCTGATGTCGTCAGACTCCAGTGTTCTGAGGGACTGATGAAGATCTGCATTCTGCACTTTCCCTGTGGTTGCTAGCGGTTGTCTTAGATTAAAGAGTCAAATAAACTATGATATTGCTCGGGCCCCTCATTCGTTCCTGTGGGAATTTTCCATGTGTTTTTAGTAGCTGTTAAATGTGATCACTTTGTAGCCTACTTGCAAATTACAACTAGCCGCATTTTTTTTATTTAATGTTAATTTGCCCAACTCACAAAGTGATACTTTCCAACTTCTGCTAAGAAACGTGCAATATAATGCCACTTAAGTTAAATCTTATTTACAATTCATGCGGAAGCCCGTAACTTTTGTTGCAGAGATGCGAGTGACGTCACGCAAACATGGCGACACTTTGATGACCAAGACCACATGATAAACATTCGCTTTTAAATAATTGAAATTGATCGAACATGACACTGCATTATATTAAAACCTCTCAGCAAACGTTTTCGGAATCTGGTGTCGTGAAACACGTACGGATCCTCTCTGTCTGAACGGTTACACGGTAGGATACACAGACAACGCTAGGATTCGGTTGTTAGGAGAATTTTGTATTTGACAACGAACAACTGCAAAACTTGTATAGGCTTTTTTGTGTTGATTTAAAGTTATCCTATGACTTTCTTTGTTTATCAGCCAGCAAGAAAGCCACTAAAATGGCTCTGTTGTTTTAAAAAAAATGGTTTCAAAGTTACCTCCAGATTTCCTGATACTGTCAATTTTTTTATTATTATTATTTAGTTTCATGTTATTTATTTCTATTTATTTTTATTCGCGTATTGTATGTTTAATTTCTATTGCTTTAAATGGGTCATCCTCATTTATATAGCGCTTTGAACAATGTAGATTGTTTCAAAGCAGCTTTTTACAGAGATAAACATATCATTTAAAGGGGTCATATAATGCCATTTTTGTACAAGTTAATATGAATCTTTAGGGTCTAAATGAAAAGTTTGTAATATACTTTTATTAAAAATTCTCATTAGTTTTTTAAGAAAACGCTCATTTTACCTGCTCAAAAACAGCTCTGTGTTCAGCACTCCGTTAAGTGCATATGCCTTTAAATGATAATGAGCTTCGCTGACTCCGCCCCTCTGTTCTGTGGGCGCTGTAACAACGCACGTGGAGTGTTGACTTGACAACAGTTGAGGGCATAGACATCATATAGGTAGACGCCCTATTGAGTGCTACTGCCTATTGGCACGGACGAGAATTGGAGCCGCCATCTTAAACCGGTCATCCGCCGCTCCGCTCAGTGTAATCTGAATGGCAGGTGAAATGAGCTGTCAGCGCATTAAATTAATCATATCTCACTGAATACTGAACTGATTTTCACGCGGTTTTTTTTCCTGCAAAGGTAATTCATGTAGCTATAACACAGGACACATGGTTCGGCGTATTTTAATATCCATAGTAGGCTTAACAGTAATATAATATTCTGATATAAGTTATAAAGTGACCAGACACAATATGTGTGATGAAGGATATAATGTATTTGATAAATCACACACTATAAATATAATAAAGAAGCAGAAACAGATAGTTGCAGTAAAGTAAGATATTTTAATAAGTTGAAGAAACAATTTATGATATGTGACACGCACATACACACGAACAGACACACAAACAAACAAACAGGAACAGACAGTCTCTCTCTCTCTCTCTCTCTCTCTCTCTCTCTCTCTCTCTCTCTCTCTCTCTCTCTCTCTCTCTCTCTCTCTCTCTCACACTCACACACACACACACACACACACACACACAGCAGCCGCGAATCCACCTAACGCAGCCACCTGTAATAAAAATTGATAAGATCGCTTTTCAACGTGTTTGCATCAGTAATTTCTAAAAATTAAATTCGGACAACATTAAGCCTATACTTTTTTTTATTGTATGTGGATGTGGGAGGGGAAAATGTCGAGACCAAAGCCCTATTCGGATTAACTTTACAAGGGTAGATGGAGTAAATTAATAACGTAATTTTACCACAGGACTTCTGTAATATCAATAGCCAAATCGCATGTGATAAGATATAGGTTATCAATAAAACTAGAAGTAGAAAACTAAAGTAGTTTTACAACTCAATTTGTGCATCACTGCCATGCGTGTATTAACGTTACATTGCTTCCTGATATCATGTGCGCAAACACAAATAACCTATATAACAGGGGAGTTGAATGCCTAGAAGAACCTAGAAGCTCTTGTAATTATTACTTTAACAGTTACCCCACCTCTCCATGCCGGGCGAACACCGGCTGATGCAGTAAACAGCATTTCACAACGATTTCAGTACAGTAATAGCAAATATCCTTGCTCCTTCTCGATTATCTGGTAATATTCTATTCACAAAATACAACCAATAGTACGGTAATATTAAGACTTACTTGTGAAAAGCCCTATTTTCGATGGTCCGGCGATTAGAACAGCAAAATGCTCCACAATGCTCTGGCATCTTATCTGCTGCCACGCAACGAAACTAGGAATACGACCGGTTCAAGATGGCGGCCGGATTTCTCGGTTTCCAGCGGCCAATAGGGCTTCTAGTCTCTATATGATTTCTATGGTTGAGGGTATATTATGGCAGCGGGATTCTCTCTGAGGACGCATCTGTGCAACCGTATCAGTTTGAACCGGAGTCGGACCCGAAACAAGATGACGGCCCCGAAGAAGTTCGACAATAAGGCTCGAACAGGACGTTTCTGAATGGTTGGTTAACAATGTCACTTTGATCTATTTTTGTATGTACTGGCAGGGTAACGTTAGAGTTGTGAGATACAAACGCTATGTGTTTAACGTTACTAATGTAAGTTATAGGTTAGTTCGTTGACAGATTTATGTTGAAAAACTTTTCTTTTTTTTTGTAAATGTAGGCTTGTCAATGATGCGTGACATTATCTCAGTGTTAGGTACAACTCGTGACTGAAACTGACATGAGGTCATGTCAGTAATGATTCTAGCAGTAGTTGAAGGATAACTAAGAATTTGCTGTATGTTTATGTTTAGTGCAGTACGAAAATGTTTTATGTTTTAAGAAAACTTTTAAGTACATCTATAGTTTTGTAACTGCATTGATATTCCTGTTAATATTCCTGTTACGTTAACTGTAACACTGCGTAACTTACACAGTTTTTAATAACACAACACCAACGCGTTTTTCATTATAAACGTGGGATTATGAATTATATTGAGAACGTCGTAACGTTACATAGAACACATGCCGTAATAATGCACCCTGAGTGTAAACATTAGCCACATTCGTGAAGCGTGCAAGGGATTTGCAAAGATTCATATAAAGGTTAATAAATAAAACGTTACACTCACTTCTTCTGGAGGTCCAGCAGGAACACGAATAGTTGGTACCGATTCCTTTTTCAGTAGCAGCTTCTTAGCTAAACCTGATTTATATTGACCCTCGCCTCGTTTATAAAGCAGTCTGGTGAGAAATGATTTGCGCAAACATGAGCGCATTGACGTTGCTCGTCGTGAATATTTCCTTCATAAACAAAACTCAGCCACTGCGTCTTCAGCGGTTCGGATTTAGGAACATTAAAATGACTGCTGTGTTCCTTATTACACCCAAGAACAGAACACCACAATCGCTTAGACGGCCGCATTCTGCTCCAGTGTAAACAATGACGAACTATGATTTACATCTCACTCACGAGCGAGGGCGGGTCTGTGTTGAAACGCTGCTGTCAATCAACAGTCGTGGGAGGGGCGTGCGAGCTTGTGACGTCACAGGCTCGAACGCTCGATTTGAGGCAGGGGAAAACATATAAGGAGATTAAAACAAAACCACTGAATGGATTTTTATCATTATATGATGGCTAGGGCTGCAACGATTCGTCGACGTTGTCGACAAAAATCGATAATAGAAATAGTCGACAATAAATTTCATTGTCGAATTTGTCGCCAGACATGTTTTTTCCGACCGAGGCATCTCTCTTCCGAGAGTCTCACATGCGAATTAGCTTCTCTGCTGAGCAATAACATACAGAAATGGCGGCGTCCAACGCAGCAGCTGCGCGTACCAAAACATCTAAAGTTTGGGAGCATTTTAGCCTGGATACGGTGAATAAAAAGATTACCTGTAGGGCTGCACGATGTATCATTTTAGCATCGATATCGCGATGTGAGCATCCATGATAGGCAGATATGTGCGATGTCAGTTGATGCGTGATTCATGATCAGTATGCTACGAGTCAGCAGCTCCCCGGCCAGTAATGCTTGTGAATGATTCGCGGATTTTTATCACTTTGCGAGTCCTGTCAGTTTAAACATCAAGCGCAAGAAGACTGGAACTTGCGCGCTGTTTTCTGTCAGCCTTACTAATGCGTTTGTCCCGCAAAAGTTTGACAGGTGAGTGATGTAGATGACTGACAGCTGCGCTAGTTTAACTGAGAGAACGAGCAGAGAGAGTGAAACCACTGTCCTCTCTCTCTCTCTCTCTCTCTCTCTCTCTCTCTCTCTCTCTCTCTCTCTCTCTCTCTCTCTCTCTCTCTCATATTAGTGAATTGAGTTGACTGAATATCTTTGAGATTGCATGATGATAAAAGGTCGGAAGACCGACGTTTTTATTTTTTTAACTAACTACCACTGGTTGTGAATTGTGCTCAAATAATGTCGGAAAAAAAATCGGAAACACTTTACAACAAGGTTCCATTTATTAAAGTCTAGTTAACTACATTAGTTAACATTTGTTAATATTAGTTTATCCACACTATGTGGATTTACTCCATGACAAATCCACCCCAGTCATTCTAGAATGATGCATTCTTTCCAAATAGAGCTATTTAAGTCATCTGGTGAAATTGTTTTTATATCGCAATATATATCGCAGGAAAATAAAATATCGCAATGTGATTTTTTTTTTTTTTACCAATATCGTACTGCAGCCCTACTGCATGGTTTGCAAAGCAGTCCTTGCGTATCACGGCAGCACCTCGAGATGCACGAACATTTAAAGAGAAAGCACGGACAGCTGAATGAAACAGAGTTTGACTCGCCTCGGTAAGATTTAAACAATATGGAAGCCGATACGTTTTGTTTTGGATGTACATTTTATAAGCGTATTTTCGGTAAAAAAAAAATATATATATATATATATAAAATATGCATTTTTCATTGAAGTAGGCCTACCCCCTTCTTTCTTGTGTTTACTATCATTTTCCACAGAATTAAAGCAATCTCATGCTAAATTTTAGAAAAATTTAATAATTATTCGATTAGTCGACTAATCGTTTCAATAGTTGGTGACTAGTCGACTATTAAAATAGTCGTTAGTTGCAGCCCTAATGATGGCTGTGTACAGGCACTGCCAACACACATTTCAGTACAATCAACTTGTAAAAGTGCAAGTACCATTATATGACCCTTTAAGGTAACAGAGATAGGTTTGGTTTTATAGTGGTTTATAGTGAATCAATCAAAACTAATTTTAGCTGGAAATAACATTATTCAAGAACCACTATAAAACCAAACCAATCTCTGTTACCTTAAATTATATGTTTATCTCTGTAAAAAGCTGCTTTGAAACAATCTACATTGTTAAAAGTGCGATATAAATGAGGATGACTTGACTATAAAAAAAAATCTCTATAATTTTTATTAGACTATCTCGTACTGCTTTACTGCCTTGCATTACCTTGAGTTTATTATCCTATTTGTTGTGTGTGATACATGTATACCATGTGATTGTTCAATAAAAAAACCTGCTGCCATGTTATCCTGTAGTATTACGTCATCGGGAAATGGATCGCCTTATTGGTCGGTAAGGCGGAAGTATCAAAGCTGGAACTCAAACCCTTCTTATACTGTCTATGACTCAAACCAAAGAGTATAGAAGCACAAGAGGTGAATCTCTGATGCTTTTTTGGTAACAGCCACTAGCTGTCGCTTCGGTAGCGCGGCCACCATTTTGGGGTGAAGATTCCAACTGAAGTTGATGGACAACAGCACAGATAACAGTTTTTTGAGGTAGTTTTTTCTTGCATTATTGAGTATTTCCATTTTATGCAACTTTACACATTTACTATTATTATTAGTTAACAACTCCACTAGGCCTGAAATATATTTTGTACGTTTTAATCCCCTGGATCTGCTACAAACATGATGATCTTATAGAACATTTTGCTGTGTCCTTTATCCTAATTAATCCCACTTTTGTACAGTGGCTGTGTTTTTGTTTACATAGTCTCGCTTTAACGGTCATTAATATACGATATAAGAGGTTTACTGTAAAGCTATTCTATTGCTGTTATATATTTGTTGTCCAACATTTACATTTTAGTAGGCTACAATTACATTTATTTGCTGAATTCATTTATTTCATTGATAACTTATTTTTGTATGTAACGTTATGTGTATACCTCCTGGGAAACGGTCTAACGTTATTATAATGTTATGAACTCATATCACTTTATTCCTGCATGGGCGGCGCTAGGGAGGGGCTAGCAGTGCTTCAGCACCCCCAAGAAAGACCAAAGCACACCCATAGCACCCCCAATAATAATTTCTGGAAGCAACATATCTCGTTATTTCAACATATGCTGGGACATTCTAATCTGCATTAAGCCTAGTGTTCTTATAATGGTTTTATGGGAGGAAAATGCTTAATGTGTAAGCTTAAACACGTTGCGTTTATATTCTGGGCTCATCTGATTTCAGTAGGCTATAACCTAACCTGACTCCGCCAGATGGATTTGCTCCGCATATCCATCTGGAAACCTTCCGTTGAAGTAGTTTTGGTAAGGGGCGAAAATACTGGTTAGCTGATTGGCCTATGTTGGTGATAGACGGGCCAAATCAACCAATCAGATCAACGAAGCATATGAGAGCGACGACGAAAACACAACCACAAGCTAGGCTACTCTTGCTGCTGCAGGTAAAGGCTCGTTAGCTCTGTAATTCCGTAATAACTCTGTAATTCCGATAAAACTTGCTCGATAGCCACACTGATGCTAGTTTCATCCGCTGAAGCCGCCATGTTCTTAAGACTGAACTGTCGCGCTTCTCGTTGCGTCACACCTCAACGCGCCTCAAAGCCAACGCTGATTGGACGTTCGTTTGGTGAACTGCTCCCAAATTTTCTTTAACGGAAAGTATCCAGACTGATCTGCGAGTGAAACCTTGAAAGCTCGCGAGATCAGGATGGTCTCACGAGGCTAGCTATAACCTACTTTATTATGATTTTAGTAATGATTAATAAATGCATGCACAATCATCCGTGAACTTGATAAATGTTGCAGATATGTTTTACTATATAGGCTAAAAAAAATTACTTTCAATGTGCAAAATTCAGAATTAAATGAATGTGCAGCAATTTGATCAAATAGAGAGTCTAGAGAGGCCTACTGTAGGCTATACTAGGGATGGGCATTCGATTAAATTTTCTTAGTCGATCGTCGGGAGAATTAACGATCGACTATCGATTAATCATTAATATTTTTATTTTCAAATTCATTATTTATTTAACTTTTTATAAATTAGCCTAAAAATGCAATGAAAATACAAAAATACAGCGTGTTTTTCCTCGATTAGATCTTTATTACAAGATGATCAACTTGTGGCAGTTAAACTGGACGTTCGGTTAGGCTAAACTTGATGTAATAAATGCTGCTGTGCTCTAACGCAACGTAACCTGCAGCTGCGAGTTGGCGTTTTAAACAGAGACCCTCGTTTGTTCCAAAATAATAAATAATAAAAAAAATCATGTTAAACAATAACTTAACCAAAAACATAATAATACTTAGATCTGACAGGTTTTGTCAAAATGTAACTCAAAACTATCCAAGACACGGAGTCGAGAAAGGGTGAGACTGAGAGAGATTAGCCTACCTAAAAATCAATTAGCCTAGGCTACTAAACAAAGCCTCATAAAAAATAACTAGTAACTCACATATAACTTCTACACCAGTCTACTGATTTTTGTTGAGAAAGCATGTTGATGACATGATCTGGGGTCAGACGCGACCGCAACCTGGTGACCGTCAAGCCTTGTTAACATTTTCGCCTGGCTCTTCAGCGCGAGTCTCCGCAGAGTGCTCACGCACCTCCCCAAACGGACGAGGCGTTTATACTCGACGTGCTCTCCTCTGAAACACCGAACACCACAATGACATATTTTTTGCCGCGCTCACCTTCGCGCTCGTGCGGACGCGTCGAGTGTAAACAAGGCTTCAGTCCAGCCGCTGAAAACACCCGCTCTGAGGGGACTGACGTTGCCGGGATGCACAGGAACCTCCGCGCTAACTTGACCAGCCACTTTCCACTCACACTGCGCAGCAGAATTAGTTTAATGATAATCGATAACAAATTAACGTGATCGACGAAATTCTTAACGATCAATAATCGATCGTCGATTAATTGTGCCCATCCCTAGGCTATACACGCATTGTATCCATTAAATATGCGCATTTAGTTTCATATTTGTTCAATATTATAATGTTTTTACCCATGTTGATTATGAAAAGTGAACAGCATGAGTAGGATATGATATCGGGAGACATGAAGTGGGTCATAGGCCTACATGATTTTGACTCATTCATTGTGTTTTGTAGAAAGCCTTTCTTTAAAGTGAATTTCGTTTTTGTATAAATTGTATCTTAATTAAAAAAAATAAAAAATAAAAATCAACCAATTGCCTGGATTTAATAAATAAGCAAATATAGCAGACAATATAATCATGACATGGAGGCGCGGTCACTTATAGTGCACGTGAACTTGAGCGCATCTCATCATAAATTAACCGAAATATGCCTCACAAACATGAGAAATATAGAAAGCTTGCAACTAAATCTTTAAATGAAACTATTCCAAATGAAAAGAAATAGGCTACTCTCTGATTATGTTGCACACGCACATAATAATGTCGAAATAACGAGATATTATGTTGAAATAACATTATAAATAATAAATCTTTAAATGTATTTGGTTGAATGCTGAATGTTGTGCTTATTCAATTTAGTAAAATCAAAACTTTAAAACTTAAAACTTTAGTTGTGATAATTAAAATTATTGAATATTAAATATTGAAGTTTTGCTAATTTAATAATAGTATTTATATACAATATACTATATACTATATAATTGCGCAGCTCCCCCTGTCAATGAGTTTCAGCACCGTTAAAAACTTAATGTAGAGAGTAGCCTAATATAATTAATTAAATCCTTGAACTTCACTGTCTCCAAGTTATGTGGGGGGAAAAGCCTGGTTAGCAACTTCTTTTTCTTTTTACCTAATTATTTCAACCTAAAAATGACCTCTGCACTGGACTAAATATATGTATAATATATGACTGCCGAGTCGCTTTCACCCCAAAATGGCGGAAGCGTAGCGCTGCTGCTAGCGCTTGTGTTGCAATGGAACGTTCTATTGGCTTTCATTTCTTGTAAATATACGTTCTTAGCTCAAACACAGCGGATGTAAACACCCGAAGAGAGACCCTACTTGCACAACTACTTCCGCGTTCTACTTAGTACATATCAGGAGTTTCCGGTTAGAGCGTTCAGCGCACCTACATAGGCCCTGTCCCAAATGGCGCACTTCATGCGGACTTTCAGTCTCGTGGACTTAAATTGCGCGTATTCGCCGAGTCTACGAGTCCGTAGGCCGTCACATTTAACATTTTAACGCTCTGAAGTGTGCTCAGCAGCGCCCCCTTTGTACCCTTGAAGCGGTCTTCCGCTAAGCCCACATAGATGCAGGCTCCACGCACTTTAACTACCCAGGAATCCTTGCGAAAGGCCAATCAGACAACAGATGGGAGGAGATTTCGCTCACGGACAATTGTTAACATGGCTGAGAAGAAAATATTTAAGTGTAATTATCATTACGGTTTTTATGACAAGTTTATACAAACATTATGATCATCGACCAGTGGTTGATGTCTCAAACATAGGCTAATAATAGCGAGCTGAATAATACGATCGCATTATGATTCATTAAATAAATAGAACAGAATGTCTATTACTGAGTCATACGTAAGCACAATAACAACAATAGTCAGCATATTTCCCAGAACCTGCAGCTCCTGTCCATAACAACAACCAGACGGTCTTCCTGTTTCCGGCGTGACGATCGAGTCTGTCCCAAACATATTTAATCCAAATAAATAAATGTTCGTGGTTCGTACTGATGTTAATCTGTTCTCATACACTTCAGCGTTGCGGTCACTAGTTTAGAGAACACTGACACCCTGTGGTGAAATAATGGCATATTTTTAACAGCAGCAGCTTTCTCAGATCGGCTTGGTTTGCATTAAAACTTCATTTTCCGATGTGTTTGGAAAATTCTGCACATAGTAAACATCAGAATATCCCTTCTCCTGTCAATAAAAACTTCTAAATCTTTTCATTTTATTGTAACACTCATTTTACATACGTTTTTTTTCAAATCATTGACCACATGGAAAGTAAACAAAACCGGAAATAAGAGATATGTATTATTTCCTAACGGAAGTGCGTCACGAGGCTCAGTGCAAGTGGGCAATAGGCTCCTTGCACATAGCAACCTGACGTCATATCCGCAACGGGTAAATACGGCACGCTCTCTTCCTGTTTGAAGGCGTACATACACAACGTACACATTTTCCGCCTAATACTAGAAAACAGTACAGCATTATAACACGCAAATTCTGTCAGCCCGGGATTGTTTATAGCCTAATGTAAGCTAGCAAACTAACGTAAGCCATAAAGTTTGAGATATATAGATTTACCTTCATATCCGTGGATATATGAAGAGGCATACATTTTAAAGCCCTTCTCTCTAATTTGCTGGTAGGTGATTTGAATGAGGACTTACAAAGGCGATTTACGTCCTTAAATTTACGATTTACGTGCCGAAACGTATTTAAGTTTCGGCAACTCCTGTAAACATCTCATCTCACAGTGTAGAATAGCGCCGGAAAAGACGAGGCCGCATTTCCGGTAAGGGAGTAGTTACGTGGCGTGATTTTTTTTCCCAAACCACTTCAGCGGAAATCCCGCCCTGCAGCTGATTCTAAAATTTTCATTGGTCATGTCAATCACTGTACAGATTGCCTACACCCAACCCTGATCCCTAAACCTTCCCGTCACTGTAACCTAAACCAATGAAATCGGTTGCAGGGCGGGATTTCCGCTGAAGTGGTTTGGGAAAAAAAATCACGCAGTTACGTGCAAGGAGCCTGCACTGTCGGGTTACTTCCGGTTTCTGGACTGGCTGCAGTAACACGTCTCTGTCCATGCGGATGAATGGGATAATGAATGGGAGTCTATGGGGTTTCACCCCCAGAAATCCACTTTTCTCATGAAAACATTACCATATTTTTAGAGATAAAAATTACTATAATAACGGTATTTCATTTCCCATTTTAAATTGCACTACGGACAATCAGCCCTTGTTTGAAATGGCTTGACATGAATATTAAGTTGGAAAAGCTTTAAATATGTGAAGAAATGTACAAATAAGTTTAGAGACAAACATAAATTGCCTGACTTATACTGCACTAGAGCGTCATCTAGTGTTCTTAACCTGAAATTCACCTTTCCAAGATTAGCTCCACCACTCAATATAAATAGGCCTACATGAAACAGAAAGCTTTTAAATCACAGTCGATTAGACACCATGTTCAGGATTGAGTTGAACAGCTGGTCAAAGCGAGTAAAGCTCAAATGTTAACACGTTAAAGGTGAAAGTTTAGTGCATCAATGTTGATTGTTGAATGTAGAGACACTGATTCACAAAAGGTAAAAAATAAATGAACAGGATTAATGATAGTTAGGTCCACACAAAATACTATAAACATACAGTAATACTACTTACTAGAGACAAACAATTGATTTTACTGATATGTACATCTTTTTCTACTCTGATCGTCAGTGGTATGATATTGATTTAACCGATAAATGACTCCATCTGGTGGATTTTGTTTTGTTTAAACAGCAGCTAAACCAGCATTATAGCAGTGTGAGCTCCACACCTACTAATGTTTCATTAACTGCATCTCAACTCTTGATAAAATGTGTTTGTCATTATGGAAAATTAGCAGTATTCTTTAATTTTGGCATTACTGGAACTTTAATGACGCTTTAATGACACTGATCTCTCTCATGATAATCTGTCATGTTTAGTAAATGTGTCTCTAGAGAGTAAGAGTTGAATAGCAGGGCGTTGGACATTGTTCTGTTTGTCAGAAGTCTACATCCATTACTTCATATTACTGAAGCTCTCAGACGATTCTGCTCGTCTCATTTTTACAGACAGAACAAACCAGACAATAGTAACAAACAAATATAGTTTTGGTTAATTTATTATTATTTTATTCAGTGAAGTGAAGCAAAGGTCTGCATTAAGCTTAAAACAGCAATACAAAAAAATCCAGTGCTAAAACTTCTCTAATAAAATAATTAAAAAAAAAATGAACAATCACCTTTAAAAATCAAATCAAATTCACACAACAAAGAAATATCATCACCCGTTTCAGATTATTTAAATTTGCATTCACAATCAGAGTAAGATGGACAAATTTACTTCAGATAACACAACACAGAGATGAAATTAAGGGAAATTAAGTGTTGTAGCATAAGGCACAGTGTATATTATGAGCAAATAGAAATAAATGTGGATATTATTCCTGCAATAAAAGTGTCAGATCATATTTCGTACACAGAGCAGAACTGTCAGTGTGACACAAACACACGTTTCTAGAAACGTTTAGAAAGTGTTAAAACTAAAGCGTCACATGTCATTCCTATATAGTCCGAACATGACATTTCTCATCAGATATTTAGTCTAATAATTGCAGAAACGTGCTTTATCCAGTATTCATGCACTGAGTGACAGTATGAAATGTGAGATTTTGATCAGATATATCTGCACACTGAGGATTTCAGAGGTTCACATGAGGAGAAATATGACTCATTTTGAATAATGAAAATGTCACATTGGTTTTGCCCTGAAGCTGTTGGGAGAGTTTTTCTTTATCAAAGACTGAGTCCTCTGGCATATTTCTTCTGTGTTTCGTGGGATCTGACAAAAACAAGATATGAAGACAATAAAAAAAGACACATAACACACAATAGCAGTGTTTTGGATTGTGTGTCACACAAAAGTGTTTGTTAATAACAATGAAGAATCCACTCAAGTGGGAAGATCAGTGGATATATTAGACATAAATACCATATCAATTTAATATTACTTATGTCAAGAACACTTTCTAAATATCTCAAGTTAGAGTCTTTTTTAGGAAACAGATTTTGATCTTCATGATCAAATAATTTCATTTAGATTATTTAAAACAATTTTAAATGAACATGATTTAAAATACATCAGTTCTGTTCAAATGAAGACTGTTTATGAAAACTTCACTGATGTGTGATTTCACAGCATCACGAGGATTGAGACTGATATGATAAAAGAGCAAAATTCAAAGGATTTCTGGCATCTTTCTGTCACACCATGTTCATGAACAGTGAAATTAGTTTTTTTTATATAGAACTCAAAATCGTTAATCAAAACAATTCACACATTGCTAATAATGATAATTGAATGTATTACATTAAACTATTTGAGTTACTTACCAGTGATAGTCAATATCTGTCACATAAGCTCACACTGTAGAAACAGAGAAATATGGAACATAAATAACAAGAACATTAAATAAAAAATAACTGAAATTAACAAAAGAAACACTGATCATTTGTTCCACATCTTCCTCCTGCTTTCTGTTCATTAAATCTTCATAATCGGTAATTATCAATGTCATCTTTAATATTTGAGTATTAATGATAGTTATTTATAATGCTGCTGGATAAAGAACAATCTGATCTCAAACACAAAGGCACAAAAAAGGTTTTAAACCTGCTACAGCTTTACAATCTCCAGCACAGTATTTATCTCACTGCATCAGCTGTAATACTTACACATTTGTCCCTTTTTCCAGTAGCCATAGACAATGCCACCAACAGCTGCACCCACCGCCGCAATAACAGCAATAACAATCCCTGCTATCCCACCTGGAGACAGACCTGGTTCTGGAACTGGCTTTGGAACTGGTTTCGGATCCACTGAAGAGAGACAGACATTAATGTAACACCACAATAACAATCCCTGCTGTCGCTCCTGGAGACAGACCTGAATCAACTAAAGACAGAGAGTCATTACTGTATAGACACAGTGAAGGAGATCACAGAGCTGCTGCTTTTTAGCAGACGCTTCTACAATGTAAAAAATTATTATTTTTCAAATAGTATGTTTTACAAGAAAATACAATTTCAGATACTTTAAACTTTCACACTTAATTCAATGTGTTACATGCCGTTGCTTTGTGACCATGAGTGATATTACAAGCAATTTCTAAGTGAAAACAGTTTTACACCACATTTTTTCAGTGTGTTCGCCATCAGTGTGTATCAGGTGACGGATCACATTCTGTGTTCTCATTGGCTATCACCACATCTCTTCGCAGCTCATTTGCATAAAGTTCAACTCTTAACCATTGCTGGAAATCACCCGCTTACATTTGCTGTGTGAACCCTTAAAATTAATAAATCCAACCTATAACAAACACTATGAACTGTCAGAAAAGACATCTTGATAAATATTAGTGATGGGCCGTTATCGACGTTAACGTGCTGCATTAAGGTGAGACTCCTATCGGGCGATAAAAAAAAAATATCGCCGTTAATCTATTCTCAAAGTTGGGTTGGGATCATAAAATAGCTTTTTCGAATATCGTTATATTTTCGCGCAATTCGCCTTTGGCTAAGCCACATGTTGTTAAATGAGTTTATTCCAAGCGCGCTGTATCTTTTTTATGGGGATGAGCGATGCTCAATTTACAAATTAATCACTCTTTTGAGTCGATTCTGTTCAAAGACTTCATCAAACAAGTTGGCAGATCTGTCTAAATCGGTTCGCGAATCAGTTTGAATGATCTGTTCAGTTTCCTCACGCAATGAATAGTCTGAAGCGCTTTAATTCATACTCGACTCGGAGTCGTAACAGGAAGATTTAAGAACATCAAGAGCGTTGGATGAAGTGGCTGTGGATCTACAGTTTAGTCTAGTGAAAGCAAATCTGCAAATGCATCATATTTTTGCCAGCGATAAAGATATTTATTAGTTGAACATCTTCGTATGCTGTCTGTGAATGAATGATTCCACAGGTGACAGGACAATCCATTCGATTTCATTTCATTCAGGTAATACATTTTACAACCAAACAGATCATTAGGCTACGCCACGATAGATTTACTAAAAGGTATGATATTATCCTTTTTTTGGACATATACATTAATTTATAGGCTAAAAAAAAAAAAAAAAAAACGCGTCAAAGCGTCGGCGCACTGGCAAAGTTTAACAGGTTTTAAATAAGCTAACACCCTCCATCCCGCGGTAATGTGTGTGTGTACTGCGCAGTGGCATAGTCACACGAATAGCTTACATTGATTGAAACTAATTTGTTTAAAAAGGAGGCTTGCCGGTAACAAGGCAGGTTCACATAAAATCATTTTGACATATGACATTATTTTTTTATCTAACGAGCATCTGGTTTGGCGATGCAAAAAGGACTGTAGCTACGTCGTGCTTATTGTTTTTTTCTTCTTCCAATTAGCCTACTATGTTAAATAAAAACGAGGAAAACATGTTACTTGTTCAATTAATAGACAGTTTGTTTGATGACAAATCGCTAAAGATGAAATTGGCCTCCCTTTCTGTCATTGTGAGTGTTTAGGTTTTTTTTTTTTAACAATATATTCGACTTTTGCTCCTCGATTGTCGAATGGCATTTTTGGCAGAAATTCACATCCCTACGCGAGGTCGAAATATTCTCAAAGACCTACTTTTAGTCATTATTTGTAGCCTGACTTCATCATACTCATATTCTAGTCAGAACGTGAGTCTGATACTGCTCCATAGGGCTTTGATTATGAGGCGTGTCTTAACTGAACCAGGAAAAACAACAACTCTGCACTCAATTGGATAGACCTACAACCAATCAGAGCAACGCAGTAAGTGATATATGTTGAGCAACGCATAGTGTCAACAGAACTCAACTTCACCAGAGCCCGTCTAACTGCACGCATTCTGGAAAAAATATTTAAAAAATAATGATTGTTAAGGATCTTTGCCGGTGTTGCAAAAAGAATTTAAGGATTTGCGGCGTACTTGCAAACACGAAAAGCATTTTTGAAACAAATACGTTTGATGACGTGATGATTACGTAACTGCAGATTATCTGTCCATCATCGTATAAAGCCCGCCCTGGCAATTTGATTGGCCCGACAATTTTTGAATCGAGCATAATTACTCCTCAATGGATCGAGTCCAGACCGAACTTCCCGACCAAAAAATGTTGTGGGCGGAGTTCGGGCTAGCATCCAGGCTACATTAGCACACATATTATCTGAATGCCTTCGGCAGAATTCAAACTTCTGTTTTGTGAGGTATATATATATATATACACAGGGGTGTATGACCAAATCTGACTTTTTAAGGTCCGGACAGTATCGAGTTTGTACTAGGGTTGTGCCGATAGACGATATCATCGCCAGCATCGCGATTTCCCCCTAAATCTGGCAGTTCTGTCACGTCACTGTACATTCGCTCCTTAGTGGTCAGCTGCTGCAGAGCGTGCCGAAATCAAAATTGCTGATGAGATGTAGAGGAAAATATCTCCGCGTTGTGCCTACGCCCCTTAGCTGTTCTAAATCCACTGTAAAACACGGCTTTTTGCTTGAGTGAAAAATTTGAATGTTAGCCCCGCCCCTCCTCCCGATATCATCGTCCATCGCGATGTTTCACTGTCCACATCGTCTGATGCCAAATTGGTAGACATCGCACAACCCTAGTTTGTACAATATATTGATTTTTTTTTAAACGATATGGAATGAGGCAATACCTTTTATATTGATACAGTAGTTTGATACGAGCACATCTGAAAAATAGCGGAGGACGCAGTGTGAGCTCCTGCTGTGAAAGAACATAGTACAAATTGTCTTAAAGGGCACCTATTATGTAGCCTGGTTCTACCAGACTCTCGTACATTTCATTTGTACATAGAGTCTGGCACCGCTCCATTGACAAACGTTTACTTCCTTGTAGGTGGGAACTCTATTGAAGTCTAAAACTATTGGATCTGCCCAGAGTCACTCTATCTGCCATAACCAATCGCTAACGTTTGGTCGTGACATATGTCTTTTCCCGAACCCCGTGGGAGGATGGCCATAAACACAAAACTAAGCAAAGATTGTTCTTACTCCGGCTTTAACTTCTTGATATTCGGCAGCGTTGCCACAACGGACCGAATGGCTTCACTCGCATCTTTCTTATTTTGAACTACAACTCAAAATAACGCACGAGTCGATATCAACGTCATCGTTCTCAGCCACTCCCTCTGTTCGCTGATTGGCCCTACAAAAAATTGATTTCTGGAAACCGAAGTCTACGGCACAGTCCCAGACGGAGTACTGAAGGAAAATGAAATTGAGCGGAAGTGCGTAGGAGGGCGGAGCCAGGCTACCTATTATGCCCCCTTTTACAAGATGTAATATTGGTCTTGGGTGTCCCCAGAATGTATTTGTGAAGTTTCAGCACAAAATACCCCACAGTTCATTTATTATAACCATTTGAAAATGTCATTTTGGGGCCTGTTTTAAAAAGAGCTGTTTTGGTGTGTATCACTATTAAAGGGTACCTATCATGGAATTTTGAAAATTACCTTTCATGTAGTGTGTAACATAGATCTAAGTGAACAAAAACATCCTGCAAAGTTTTAAATATGAAAGTTCACCGTATACAAAGTTATTGTCTCTCAAAAGTAAGAGTCGACTCTGAGTCGCTGATATGAATCGATAGACGAACGATGCTTTTTCTCTAACTTTCGTACATCACTTGTACAAGTTATTTGAATTCGACACGCCCACTCAGTGCGCGCGCAGAGCAGACAGAGAAACCTGACAACAACATGTCGACGAGACTCTGTTCTGAAGTGCGAATCAAAAGCAAACTTTTTTTTTCACTGCCCAGAGACGAGCATGTGAAGACTCAGTGGCTAGAGTTTATATTTACAACTATACCACACAAGTATAGCCGAACCTTGAGCTGTGTTCGCGTTATTTTAATGACGATCGCTTCACAAACATAAATGCTTTCAAGTGTGAATTCGCGAGTCGCCTGATACTGAAGGAACGTTCAAGTTTATTTGGATCAGCTTCCTCCTCCGAATCACAACCTGTAAGTACTATTAATAATTGTTGCTTTTATGTGTGTGTGTGTGTGTGTGTGTGTGTGTGTGTGTGTGTGTGTGTGTGTGTGTGTGTGTGTGTGTGTGTGTGTGTGTGCGTGCGTGTGTGTGTGTGTGTGTGAGAGTGAGAGTTACGCTCAGCAGCTTCTAGGTCTCCAATGTCATTTTTTTTGTTTTTTGAAATATGTGAAATTATGTGAAGCGTATTGTAGTACTGCAGTGCTTTATCAATATGTTTAAGCTTTGGGCTAACGCAAAATATAACTGACTGGGTCATCTGACCAATCACCGCCGATTAGCGTCACGCAAAGGAGGGGTTTGGACAAATGAGTCGTCAAACGAATCATTAGGGAGTCGATGAGCAAATCAGGTAAAATATAAATGCATATTATAAGACAACAAAAGTGTTTTTTGTCATTGCATGCATGTAAAAACTGTTGTTGGGGACTCCCAGAACATTATTAGGAACATTTTAAATGCCATAATAGGTACCCTTTAAATGCAAATGAGCTGCATATCCCCGCCCTGCCTTTGGATGAGGGCGTAACTTGATACCTATGTGGCAATATACAGTCGGTAGAAGCAGAAGCTGAGTGTGAGAGACCCGCTAGTTTTGTATGGCATTCAGCCGTACATGTTTGAACCGGAATCAGACCCAGATAATGAAGAGACTCCGGCAGAATAAACACTAAATTAGAGTGGACCAGGACGTCTCGGAATAGTTATTTGATACATTTATGTACTTATAGAGTTGTAATTGCGTCCCCTTTGCCATTATGAATGTGCAACACACACACACAGACACACATAAACTGTGATAACGTTGGCGCAATTTTTTGAAACTACAAACACAAATACTGTGATAATGTTTGCTACGTACAGACGAAATTACATTAATGCGAGGGACCTGTTGCGTCATGTTTACATTACTTGTGTACAGGTGCTTATGTGGCAAATGTGAGAAGATGGCTATAGAACATACAGTTTTTAATACAATATCTTTAAAATATATATTTATAAACGTGTGGTTAGACACTATACAAACAAGGTTTAAATTATATAACAGTTACACAGACATCCTACGACGACGACAACAACTTTAGACGCATTTGTTGTTGAATTGGCTGACATCGACTGAGATGACTGTTTGCTCAAAAATCATAAAATACACTTACTTCTTCTGGAGGTGACGTTGAATCGCGAACAGTAACCAAATATCCACACTTGAGGATTAACTTTGAAGAAGGATCTGCTTTGAATTGACCCTCGTTCACAATACAGTCAGTCAGAAAATGATTCGCGCAAATATAAGCGTATTTTGGAAGTTTAAGTGGCGCCTTTCCTTCGTAAATAAAATCCATTCACTGCGTTTTCAGTGGCTCTGATGTCGGAAGTAAGTGAAAACTACTAGTACATTATTACATTCCACAACAGAACACTTAACGTTATGTTTCTTAGGAGACATTACCGGCTGTCGTGAAACAATGGAGGATGTGTACAGATCACCGAGGGCGGGGTCTATGCCAAAGAACAGTGTCAAATCAAACTACGTCGGTGGGGCTTGCGCAATTCTACGTCACAAAGCGCCGAATCCTAGATCAGCTCATTCTGAGACAGTGCTTATGATTTATTGAGATTGTAAAAAAACCACTGGGTGGATTATCATTCTAGGGTGGTTTTGCTCACACACTGCCAACACACATTTATGTTCAAACACCATGTAAAAGTGAGTTTTGCATAATAGGTGCCCTTTAAACATGACACAAGCCTATATTAAAGGGATAGTTCACCCAAAAATGAAAATTAAGTCATTAATTACTCACCCCCATGCTGTACCAATCCCTTAAGACCTTCATTCATGTTCGGAACACAAATTAAGATATTTTTGATTAAATCCGAGAGCTGGATCACTGCTACATAGGCTCCCTCAGCAATTGAAACTTGACGGCCCAGAAAGTCATTGAAGAAAATGTTTAAATATTTCATGTGCCTACAGTGGCTCCACTATAAGTTTATCTCGCGACGCATGCGCGAGAACTGACGTTCTTCTTCTACTACTATGTACAGCACGCGTCTTCCTCTGCTTGTAAGACGCGCGCTGTGTAGTAGAAGAAGAACGTTAGTTCTCGCGCATGCGTCCTGGAAATCTCTTGAACTCTCGTCTCAGGCCCACAAGGAAGCAATGGAATAGTCGAATAAAGTCGTTATTTTTGTTTTGTTTTATCGCACAAAAAGTATTGTCGTCGCTTGATAAACTTACAGTGGAGCCACTGTAGGCACATGAAATATTTAAACATTTTCTTCAATGACTTTCTGGGCCGTCAAGTTTCAATTGCTGATGAAGCCTATGTAGCAGTGATCCAGCTCTCGGATTTAATCATACATATCTTAATTTGTGTTCCGAAGATGAATGAAGGTCTTACGGGGTTGGTACAGCATGAGGGTGAGTAATTAATGACTTAATTTTCATTTTTGGGTGAACTAACCCTTTAAGCCCTTCAAAATAACTGGTAAGATATAGTTAACAAGTTTAAAGGGTAACTAAACACTAAAACAACTTTTTTTAGTTAATGATCTGTAAGAATGGAGCTTCATAAATGCTGTTCATTGATTCGAGTAAATTGTTTGACATTTGGGTTTAAAGTGTTTTAATTCTACAATATATGGTGTAAAAACGTCTGAGTGCTGCCCTCTTCAGGTTGAACGGTGGCTACTACTGTTGAGTACCAGCTAACCACGCCCTTGCCTACAGAGATGCGTCTCAGGTGCACCTCAGGTCCCCCCCCCCCCTCCGCTAACCTGACTCCGCCAGATGGATTTGCTCCGCATATCCATCTGGAAACCTTCCGTTGAAGTAGTTTTGGTAAGGGGCGAAAATACTGGTTAGCTGATTGGCCTATGTTGGTGATAGACGGGCCAAATCAACCAATCAGATCAACGAAGCATATGAGAGCGACGACGAAAACACAACCACAAGCCAGGCTACTCTTGCTGCTGCAGGTAAAGGCTCGTTAGCTCTGTAATTCCGTAATAACTCTGTAATTCCGATAAAACTTGCTCGATAGCCCCACTGATGCTAGTTTCAGCCGCTGAAGCCGCCATGTTCTTAAGACTGAACTGTCGCGCTTCTCGTTGCGTCACACCTCAACCCGCCTCAAAGCCAACGCTGATTGGACGTTCGTTTGGTGAACTGCTCCCAAATTTTCTTTAACGGAAAGTATCCAGACTGATCTGCGAGTGAAACCTTGAAAGCTCGCGAGATCAGGATGGTCTCACGAGGCTACCCCTCCGCTGGGCTCTGCCCACTTTTCCAGCATTTTTCAAATATTGCCAGTGGGTGGAGTCAGGCTCTGACCAGGGGTTTAGTTACCCTTTAAAGCAGCTTGGGCTATCAGATGCTCTGACAGATACTGTTGCTGACTGACAGATAAATACTTGCGCCGTTTAATGCGTTTGAGACGTGGTGCTTTCCTCAGTGCTTAACTTACATTTCACAGGTATATTCTCCATCTGTAAATGTTAGAAAGTCAAACAAATATGTCCACTTTAATCTTCAGTAGAGGACGAGCTTCTGCAAGTGAATCTCCGCTAATATTCAAGCTTCCGTTAATGAGCGCCACCCGCGCATGCGCGCCAAACAGACGAGCACAATAGAATAGTAGCGCAATAATTCTGACTAAAATATACATATTACTAAAATATTTGTTGTTTGAGACAATAAATGTGCCATATGTGGAATTTTAAACCGACTAGTATATTTTTATGAAAGTGACCATTATAATGGGGTAATCAAATGCAGGCGAATATAATTAGTTTGGGCGTTTGTTTTAATTTTAATTTTTAGTTTAGCCTTTAGTCATTTTAAAAACAAAGGCATTATTTTTGTTTTTACAAATCTACATGTTAGAATGTAATGTGATTTTAACCACCTTTTTGCACATAAAATATATTGCATAGCCTACATTACATTCCTTATATTTGTTTCCATATCCTTCAATATCAACATTGTTTGTATATCATTGAGCAGGATGTGAAATAACATTTTTTTTAAATAAATACAGATTTTCTTTGTACTTTTCTACGTTTTTCTATTTGGATAGAGATATATCGTATATCGCCATTTAACCAAAAAATACAGAGATTTTTTGGCCATATCACCCAGCCCTATTAGATACTCACCACTGGCACTGACACTGACACTGATACTCTTCCTAAAGGTGTTGATGCTGTTGGAAACTTCATATTCTCCAGAATCTGTGGTTTTCATGTTTGAGATGGTGAGATTTCCAGTCGGACCGTCCAGATTCAGTCTACCGTTGAATTTCCCATTAAGTTCATCATTATATATTTTGGGGTTATTTTCTTTTCTTACTCTAGCTATGAGATTTTGTTCAGCTCCAAACGTCCAGTCCATCACCTCATCTTTCTGTATTTCAGTAAGCCCAGTGTGTAGCGTGATAGACTCTCCCTCTTTCACTGACACTGTTTCACCAAACACACCTGGAACACAAAGAGAAACAGTTCCACAGAGATATAAATTAAATTACAATCTCATTTGACTTCATTGGATGCATCTGAAAGCTGTAAAATGCTGCAATAGGTCACATTCTTCTTCATCTGATCACATTTTGAAGCCACGTTCAGAACGTCCCAGAAGAGGACACGGGTGCCCTCCCCCTGCTTTTCTCTCTCGCCGCGACTGAATTGCAAGTGCACAAGTTAGTTTTGCATCTAATATATCGTGAAAAGAGTAGCAAAAGTCAAGGCCCGAAATTTGAAATTGCGGTGACAGATTTGAGAAGTTACAAGTAACTAATTGTGGTTGTAATGCGAACGTGAATGTAAGAAAAAGTGCAACAATGTACTACAAGTTTGTGTCTGTCATTGTATTTGTGTGAATGACATTTTACACATTTGTGACTACTTACATTTATGCACTTGGCAGACGCTTTTATCCAAAGCGACTTACATTGAATTTCAAGGTACACATTTACATTCTTATCAGTTCTTGTCTGCAGCTTCAAATTCAGAACACAGGTTTGTGACTATTGTCTGCGAGTGCTTTACAGGTTTTCACATCAGAGCTGTGAGTGTACATTTTAGCGTACAAGTATGAATATTTGTTTTAACAAGTTCTCAAATTCACATCTACATGCTTTCAACTTTTGCTCCTCTTTTACCTTCATATATATCCGTCATTATCTATGATATTCCACAACCCTGTGACTGCAAATAGGACAACGAGGCAACAAGTCACTGCCTTTGATTTTTGGATGCAGTCATTAAATTTCACTATACAGTAAATGTTTACATTAAATAATAATAATCTGAACCAGTGTAAAGGTCTGGGATTCTGAATCTGCGCTCGTGAATTGTATAAAAAAAGAATTCATAACTAACCGTTTCAGCAGGACAAAGTAATGTAAATAAGATCATGATGAAACCGCATAAAACAAATCGGTAACACCTTACAATAAGGTTCCATTAGTTAATGCATTATTTAACATGAACTAACCATGAAAAACGCCTCTGTTCAGCATTATCTTTGTTAACGTTGACTCACACACATACTAATGCATCGATTTACGTTAACAAGCACAATTAGTTAATGCATTAGTTAACATAAACTAACCATGAACAATGCCTGTGAATAGCTTTACTGTTTTGTAAGGTTGACTTACTGTACTTATTTACATTAGTTTATGTAGCACTAAGGATGAACATTTCTAACTTACCATCTTACATCTTACTAGGTAAAAATGCTGTTGCGTATCAACATTATTTAATAATAAGGCATTGATATTGGCTAATTCTAAAGCGGATTTGTGGTTACCAACAAATCTCTCATTTCACACAATTTGCTACAATAATATTTCCTATGGCACTGTAACAATAGATAAACATGTTGACAAACAATCAACATCTGCATTCCCCAAAATAAACACTTAATCAGCTGTAGAAAAATTATAATTAATTATTAACAGCATGGCCTAAAATAGGGAGAATATGAAGATACAAAGACAATTGATCAATTCCGTATTTTACAAAAGTGAAACCAAACATGTTTAAGAACGAAACATAATCCTTACCTTCCATAAACACTAAGGACATAAAAAACAACGAAATGTTGTTCATATTGCTGTAGATTTCAGTAAATTAGGGGGTTTCCAAAAATGCTCGGTGGATATTATTTGTAATGATCTTCAGTTTCTAGGCGTGTCAGAGTCACACATGATCCACAGAAAGAATAACACACGTAAAAGACTGCAGACTGAGATCAACGAAGAGACTTTATATCGACTGAGAATGTAGTGATGAAGTTATTTTGTATTATATGTGTACTGCTGAAAGAATTTACGGGTCTTTATCTTCTGTTATTCTGAAAATAAAAAAAACGCTGAAGTTCCCTGACACTGCCGCTTCTTCTGTTGATATGATTGGCGGTTGGCATCCAGCAAATGTCGTATTACCGCCACCTACCGGACTGGCGTGTGGAACAGTAGATTGTAAACAGAAGAAAGGGGAAACCTTAAATCGTCTCTATTAACCCAGATTCTTCAGATATTTAGTTAAATGTTTGTAAATTACCCACGAATTACCTTCTAAGAGGTTTCTTTTAGATTCCTGTCCAGCCATTTGATTTGAGAGGCGCTTAATCGACGCGCTCGCCTTCTAAACAAACAGGAAGTTGCACAGAAGAAAAAGTGTTTGCCGGAACAAAGTCAGATCATAACTTTAGTTTTTGTCAAACATTTGTGGGAAAGAGAAAGATGGTTTGTGAAGGTTGTTAATGTGACTATAGGCTACATATAGGCTACCAGTTTTTATTTTTGGACTGAATTTAAAAAAAAAGTTTTTTAAAAAGATTTTGTTTTATTCAGCATCCAAAATATTCGTTAAATGAACCAAGCCAACCAGCCTGCTAGTTTAAAGTTAGCGAAACATTAAAGAACCATATAAACTGTTAAATAACACACACACACACACACACATACATATAATAGCAGCATGCCCCTATATAGGTAATTGTGTAGCCTACATAAATAGACCAATGTGAACATATTTAGACAGTTTGTGTCCAAGGCAAAAACGTTACTGCCTCTAGCCTGGCATACCAGACCCACATCAAGATATTAGGTCTGGGAACTCTCCATTGGCATGCCTTAATCCGAGGGGCGGGATAAACGGTTGTCTTTCAAATTCCCTTTGCACGCAATAGAGCATCACAGTCCCGCCCACAGCCGGCGCCGGAAGTAAGAAATCAATACAATTTCTCCATTGATAGTTGGGGTATAAGCCATAAATACGTAAACATATATGGTAGACTTAAAACCAGCTTTGGCTGTATACTAAGCGATTGAATATGCTCATATAAACGCCAAAAGTTCATGGGGCACTAACCTTGTTTTGAGATAAAATCCTTTTATTCACGATGTCTTGGATAAGTACTTCATTACCCACAATACTGAACAATCCCACAATCCCACAGTGATGCATCTGATTGGTGGGAGTCGTGTAACTGTCTGGTTAAACTCCACGAAAGTCCTTGAAGACTGAAGATCATTAATGAAAAAATAAAAAAACCTGTGTTGCGTTTTTGCACTGTACTTATCAGTGCAATCATGATCTCCTTGGCTGCCATGATGGCTTTTTTCAAGGAGGAAAACAAAAGTGTTCAAAGGGGTGAAAACCACTTCAAATCAGGTCATGTAGTTGAGTGTAGCGTGTCCAAGGGTCAGCTTGTGGGTTTTGTAAGGGCCAGCATGTGGTGAGTTTTGCAGGGAGGTTGGTAACGGTAGTTAGCATTATCGTTCACTTTAGCTAGGCTACTGTAGCTAGGGTTGCCACCTTTGTCTGATAAAAAAAACGGCACATATCGATGACCTGCTCGCTCGGTCGACGGATGGGGGATGGGGGGGGAGATGGGTGGAATACTACTGACAGAACTGCTATTAACTGCACATTTACTATATCAAATTTACTGGAGGAAAAAGTTTGCGTGGCCGTCGTCAGATTTGGAAGTCCCTCAAAAGGCTCTTTCGCCGTTGTGGCTTCAGTCGACTTCACTCGGAAATGAAAATATGTACACAGTCTTGTACCTTTGACTTTTTTTTTATTTTCTCTTCGTTTTTTTCACTCGAAATTATATGTTGTATGTGTGACGGGATAAATAATATAGTTGTGATTTCTTTAAATAAATCCTGCAACAATGGGATTGCACTTCCTATGGAGTACGCGGGTGGCGCTATAGGCTACCCTGCGCACGAACGATCTGCAGCAGAGTAAGAGAGAACTGCTGTGGGTGAGTCGGTTTCCTGTAAGCTCCGCACTAAAAGTGGAAAAATTTATAAATTCATCTTAAATGATTTATGATTATTTGATGGATTGCTCATAAGAGACACTGATTAACTGGTTGAGAGTGTTTTCCGTCTATATTTATGAGAATTTTGATTGTTTTATGTTTGCGATTTCCAACTGCGTCATGTTTGCCATGTGCTCTCTAACGAGATGAATGTGTTTTGGATAGGTGGAGCTGTGAGTGTAACGATTCGCCATTTTCTCTCTCTTAATGCTCTGTGTGCAGGTAAATGTTTTATTATACAGTGTTTAGTAATTCTACTGTTTATAAAGTTATATTTTCTGTGCTGTTGGGAAATAGTTGGGACAAACTGTGTTTTATAATGTAATTCATGGTTTCACTGAATCTATCAGATGTTATTTTCTGAAACGAAATAGTATATAAGAAGGATGATACAAGTGTTATACGATCACAACAAACCAGAAAAAGGTTAACAGTCTGTAATTGACTGGAGAGTTTATTACATTTCATTATTATTTTACTTTTGTTATTGTTTTTGATACAAATGTACTGTGAATAAGAAATGTGCATAAAGATACTGAGTAGAGCAGAGTAAGAGAGAACTGCTGTGGGTGAGTCGGTTTCCTGTGGAGCTGTGAGTGTAACGATTCGCCATTTTCTCTCTCTTAATGCTCTGTGTGCAGTGTGCAGAAAATAAAGCTTTGTCATCCAAATTCCGAGTTCCTGTGTTGATGGAGGGTGGGACCAATCAGTAACGAGAATACAAAAGTCACATTGGTGCCGTGACTCAGGACTTCAGTCGAGGTGGTCGAAGATCATCTGAACATCGGACCGGCGGATCTGTCTTCATTCTTCATTGCACGGGACTTTCAGCTAAGCTTTACGATCAGAAAGGAAAAAATAACCGTGATAAGTGATTCTTGCATAGACACTTGGATGTGATTTTGTTTTATTATTTAATTCAGATATTCCTGCATTTGTTGATAGTTCTGTGGACATATATTTTTTTTTTCTCCCTTTTCTCACTTTTACGTTTTCATTGCTTGATTATGGATCACACTAGATTTACTGGATCTGGATATATTGGTACACCAGTTAGTGTTGGTCGAGGGAGAGGTATGTTAGCGACACCAGTTCCTTTTCCAGACATTAGCTATGGTTTGGGATTCGGAGCTAATGCTAGTCCTGATCAAAAGGCTAATGAGAACACTGATCGTGTAAATTGTAACAATTCTGAAAGTACACAGCCAATTAGCACCTCGACTCCAGTTCTTACAAGTGACATGATGAGTCAGATGGGTAGCATTGTACAACAAGTAGGACTGCAACTGGCGGACAGTATTCTTGAACATTTGAACTTGCGCAGTCAGACTGATGTTACACCTAGACAGAGTCATAATAGCCCCAATGGTAGATATATGACTGACCAAAGATCTGCATCGAGTGCATCGCAGATTCAAGTAGTACGCCAGAGGGAAGCTAAAGATCCTCCAATCTTCAGAGGCAATGCATCAGACACGGTTACCCTAGATGAGTGGGTGGAGCTCATGAAAAACTTCATAAGGAAGGGACTTCTGCCAACTGAAGAGCAGGGTGAGGAAATTTTAATTCACTTGAGAGGTAAAGCCAAGGATGTTGTTAAAGTGGGGATACTGTCTAGTGGTTTGAATGTCAGTACAGATCCAGATGCGATCTACACAATATTACGGAAGCACTTCAGTTGCCAGCAGTATTCTCCTATCCCACTGCAAGATTTCTACACTACTCTCCCAGAGCCTCAAGAGGATCCCTTTGACTACTGGTTGCGTCTGAACCGTACTGCTGACATCACAGCTGAGTGTTTAAGACAGCAGGGGAAGGTACTAGACAACCAATTGATTGAAGTAACACGTATGTTCATTCGGAATTGTCCCAGTTCAGATCTAGCGCTGACATTTCGCTCAAAAACTATTGACAAATGGACGGCGTATGAAGTACAAGAGATCCTGAACGAGTATCATTCAGAGAAAAGTCTCAGAGTCACAGGACAAGAAACTAAGCTGACTGGATGTGAGCAGAAAGTCTCGGTGAATGAGATGAGGGTGAGCCCTGGGCCCTGTCCAGTGACAACTGAACAAGATTCACCACAGTCAAAGCAGTCAGAAAATATGGCTCTGGAAAAGGTGATCGATATGTTGGAAAGAGTTCTGATGAGTAATAGTGGTAATGCACAAGTCAGCAAGGATTACAGGAAGAGACACAGCATGTCTAGAATTCCAGGCTTGAATGAGACGCCGTGCTTGGTGTGTAAGGACACTTCACATTCTGCTTTTACCCACTGTAGGGACAACAGGCTCTGCTTCCAGTGTTTTTCACCTAACCATACCAGAAATCGGTGCCCGAAGGAACGGAAGACTACCTCCTCAAGCAGCCAACAGTTAAACTAAATAATCTACGTGTGAGGGAGGATCCCGTAGATTTTGAGAGTGAAGCTCCCATTTCCAGTTTTGATGATGTGAGGGACTGTGAGTCTTTATGTGACATGTTTAGTGATGTATCTTCAAACAAAACAGTTATCTTTCAAGGTGTTCAGAGAGTCCCGAGAGCTGATAGCTTGTTCTACACTTCCGTTTCAGTCGAGCCTGATCTCATTCTCAAAGCTTTACTCGATAGTGGATCAATGGCATGTACTCTTAGTGAGTCTGTGGAAGAACGATTGTTGATAAGTAACCCAGACTTGACAAGCCAGTCAACACAAGATATTGTCATTGTTGGTTGTGGTGGCCATCATGTTACTCCTACAGCGTGCTACAATCTTAAAGCTACTGTGTACGGCTGCTCAATGATAATTCCTGTTCTGATTGTGCCTGGACAGACGGAAGAAATGATTTTGGGTTCAAATGTCATAAAGAGACTGTTGATGCAACTGAGAGAGACTGATGGTTACTGGAGGATGATGTCTAAATCAAGCAGCAATGGGAATGATGAGTGCTGTATGTTTCTGTCTCTTTTCTCAAATATCGAAGGGTGGAGAGGTGAAACCATACCGGAGAAAGTTGGTACTGTAAAGTTGCAGAGGAGTGTGACACTAGAGCCGCAGACTGAACATCTGGTTTGGGGTAAGCTACCTCAGTCGTCTGTCTTGTCGGTTGGCAGCACTGTCATTGTAGAACCAACCGAATCCAGATCGAGACCTAGGCAAGTTCTGATTGGGAGGGTCATAACACCACTATGGGGAGACGGCTCGATTCCCTTGAGAGTCATTAACCCTACTGACCACAGAATTGTGCTAAAGAGAAATTCAAAAATTGCTGACGTGTCTCCTTGTATTGCAATGCAAGATTTACCGTTACCAACACAGATTCAGTCAAATCTGCAGTGTACTGAGGAACCTTTACCACCTAGATCCAGTGAAGAGATGAAGCGTGTCTTAGGTGAATTGGGTCTTGGTGAACTTGATTTGGAGTCTTGTGAAGTATCAGCCCAATGGAAGGATAAGTTGTTATACCTCATTGAGAAGTATGAATCCGTGTTCTCAAAAGACAAAATGGACTGTGGAGAGGCTAAAGGCGTTGTCCATCGGATTAATCTCACTGACGACAGACCATTCCGCTTTCCATATAGACGTATACCACCGAGCCAGTATGCGAAACTGCGGACCGCATTAAACGAGATGGAGGAAAAAGGAATTATCCGCAAGTCGCACAGTGACTATGCGTCACCTCTTGTTCTATTATGGAAGAAGAATGGCGATCTCAGGATCTGCACTGACTTCAGGTGGTTAAATGCGAGGACTGTCAGGGATGCCTACCCATTACCACATCAGTCCGATGTGTTAGCTGCTTTGGGTGGCAATACGTTCTTTTCTACCATGGATCTTACCTCAGGGTATTATAATGTTCCTGTAGCGGAAGAACACAAAAAGTACACTGCTTTCTCTTTCCCCGTTTGGGCTTCATGAGTATAACAGGCTTCCTCAGGGTCTTTCGAATAGCCCAGCCACTTTCATGAGAATGATGATGTCTATCTTTGGAGATGAGAATTTCAGCAGCGTTCTCTGTTACCTTGATGATTTGATGGTGTTTGTTCCGTCTGAGTCAGTTGCTCTTCAACGCCTTGAAATGGTTCTCTTGCGGTTGACACATCATAATCTAAAGTTGGCTCCTGGAAAATGTTTTCTCTTGAGACGATCTGTGAAATTCCTTGGTCACATTGTCTGTGAGGAAGGGATTAAGACTGATCCTGGTAAAGTTGAGGCCATTAATAACATCACAGCATCTGATTTGATGGAATCTGATGGAAAAACCCCGTGTCAGAAAAAGATCAGGTCCTTCCTTGGGATGGTTTTATATTATCAACATTTCATCGAAGGATGTTCAGCAAAAGCCAAGCCTCTATTCAAACTGACCTCAGGTACAGTCAAACAGACTCCTATCACGAAAGGACGCAACCCAAAGAAGAAAGTCAGTTATCTCAAACTCTCTCCCGCCGATTGGACATCTGATTGTGAGGAAGCTTTGCGCATCTTGAAACTAGAACTAACAAGGAATGTGACATTGGCTCATCCGGACTTTGATCAACATTTCATTCTGGCTGTAGATGCATCATTTGATGGAGTAGGAGCTGTATTGTCGCAAGTTCTGCCTGGTGAAGAGATTGCCAGACCCGTAGCCTTTGCGAGTAGAACTCTGTCTCGCTCACAAATGAACTACCCAGCTCACAGATTAGAGTTCTTTGCTTTAAAGTGGGCTATCTGTGAGAAGTTTAGCCACTGGCTGAGAGGACGGCATTTTACGGCTTGGACAGATAATAACCCTCTTACTTATATTCTGACTAAGCCACGGCTGGACGCATGTGAGCAGAGATGGGTGGCGAAACTGGCTTCTTACAGTTTTGATCTCAAGTACGTTCCAGGAACGAAGAATGTGGTTGCGGATGCCTTGAGTCGGGAGCCATTCGTTCAGTCTTGTATAGGCCATCGTCTCATCACTGAACCATACCTGTCTCTTTTGAAGGATGTCAGTGGTGTCGTCGACGATTCTGTCCAGGATGCTTTCAAGTGCACGAGTAATTATCAAGTCGCGCAGGAGGGTGGGAAAGATTCTGGTGAGCCAAACAGTGATGGACTCTTGTCTTCAGGTTCTTCTGGGAGTGAAGAAGTTTCTGCAGTGTTGGCAGCACATTCTACTGGCGGCTTGAGTGAAATACTGGGGATGGTACCAGCTCTCTCACCACCACAACAGTTGAACCCTCCGTTACAGCACAGTACCATTGTTCAGGGACAGGAGATGGATAGCACCTTGAGTCGGATTCGTTACTACATTGAGAGATGTCGGAGACCATCTAAGAAAGAACAAACCAAAGAATCGAAAAGTGTGCGGAGATTGTTGAAACACTATGATAGACTGGTCATCAGTGATGGTGTGTTGTATAAGGTGAAGAGAGATCCGAAGCTGAACAAGAAACTGCACCTGTTCGTTGTACCTGTTTCCTTAAAAACACAAGTTCTACAGGGAATACATGATGCAGCAGGACATCAAGGTCGTAGTAGAACACTGTCACTAGCAAGACAACGATTCTTCTGGATTGGAATGAGGAAAGATGTTGATAATTATGTGGCGAAGTGTTGTCGCTGTGTGGTTGGTAAAATTTCAGAACCCAATGCCTGTGCTTCGTTAACCAGTATCCGTACATCAGAGCCACTTGAACTGGTCTGTATCGATTTTTGGTCGGCTGAGCTCAGAGACGGAAAGTCTGTTGACGTGCTGGTTGTGACAGATCATTTTACAAAGATGGCCCATGCTTTTCCATGCCAAAACCAGTCTGCCAAACAAGTTGCGAAAAAGCTCTGGAATGATTTCTTTTTAGTTTATGGATTTCCCAAGAGAATTCATTCTGACCAGGGGGCTAATTTCGAGAGCAAGCTGATTAAAGAACTGTTGACCATGGCGGGTGTGGACAAGTCACACACAACCCCATACCACCCCATGGGTAATGGCATTGCTGAGAGGTTCAACAGGACTCTGGGTAGTATGATCAGGACGTTACCTCCTAAAGCAAAATCAAAGTGGCCACAAATGCTACAGCAACTTACCTTCTGTTACAACTGCACGGAACATGAGACGACTGGCTTCGCACCCTTCTTCCTTATGTTTGGCCGAGTTCCTCGTCTTCCAATTGATATCCTGTTTCAGAACGTGCTTTTCAATGAGGATGTGGTGGATTTAAAGGATTTTGTATCCAAGTTGAAAAATGACTTGCGTGAAGCAGCACGTATAGCACAAGCACACACTTTGAAGGAACAGGAACGGCATGGCAGACTGTATAACAGAAAAGTGAAGGGATGCCCACTGACTGTTGGAGATAGAGTGCTGGTTGCAAACAGGGGTGAAAGAGGCCGGAAAAAAATTGCTGACAAGTGGGAGTCGTCTCCATATGAAGTCATGGTTGTTTATCCAGATATCAATGTTTACAGAATTCGATCAATCACCTCAGACAAAGTGAGAGTAGTCCATAGGAACTTCTTGTTGCCTGTGAACTTCCTACCAATTGCTGAGTCTCGGAACCAGGATCAAGGGTGTGATGACGTGAATGAGGAATTGATTCAAGAAAATGAAATTGATCATGATGACAGAACTGCAAACTGGATATTAAGTAGTCCTGATGATGTTGAAAATGAGGAACATACAAACCAGATAGACTTACCTGATGTGTTGGACTGTGCGTCGGAGATGCTGGATTCCATGAGTGTTGACGCTGGGAGCCTGAATGAAAGGAGTAAAGTAACACAGCAAAGTGATGATGAAAGGAGTGATGTAACGCAGCAAAGTGATGATGAAAGGAGTAATGGACATGTTCAGAGTGTTGTTGATTTACCTGAAATGGTTGTTCAAGACTGTGATTCAACTCGAGGAGAATTGTTTGTGCATGAGGATACAGAGGAACCTGTGATTTGCACACAACCAGGACTTGTTGATACAGGAGTGACTCAAACTAGACTTGGCAGAGTCATTAAACCTCCTAAAAGACTGCTTTATGAGATGAACACACAAAACATAAACAGCCCAGATTCTACAGTGAGTTCTTTTGTTTATTTAGTTAAACACATTTTCACATAAACAGTGTTACTTGATTTTGTGCATATGCTGAGACTACATAAAAGAATATATTGATACAGAGATTTGAAGTCGAATTGGGAGTTAGTGTATAATGAGATTGAGGTGTAACAGGCATCTCTTTGGTCTACTGGGAGATTGGGGATAGGCGCCTTCCTTATCTTTCGGTACTTCTATTGGGAGAATCGACTGATTGACAGCTAATCATACTCCATGCACTTTATTCTTTCTTTATTGATGTTGTATTTCAGCATTCCAATTTTCTCTTTTCTTTATTGTTGTTTGAGTTGTAAAGTTATTGAGTTATTGATTCTTGTTGGTATATCCTCATTTAGCAGGATTTAAGGGGGGTGTATGTGACGGGATAAATAATATAGTTGTGATTTCTTTAAATAAATCCTGCAACAATGGGATTGCACTTCCTATGGAGTACGCGGGTGGCGCTATAGGCTACCCTGCGCACGAACGATCTGCAGCAGAGTAAGAGAGAACTGCTGTGGGTGAGTCGGTTTCCTGTAAGCTCCGCACTAAAAGTGGAAAAATTTATAAATTCATCTTAAATGATTTGATTATTTGATGGATTGCTCATAAGAGACACTGATTAACTGGTTGAGAGTGTTTTCCGTCTATATTTATGAGAATTTTGATTGTTTTATGTTTGCGATTTCCAACTGCGTCATGTTTGCCATGTGCTCTCTAACGAGATGAATGTGTTTTGGATAGGTGGAGCTGTGAGTGTAACGATTCGCCATTTTCTCTCTCTTAATGCTCTGTGTGCAGGTAAATGTTTTATTATACAGTGTTTAGTAATTCTACTGTTTATAAAGTTATATTTTCTGTGCTGTTGGGAAATAGTTGGGACAAACTGTGTTTTATAATGTAATTCATGGTTTCACTGAATCTATCAGATGTTATTTTCTGAAACGAAATAGTATATAAGAAGGATGATACAAGTGTTATACGATCACAACAAACCAGAAAAAGGTTAACAGTCTGTAATTGACTGGAGAGTTTATTACATTTCATTATTATTTTACTTTTGTTATTGTTTTTGATACAAATGTACTGTGAATAAGAAATGTGCATAAAGATACTGAGTAGAGCAGAGTAAGAGAGAACTGCTGTGGGTGAGTCGGTTTCCTGTGGAGCTGTGAGTGTAACGATTCGCCATTTTCTCTCTCTTAATGCTCTGTGTGCAGTGTGCAGAAAATAAAGCTTTGTCATCCAAATTCCGAGTTCCTGTGTTGATGGAGGGTGGGACCAATCAGTAACGAGAATACAAAAGTCACATATGCTTATGAGTTCAGCCGTAGCTGGTTATCCTCAGACATGCTCTAAAACTCTTTAGATACGTATTTTTCCAAAACGTCAATGGGAGAAATGAATGGGAAATTTACTTCCGGCACCTAAGCTCTCTCGGGCTGTGGGCGGGACTGTGATGCTCTTTAGGATAGCGCTACAACCAACCAGAGCAACGAAGAAGGTGGCGTAGTCAGAGCGACGGAGTCAGAGCAAAGCCGTTCTTTGCTCTTGTTTCAAAGAAAAGTTTAACTTTAAATCCTCCAGAGTCGCGGCCAAAGCCGAATCGAAAGACCACTGTTCGCCAGCAGCAGCAGCCATTCTTTGTTTTCATGTAGCAGTGAACTGTCGCAACTCTGTCGTCATTATGTTAAGCCCGCCCGCCAACACTATACACGATCTGATTGGCCTGACCAGTTCTTGGTTTTTCCAGCTCGAAAGTCAACGGAGAGTTGATAAACCACATTGGCTGCAAAATAATTTTTGCTGCTGCTAGGTTGCGTCTAGATTGCTAGGCTATACTGCCACGCATCAACGGGCAACGGCAACTTTCACAGTTGCTAGGCGACAAGAACAGGCCTACGTACGCTAGACTGTCCCATTTAAAAACACTCAGTCCAACCGTCACAGCCTACAGCCAATGTGCTCATCAGAAGTGATGTTACGTCTGACACCGACGCTCAGAAGCTTGCTTCGAACACGAATGGTCCTTGCAATGAACCACTGCTTCGGAGCTTGTATCATTATGTCACTAGTCACGTGAAAATGACTTCTGAAGCAAACACATCAGTTCACTCCTGTAGTGAACCACCTGACTGCTTTGACAGCCCAATCCAGTGTTGACAGGTTTGAAACCTGGCGGCTGTATTTCTTATAAAAGTGAAGCCAAACCATGGCAACACCGTGGGTTGTAGTAGTCGGTGTTTGGATTGGCGTTATTGTTGAGGAGAGTGGATTGAGTTTATTTCAGTGTTGTGATGGAGCCAGCGAGAAAGAGAAGTCTTTAAACTTATTTCCCAGAATAAGGTTAGTTCTTTGACATTAATGCATACAAATATTTTTACATATGTAGTGAATGATATGGAGCACTACAGTACAATGAATTGCTTTTATGTCACATGTGCTAACATCTGTACACATCTGTTTAACTCTGCATTTACTGAATGAGCACTGTGCTGCTTCACACTGACTGCAATTTTCACCAAAGACTGTGGAGAAAATATTTCTGAATAAAAAACATTTAATGAACATTGTGTCTAAGCCTTCTGCATGATGTACCCAAAGAACACCCTCTGCCAAATGTTTATTACTATTATTATTAATTAGAGAACATATGAACATTGTTACATAAAAACATGCATCAAAGACAGAAACTTCAAAAATCCTCTGCTACATTATACAACTACAACCAGTTACACAAGCAAATCCTTTTCAACATACAAAAATATCAGTCAAACCAGTTAACAAGTTATAGAGTTCTGCTTCTCACAGTTAAACAAGATAAAGCTTTCACATGTGATACTGCCCTGCTACTATAGAAAAAAAACTATAGAAATCATTACAGAAATTATATTGTATTTAATGGTTTCATGGGAATGTTATTGGTTGTGTTTTATGGTGTGTGCTTTAACCTTACACCTTACACCTTTAACCTTATTATTTATTATCCTCAGGTTAGGTAGAGTTAGTCAAATATGACGTAAATCATAAGCATTACCTACAACTTGTTCAGAAGACTTCCCTGTGGTTAGTTCTTGCTCAAGGTTTATCAACAGCAATACTGGTAGATAATTTCTTGCAATTAGTATAATAGTTATTTATTAATATTCCAAAAATAAAAGTCAAACCAAAAACTAATAGCAAAGTTACAATATAAAGCAAGGTCTAAATCAAAGGTACAATCAGCTGGGTTTCTGGCGTCGAGAGATACCGCTCAATCAGTATCTGCCTGTTCAGTCTTCTCATCAGTCTTATACTCAAACAGTTCACTGCTGAAGTCAGACTTTCTTCTGCTGTCATCAACTGGAGAGCTGCCAAGTCTTCCATGACCCTTTTAAAAGGTTAGTTCGCCATTTAAGACATGAAGTTGTATGCAATCCTTACCAGCACTATAGTGCATACACACTGACCCACTCTGTAGTCACCTCGCTGGTCAGAGTTCTGGCCGCTGGAAGTTTTTCAAGAAAGTACTCCCGGTTAGTTTCCGGGGCCACAAAACTGTGCGTTTTTACGTGAAAAAATTATTTGCGTTTCAAAGCTTGATTAATTTACCACACAAAAAACACGCCGGGACAAAATTCATACCTCAGTTTTAATCTGCACTATTTTCTTTCCATTTCTATCAATCCGCGCTGCTGTCAACGTCAACAGTGAGCACGTTCCGATCAGCTGTTCCATAGTGTTTACACAATCGATTGACAACGACGTAAAAAGTAGAAAATGAACAATGGTGCGAACTTGTAAATACCCAGGCTGTGACCACAAGAATGTGCCGGGATCACCGTTCAGATTCCATCGTTTTCCTGTTTCGGATATAGCTACAGCTTTGGCTGGTTGCCATCGGCTGATCTGCGGGAGCTAAAATATCCAAAATCAAGGATTATGTGCAGTGCTCACTTCAGCGAAGACGATTACATCCCCAACCAAGGAGGAAAAAGAAAAAAAAAAACAGATTTTAAAGAGTTTTGCTGTACAGTATACCACAGGGTAAGCTCTATTTACTAACTTTATGATCCCATGTAAACTGTACGGTAAACAAGCTGATGTTTAGACTCCAGTGGAAAACACGTGAAAAAATGTCTAATAAAAAACGGTATATGGGATATAGGTACAATTTGCTGAGAAAACTATTTGATTGAACACGCACACAATTGAGGTTTCAGGCTCTCAAGACACCCGTCATTGGGTTGTTGGCCTTAATCTTACCCAGATACAACAGTGAATTATTTTCTGATTGTCTCTAACACCAGATGAGACGCGCTTTCCTGCCGGTCCAGAGTTTTGGGCGTTGCGGCATATTAAATATATTACAAATAGTTTTTCAGCGTGAGAAATGCAATGTGTGGCGGGAGAGCGTGACAAAAGACCGAAATGAGTGACTGTCACACTCAATGCGTGACACTTGAGAGTGAACTATAGATGAACTATACTCCGGTTCATAAACCCAGACAGCATTTACATCTGTGCCAGGTCCGTTTTCGAATCAGTAGATTCGCGCAGCAGTCACACTCAATATGCAGATCTGCACCAACTCTGCGCCAGACTTGTCTGGAGCTTCGACTGTGACAGTCCGTCCGGCGGGTGCGGCGCCGGTCCGGGACAGCTGCGCAGACCATACGCGCCACAAATGAATTGAGTCCGCCCGGCGGGTGTGGACCAGATCCGCGCGAGCTGCGCAGATCAGACGCGCGGGCGCCACCCCGCATAAACCCGCTGACAAGAGTGAAGATGAAGACTGCAGGCTGCACCGTCTTTGCTTATTGGTAAGTGCATTATTCAAGTATAATTTAGTATGTAAGTTACATTATACAAGTAACTGGTGTATGTCATGTTAGTCTGTTACATAATTAGCGTGCTATATTAAAAATAAAAGTTTACAAACGAAACACTGACATTCTGACAACCCGAGACGTGTCAGATAAGCTGGGTAGTATAGCAGGCGGTTAGCTGGTAGTATAGGTTCTTTTATACACCCAAACTAATGCGAACATAGGCTTTAAGGCTGAATCGGTGATATTTGCTTATTATTCACCAAAATTGCTGAATATCGTGTCCATTGTGTGTTAGCTGCAAAATCGTATAACGTTAGCCATAGTGCTAACGCTAACGTCACCAGCGGTGACCGCAGCTAAGTTACTGCAACAATAACAAATAATGACTTCTCACGTCCAAATACATTCAACTAGTTTGACGTCAGTACCATATCAATTCTCACTGTATTATACCGGCTGTAGAGTGCGACACGTTAGCTTTCAAACTACCTGCATATACTGTTGCTTACCTCGAGTCCAGTTCATGTTACAAAAATAGATAAACCATATTACCCGTCTTCTAAGCCACTGCGATGTGCTTATTTTATTAATTTGTTAAACAAGCTGTTTGTAAAATTATTTTTTCAAGAAATAATTACAGAGGGATTTATGGATATCTACTTTTGTTATCCTGTAAATCAGAATACTGTCTATGAATATGTTGCCCATATCTCTCTATCATTTATCAATCTTTTACTTCTCACTAATTTAGTCTTTTGTTTCCACAGGTGGGAATGCTGGCCTCCATCGGTGGAAGAGATACCAAAAACATCATAACCAACCAAGGCCATTATTGTAAGTATTATATATAGATGCCTTTCACTTTACTTAATCACCATCACCACTCACTACTCTATGAAGGTAAAAGAGTTTAAAAACTCAAGAGCACGTAGATGTGAATTTGAGAACTTGTACAATAATATTCATACTTGTACGTGAACATTTACACTCACAGCTCCAATGTGAAAACCTGTAAAATTAAAATCTGAAGTCGAATGTTGAAATTTGCACTCGCAGACAAAAGTCACAAACCTGTATTCTGAATTTGAACAAGTGTTCACAAATGTGTAAAATGCCATTCACAGAAATACAATGACAGACACAAACTTATTTTTCAACATTCAACTTCAGATTTTAATTTTACAGGTTTTCACATTGGAGCTGTGACTGTAAATGTTCACGTACAAGTATGAATATTTATTGTACAAGTTCACATCTACGTGCTCTCAAGTTTTGATACTCTTTTACCTTAATACTACTCACTCCACACCACTTTAGTCACATTTATTATTATTTATTTGTGCAAGCATTTTACTAAAATGTCATGTAATAAAGAATCTTTGAATATTGAATCTAATATTTACTCTTTGTTTCTTTGCTTTGTGTGCTTTTTGTATGTCTTACAGGAGCAGTGAGGAAGAATCGCATGTCTTTAACAACTTGTGAGCAATGAGTTTAAAATAAAAGTTTTTTGAAAATTACAAATTGTGTGGGTGTTTGTGCCTTAATTGTCTGATAGCCTAAATATGAATCACAGACCAGGGCCAGATGAGCCCCAGATGTAAAATATGAGTCACGGATCTGGGCCAGATCTGCACCACATGTCATGGCATTAATAACTGTACTGGGCCAGTGCTGGCCCAGATCTGTCTCTGATCTGTAATTCCAACCTGTTCCGGTATTGGGCCGTTGGAAAGAATGAGCCCGGCCCAGGTCCGTTTAGCGGATCTGCGCCAAATGCTAATGAAGACCTGGCCCAAATCTGGCCCAAATACATTTTGCTGTCTGGGAAGGTATCCCTTTGGCGTTGTGCTAAAATTACTTTCATCATCATCTGTTCCGTCTGACATTGTGCTAAAATTGGTTTCATCATCAGAAGTTTCGCAGTCAGACATGTTGTCAGCGAGTCGCAATCGATTGTGTAAACACTATGGAACAGCTGATCGGAACGTGCTCTCTGTTGACGTTGACAGCAGCGCGGATTGATAGAAATGGAAAGAAAATAGTGCCGATTAAAACTGAGGTATGAATTTTGTCCCGGCGTGTTTTTTGTGTGGTAAATTAATCAAGCTTTGAAACGCAGATCATTTTTTCACGTAAAAACGCACAGTTTTGTGGCCCCGGAAACTAACCGGGAGTACTTTCTTGAAAAACTTCCAGCGGCCAGAACTCTGACCAGGGAGGTGACTACAGAGTGGGTCAGTGTGTATGCACTATAGTGCTGGTAAGGATTGCATACAACTTCATGTCTTAAATGGCGAACTAACCCTTTAAGGTGTTTCCGACCCAGCCTGCCAGCTCTCTCCTTGGCCCTTTTTCTTCATCTGTAAAATATACTTTATCTGCAGCATTACATTTTTCTTAAAAGCAATTTTTATCTAATACATATGTAACCCCTTTTCTCTGTGTTAATTATGAAACTGAATGTAGCTACCCAATTTAGTAAATATAACACAAGATGGGGCCCTGGGTCTGTTCTAAAATAAATAATAATAAAACAAATAACGCAGGTGTTGGTTTATTTTATGACTACTTGGTTAAATAAACTTCGCAACAACTTACTTTGGCGGTGCCTCCACTTAGTAGTAAATTATTACTTTAATTCAAATTAAACTACTAAGAACGTATGCTTTTTAACTCACAGATTAAACCCACAAATAATAGTGTAAACTGTAAACTGCCGGGAAAAACACACAGTAATTATAAGTAATTATATACAATTTACTGAAATGAAAATAAAGTATTCAATTTTTGTGATCAAATATGTAGAATTTAGAGAGAAACAGTTAAATAATATGCAACACAAAATTAAAACAATTCCAATATGAATCCTCAATTCAATTGACACAAATCAAATCAATCAAATTAGTAGAAAATAAATCAAGTGGGCCCACACATTCATTCACCTCTCTCTTTCATTCAGTCTTAAACAAAATAAACCGTTGCAGGCCTGTGACGTAGCTTGAGAGCGTGGTGGCCAAAAACACAACGGCCGCTTCACTTTTAAAGCAAACAAAAAGTAGTTACTGCACGTGCTTGGTAGTACTCACGACCTGAGATGATGTTTAGTTGCAGACGAACGTCAGTCACAACTGTAGAAGGCTGCAAGTTCAATCAGCTACCAGTTAGCAGATACGAATTCCAGTGACGAATACTCCACGCCACGAATCAGAGAAACTGTAGAATATCTTTCCCCACTGACGAAGAGATGATCCTCGTACATATACACAACCACAAGAAACAACTGTCCGTTTCCTTCAATCAATTAGACAAGCATCCCAGAAAAGCACAACGATTGGTCATCCATAATAACTGGGTGTACTTTATCATATTTTCAACAGAACTAAGCGGATTGCAAGTTCCTTTCACTTTCACCATAGCCTGGTAATACCAGACTCTGCTACTTCACTTTGCTTCGTAGACAGAGTCTGGCATAGCATAATAGAGAAGTGTTTTCTCTCTCGCTAGGGGGCGATTTCTGAAGTTTAAAATCATTGGTTACCCGTAAGCCAATCAGATAAGTTTATTTATGACGTATGTTATGCGGCGACAGCCGTATCGAACCACAGACATCATGCATCGATCTCAAATCTATGATCGAACTTCCACTGTAAACACTTAATGATGCGAGCGAAATACCGTAGTGAACATGGCTGTAAACGACTTTTTTGATCGGTGATTGATGTAATAGAATGACTGCTGCACTTGACAGGGCGCAAACAAGCAGAGAGAGAGAGAGAGAGAGAGAGAGAGAGAGAGAGAGAGAGAGAGCGAGCGAGCGAGCCCCGGCCGCGCGCGCACTATCACGTCTTCAAACAAACAACACGAGCGCTGTCTTGTTCTCTCTCTCCCTCGCAAATATTAATCAAAATCAATCGACTAGTAAAAGGTCGGAACACCGGGGTTTCACGTGGAGCATTTGGAGATTTTTAGAGATTAGAGACTCTAGGAACAACATCTCAATGAACAACATCTCAACACTAAATTATAAAGGCCTGTCTCATATAACGTTAGACGCCTGTCTCAAATACAAGCCGGTGCAGTTCGACGATTTGGGCAAATAAAAGCCCGGGCTATTATTTGAAGTTTTACAGTATTTTAAGACCTGGAAAAGAAAGGAGACACTGACCTGTCAAAAGGCTCCCCAGTTTCTCGCTGACGATCGGTAATAGTTGATAAATTAAACTTTTCCCAAAGGGAGTAGGGCCACAACATCACCTCCATTCAAAATGTTTAATACACACTCTTCTTCTTCGGGCTTCAGTTTGCTAATGCCGGGAATATTCTCCACAACAGAGCGAATTGCATCCGTGTCTCATCCGCGGTCGTTTTCGATTTCTCTGACCTAACTCTTAAACTCGGCGCTTGGCGAGTACGTCACGGCTTTCAGCCCGCCTTCTGTTCGCTGATTGGCCCGGCTGTTTTCAGGCCGGTGGAAAACAGAAAGATAGGCTGCTATCTCAGACTGACTACAGGAGTGAAATGAAATTAGCGGAAGTAGGAAGTCTGACGTAGTCAGGCTACTTTCACCATGCATTGCTGCAAAATAAAACGCACATCTCTCAAAACCCCGCCCCCTCATGAGTAATTAACGTCGGAGTTTATCCAATCAGAAAACAATAAAATAAAGATAAGCAGGTATTTCAGTGCAAGCAAGTTAGGGTGTAAAAGAATGTGAATGTTAGTAAATTTAACCCAAACTTATTAACCCCTTGCGGTCTGTATTTCTATGCATATAAAATCCCATCTGGGCTACACATATATGCTCTTTACTCTAAGTTACTTAATATATTATTTTTTGTATATAATTTTCCAATCCATTTTTATGCAGCATTACTACTTGGGTTACATAAAGATACTACTAAGCAAAAACAGACATTAAACAAGACAGAGTAATTGCAAATAATCATCTTCATCAACAGTTATAGTGGTCTCTGTGGGTCTCTATCTGTTGGGTTCCATTGGTGGGGGCATTAAATCATAATGGAAAATGTCCCAAACACACTACAAAATAATTCTGTAGTGGTTTAAATGGTAAAAACCAATGGTTCCTATTGGTATTTTAATAGAAACCATTAGAATTTCTGTGATGGTTTCCAACCTTTTTTAAGCTGATCTGATCTTCTGTCCTTGTCTAAAGAAATAATTACACACACATCATGCTTAATGTTTTATTATCAAGGTGAACACATGCAATTCAGCAGTATCTGTAAAATTCACCTACATAAATGAGTTTCACACCACTAACACTGTTTCAGCTTTGATCGCCTCGGGAAACACGTAATAAACGGGGCGTTAACATACGCCTACTTGCATTTTATGGTTGTCAGCTTTGTTGCATTACATTTACTTCACCAGGAGATGGTGATGCAATTTCTATCTGAATGAAGCTTCGAGTAATGAACCATTTTCGACACAATTGTATCAGAAAGCAATAATGCTTCGAAGCGCTTCATTTGTCCATCAGTACTCATCAGACCCCGTTCACACAACCATCGACACAGCGACAAAGCAGCATGATCTCGTTCATTTCAGTGGAAAGCTGGCGATTTCTGGCCACATGAGCAACAGTGACCTTTGGCAACAGGATGTAGGCGTGTCCAGCGATGTGATTATGTTAAGATATGTTCAACTGTATGCAAATGAAGAGCAACTGACAGGTTGAAAAGTTGCAGTGCATATACTTAAAACAATGAAGGAAAAAGTAGTACAGTATATGTCTTTAAAACGCTAAAGAGGTATAAGACTAATCTAAGAAATAACAGTCAATTGTCAAGCACAATAGATAAAAAGAAAGATTTTCAGAGCATGATTTTGTAAGTTTGCAGAGCAGTTTGTTCCTGCTCTGGCTGCAGTAACTTCCCCCAAATGTTTCCTGTATTTGCAACACAGTGGACAGGAGGAATGTTGCACCATTTCTATTTGCAAAACTTTAGTTCAGTTCAGAAATTTTCTTATAATATGGGCAACTTCAGAATGTGTTATTTTCTTTTGTACCAATCTTTTGTGCTGTTTAAATACTCGATTCTGATTGGCTGGAAGGTGTGCAGTAAAACCGTTTAATGCACAGGTAGTTCCAGTCAGTTTGATTACAGTTCGAAATTAATCCGCTACTATAAACATTGGTAACCATAGTAACACAGTTACACTTGCAAACAGCGTGAGAGACACCTTTAACTTATTTAGGTTGGGTAAATGGATGATTTTTGCATATCGTTTAATTTGTATGGTGAATAATGGCAATTTTGAGAAATGGGCCCAGGCACAAGACGAAATAGAACATTTAGAGACTTGGAGAAGACGTTGAATGACAAAAAGCGGCACAAATAATTAACACCGACAGAGCTAGATAAGATCGAAGACGACAAAGATGAGGTCAATATATACGAAAAAGACAACTAAATGGGCAGTTAACACTTTCAGTGACTTTTTGCGCCAAAGACAGAACAACTGTGATTTCGAGACCTAGGCTACTCTGCTTCTCTTTAAAATGAGACATTGCGGGAGTTTTATGCCTCTGTTCAGTCTAACGTTACCGCTGAACGCGAATACAGTGTTGCAAGTTTGATATGTCTCAGAGCAGGTATAAACCGTCACATTACAAAATATACAAGATTGCCTTGTCACTGTCAGTGTTGCCTGTCATTCATACATAATTTTAATAAATCCATTAAAGAATCATTAAGTTAGCTATATGCTTGAGCAACGAGGGGACTGTAACTTAGACTTTAAAGAAGAGACACACACAGACAACTCGTGCACGCATCTCCCTCCCCCCCCCCCCCCCCTCTCTCTCTGTTCCTTCTCTTTCAGTTATCTGTCTCTCTCTTTTAATAATGAATTTAAATAAATGTGATAATTCATTCAAATAAAAGCAATCCGATGGCTCTACTTTATTTAAAGGTGCCCTAGAATGTTTTTTTTTTATTATTTTTATAATGTTTCCTGGGTTGCCCTTATAATGTTAGTATGTTTTTTAGATCAAAAATAGTCATAATTTAGAAATAAAAGGCATTTTTCCTAGCCTGATTTTAGTCTCTGATTTGAACACTCTGTTAGAAGGGGCGTGTCTGCTGTGAGAACCGGCCAATGCTGTGATTGGCTGACATGCTTGCATATGAAATACGACATGTGAAACTCTCTCGAATACTTTCACTACAGCTTTTAAATACGTTTTAACTATAACAGCTATCGAGATTAACGAATCATGAGATGTTTTTAAAGTATTTAGATCTATTCCCATCACATAAAATGTTGCTGTGAAGAGCATTGAGCAAGCAGGTGACAGTTTGTTGATCGCGAGACAAAGCAGTTTCTCTCTCTAATGCTTTCACCAATGCAAACGATGACATACAGTAAGAGCTTCGTTGTGCAGTGTAACAGCGTCATTGATTTCATAACGAGTTTGGCAAGAGAGATAAACTCGCGCTGTGTGGATTGTTCTTTGACCGCTTTCTGTATAGTTTATTCACTGAGAATTAGCCTATTTAATGTTAGTTATGTATGCTCGTTACTTGGAGTTTGCTATTACTGTACTAGGATCTTGCGCTGGATCTAACACAGTGTAAATTATCTTTAATAAAATCACTACTTACCGGCAGAGATGGGCATAAATACATGGAAATTTATTTAAAATACAAATACAAAATACTGTGTGGAAAAATGTATTTAAATACAAATACAAAATACTGTGTGGAAAAATGTATTTAAATACAAATACAGTATTTTGTATTTTGAAAATACACAAAATACATGAGAAATTGGCCATCCAGTGCATGTATAGGTCACAGTGAATGAAGAAATAGGCCTATTGCTGGCCATTACAAATAAACTAAATAGCAAAATAGCAGCCATTTAAATGCTTATTTCTGACCAGGTTACAATGTTGATTACTTGTGGTGAACACTATTAAAAAATTCATACTGTATGTAAAACTGTGGGAACATTTTTTGCTATCTAGCAAAACATATGACCCAAAATCTTAATTTGACTTCACAGTAACAATATATATATATATATATATATATATATATATATATATATATATATATATTATATATATATATATATATATATATATATATATATATATATATATATATATATATATATATCATGTTTTCACAATTCTCAATATCAGTTACTATTAATATTGATACAACAGCAAAAACTGAATTTCAAACTCTGTTGAGGCTTTTTTTTTCCAATGCTTTTTTCCACACGTATGCAAGTAGGAGTGTAACGATACCCTCATGTCACGATTCGATACATATCACGATACTGATACGATATTATTGACACACTCCAAGACATATGGTAAAAGGTTAACAAAAAATGTACTGCTGATTAAAATGCTAAATTTGATATTACATTGTGTGTGTAAATGAATAGGCTTGTACTTGGTGCTGGAAACCCAATGCACAGGACAATAGAGACATCAGAATAACTATATTCATGATTCTGAATATGAAAATACAGAATTATTTTAGATGAATATGATTGCACTCTTTCACTGACTAGATATATTTAAAATAATGTAGGCCACATAGTTTACTTTACTGTTAACATCAGACATTTGGCATTATCAGGACCCACAAATATTTCCACATTGCATTATTATTATATTCAACATTATATAGTATTTTAATATATTACTGACACTAAAACTCTGAAAACATGAATTTTTTCTCACACAGTAGTTTTTACTTTGGGTGAATTATCCACGACATTGTTGCATTTTTGTTGCGATATGTTGTGACACGATATTGTTACACCCCTATTTTTAAGTATAGTAATTTTATATTTATTTTATATAAAGTTTATTTGTTTCTAAGTTCATTAAAGTTATACATTTTATCTAAAATATTATATTAGAATTCATTTGACACTATTTACCTAACGTTTTTTTCCCCAATGAACAATACAACTAAAAGCTGAAGATTTTTAAGGTGTATCATGCATCAGTGCTTCTTTTACAGCGTTCCAATAATTCCTAAATTTCCCACTAAAAGCTGCACGGATAAATTTGCTTACTCCTCAGGCGTGTCTGAACTAGTTGATGCATGAAACCAGAACCCTAATAAAGAGGTTGACTGGCAAAAATTATTTTATGTATTTTGAAAATACAAAAATACTCATCTTAAATGTATTTAAATACAAATTACATTTGATTTTCCCAAAGGCTTCAAAATACAAAATACAAAATAGTATTTTGTATTTCAAATACGCATTTTAAATACATGTATCTGAAATACTGCCCTCTGCTTACCGGTTGCGGGAATATAGTTGGAATTACCCCCTTCTTCAGTTTGAGACGCTGAGAGAAGCTTGATATTGTCCCAGGTTAGAAAATAAGTCCGTGGTGAAATGGACAGAGCAAACTAACAACTTCAAATTAAACTGTTGCTGTATCCGATTATATATAAACATCATCCACGCCTGTTGACATTTCTTTTCTGTGGGAAGGGTATGAAAAGTCCTCACATCCCCTGCACAGCCTGGCCACAGCCATTTTCTCTCTGATCCTCGCTTGTTCCGATGGTTCGGCTGTGCAGTGCTTGTCATTGAGGGCTGGGATATGCAAATCTTTGGAGGCGTGATCCCCGACTGTTGCGTCACAGTCGGTATTATGTGGAGATTGGCCTGTTTTTCAGGGGTGTTTTTTAAAAATCGAGATTTAAATAAGAAGGAGAAAACAATGGTGTTTGAAACTCACTGTATGTCATGTCCATGTACTGAACTCTTGTTATTTAACTATGCCAACATAAATTCAATTTCACATTCTAGGGCACCTTTAAACTGGACGGAGTGCTAGAACTAACGAGCCGTAACTTAAGAAAATAACCGTCATTTTTACACATCTGTTAAAAAAATACACTGTAAACATCAGTTACAGCTTTACAGTTACGCTTTGGAGGCAACCACCCTCAGAGGGGGTGAACTCGCCACGATTGTGGAAGCTTTCCTCCGTAAAATGTGCCGCACAGAGAGCGAGATTTGGGTCATAATTATGAGGGACCGAGTTAAAAATAAATTTTAACCATTGATCCCTAACTCCCTCGTCCCTAGGAAGGCTGAACAAAGTGGACCTGCAGTTTAATTCAAAGCGACTTACAACTAAGGACTAAAGACAAGTCAAGTCATTGTGAAGAGGCAAAAACAACACAAGAAGTGCTCAAAATACAAAGTTCAGACATTACTCATTAGTATAAGACAGACAAGGGAGGATTTAAAGGAAAAGTTTTTTTTATGTTACACTGTTCAGTGTCATGAATAAAAATTGTTTGTTTTTAATTTAAGAATTTAAGTTTTTGTTATTGCAGATCAGATAAAATTCTATCACTGGTTTATGTGCAAATTTAGAAGTAAATGTTCCATTCAAAGTTCTGTTTCTTTGGCTTGAAATTGCCTTGCAATATGTTTTGGTTGGAAACAGACAAAAATGATATAGTATTTAAATGAAAAGGAAGGTTCTCTGCGTTTCTGCAATCCACAACAATCCGGTGCAAGAATGAATCGCCAGTGCAGCACAGATGTCTTCTAAATAATACATTTATTTAAGGTGCATAACACTGACTAACGTTTCGATGTACAGTTACATCTTCATCAAAGGATGCAGTATTTGTTTCTGAACTAGATTACTAATCTTGTCCAAATAATGGTGCGAGTGGTCATAAATCAATACAGTATATTTAATGCGATGACACGCAGCTCAGCAACAACATGACAGACTGTGGTTTAGGAGAAAAAAAAAACTCAGTAGAATTGAAGCACAACCCCTAACACACACATACTGACACAGACTGAAGCAGTTTTTATCTCCGTGATTATACACTCTCTACAGGACTTTTCAACATTTCCCCTTTTCTGAAATGATGAAGAAAATGTTTTGCTCATTTGTTTTTTGCTGTTTGTGCTTTTGGCATCTGGTTGGTAAGTTCGAAACATTTCTTTATAGTTTCAATTGTACCAACATCATAAATCAAACTAAGATATCTGCGTTTGGTCTGCAGTGCATTAGTTTTTATTGCCATCTTAAATGATGAAATCTGAAGTCTTAATCTAAATGTCTACTTTGAAATGAGTGTCTTACTATGCTTGCTATTGAAATAAGTGTATCTGGTAACACTTTACAATAAGGTTCATTAGTTAACATTAGTTAATGCATTAACTAACATGAACTAACCATGAGCAATACATTTGTTACTGCATTTGTTCATCTTTGTTAACGTTAGTTAATAAAAATACAGCTGTTCATTGTTAGTTCATGTTAGTTCACGGTGCATTAACTAATGTTAACAAGATTTTAATAAAGTATTAGTAAATATTGAAATTAACATTAACAAAGATCAATAAATGCTGTATGTGCAGTTCATATTAACTAATAACTAATGTTAACTAACGAACCTTATTGTAAAGTGTTACCGTGTATCTGCCAATCTGAAAGATCATTCTGTTGAAGAGTTTGTTGTCATTTGAGAGTTTTGAAACGTTGGCCCTTGTGAAAATTCAGAGATCGGCATGTTTGGGTTCAGTTGATTGATTTTGGGTACCAAACACAAACGGTTTAACAGTCAGACGGTCTTCCTTTCGGAGTCACATCCTGAGCCTACCCGGTCAGAAGTGACCGGAGGCCTAAAAATTAAACTCCCTCAATCCCAGTAAAACCAATGCAATTTATTTTTGTTCTACAATATTTATTCTTTTTAATTTTGTATTTTGAGAGAATTTGATTGAATTTATTAATATTTATGCAATATTTATGGTCTATTTTTGCCATTGAAATGAATACAAATTTTTATATATTTAAATTATTATTTTTTTTAAAACAATTATGCAGTATTTTAGTTAATATAGAGTCTAGGCCTTCAAAAAAATGTTTCAAGCAGATTAGCACCATCTGGTGGGAGTATGGAGAGAAAGAGTAGGACCATGGTGTAACCACTAGATGGCTCTCTATGGAGAGGCATGTGAATTCCCCAGCTGTTTATGGACACATTTACTTATTTTTTTCCCCGGTGGATTTGAATACATATTTAAACTATCTCAAAATGTATTTCTTATCAAGTTTTAGATATATATATTTTAGAAATAGTGTTTTTGTGTTTTGTCAATTTCCCATTCATTTCCTATGGGGGTCATTTTTGACCGAAGACCAAAAACGTCACTATTTTTTTTACGACCACTTAGCATGCTCGGATCATGACCTCATTTTTTTTGTGTGTTCACATACCCAATGCCATAAAAGTCACCAAGTTTCGTAACATTCTGATGAAGCTGTGATTTTTAAAAATTCAAAATAGATTTTTTGTAATCAGAATGTATTGGTGTGTATGTGTATAAAAGTGTGTTTGTATGTGTTTGTGTGTGTGTGGGTGTGTCTGTTTTGCACTCTTGATGTTGTAGAGTGTCACCCCTTTACTGCTGTGTACTTTTTTTAGCATTGTGGCCGATTTGTTGATTGTACACACAAATATTCAGAGAATTTTTGTGTTTTTTGTCAATTTTGCATTCATTTCCTATGGGTCGGTCATTTTTGACTGAAAGACCAAAATCGTCACTATTTTTTTTACGACCACTTAGCATGCTCGGATCATGACCTCAATTTTTTTTTGTATTCACATACATAATGCCATAAAAGTCACCAAGTTTCATAACATTCCGATGAAGCTGTGATTTTTAGAAATTCAAGACAGAAAGTTTTCCGGTCATTAATGACCGAGGACCGTCTGAGGGTATATACTATATTAGATCACGACTGATGATTATATAGTTTTGCAGATTTTCACGATGCCCGGGCCTAATGGTCAAAAGTTTTATTGTCAGTAATTCTACTGTCTAAAATCATCACCTGAGATGCTGATGTCCAGTTAAAAGTGCTCAAACCAGATCTGTCATCTGTCATTTTCTTCATTGTAACGGCTGCCTGTGGCTTTATTTAACTTCTGATGTTTAAGTTCAACAAGAGCTAAAGGTTCTTCACACACAGACTGGCCTGAGCTGAACTAAAATCAGCTCAAATACTCATTATTTCTAAAAAAGCATCTCAGTTCACCACAAAGTTCAGAGTCTCACTTTAATGCCAAAGTCAAAATGAAAGTTTGTGATCATTTCACTACAAACTTATAAGTTAAAGATTGATTAAACCAATGTTAAAATATTTCTTTTTACCATAAGAACTTGAATGTGTGACTGAGAAACTCTCTCTTCTCCAGTGTTTGCTGATACAGATGCAGTGAAGACAGTTTCAGTGATGGAGGGAGATTCAGTCACTCTACAATCTGGTCTTACTGAAATAAAGGACCGTCATATAATAACATGGATGTTTGGACGTCCAGGGACTAAAATAGCTGAAATCTATAAAGAGGATGGAAAACCCCCCACATATAATGATCTTGATGGGAGATTCAGAGACAGACTGAAGCTGGACGAGAATAATGGATCTCTGACCATCACAAACACCAGAACTGAACATACTGGAGATTATCAAATAATCATCAAACGCTCATCAAAACCGACAACATCCAACTTCAATGTTACTGTCTATGGTGAGTCAACAATAACAGGTGTGCTTGTTCTGTCTACTGTTTTAGTAAAACTAATCTTAAGATGAGGTTCTTACCAGTAGTGTAACTATGATGATTTGGCCTTTAATTCAAAAACACTTGACAGGCCTCCATCCCTCTCACAACTTACTAGAGAAATGTAAATACATGAAAATATCACAGTTATTTTGGGTTTACAATCCCAAAGCTGGTGGTCTCAAGGCATCTTTTTACAAACTATGAAAAGTTTAGTGTGTTTCATAAAGCTAAAATTGAAATGAATTAACTATACCATTTCATATTTCTAATTTATTTGCATAGCGCTTGTCACAATATTGCTTCAAAGTGGCTTTACAGAAAGTCATAAGAGTGTGTACTATATGATGAATGTTTGCAGTGTATTGAGCAGTCAGTTGTACTTTACTTGATTTACTTGGGAACCATGTCATAGCACTGTAACAGTTTTTATATGGTGATATCTACAGGCCTGAGAGGTCAGTCTGCACTGCTATTGGTTTCTATACAGCTGTCAAACTCCAAAATCAAATATGCATCATAGAGGGAGAACTGATCACAGAGACTCAAATTACTGAACAAAATCAAATATTTATTCCCTCTTTATTCCAGCTCGTCTGCCTGTTCCAGTCATCAGTAATTCACACTGTCCTTCATCATCATCATCAAATTGTTCATTGGTGTGTTCATCGGTGTGTTCATCAGTGAATGTGGGTCATGTGACTCTCTCCTGGTACAGAGGAATGAGTGTATTGTCCAGCATCAGTGTGTGTGATCTCAGCATCAGTCTCTCTCTACCTCTGGAGGTGGAATATCAGGATAAAAACACCTACAGCTGTGTGCTGAACAATCCCATCAGCAACCAGACCACACATCTGGACATCAACACACTCTGTCACACATGTGCAGGTGTGAAAGGTAAAATGTGCCATCTTTTGATTGCAAGCAACAAATACGTATACCACAAATAAAATAATACACAATTATTAATTGTGAGATTTATGCACTATAATCACAGCAACAACATTCAAGGTTACATTTCATTCACAAAAACAAACAAACAAAAAAACAAAGCAGCATCAAAACAAACTTGCCCAAAAAATACTCACAGCAAAATTATTTTTTTGTTCTTAGCATAGGGGTAAAAAGAGGTTAGCAAGCAGCGGCACTGTAAGTAAATATCTGAGTCACTCAGAATTTTGGAGCAGGTGCAAGGCTGTTTAGACTCAGTGCTGTTTCACAGTGTTTGTTATATATAGACACTTTCACTCATACTGACAACTGTTTAGCTGTTACAGCACAAGTCCAGACTTCTTTACAACCTACTCCACGCTCTCTAGATTTTCTGACACCACTGATCTCTGCTGCTGCCGCTGGATTTCTGTTGCTCATTGTTGCAGTCGTGATCTTCTGCATCTGCAAGAAACACAGAAAAACAGACCAACAGGGCAAGTATCACCTACTGCTGACACATCTGTGAAAACTAAAATTATTAATGACATACTTTAATTATATACCTAAAATAATTTTGTTTTGTTGTTTTAATGCTTCTATTATTACTGTTGTTGTTGAAACAGATCAGGCTCGTAATGAAGACATCACTTATGCTGATCCGACGTTCACAAAAGAAAAGCACAGAAATCGGTAAGATCATTTATAACTGTGCCAATAATGCATATTTAATATACTAGATGTTTTTGTCCCATAATCATTCACCCTTTCCTTTTTTTCTGTAATAATGATAAAATAATCAATAATAATACTAATTAATTATTATTAAAAAATAATGTATAGACATGTTACATACTATTACAATGTTACATACAGACTTATTTTAGAATTTCTACAAACAAATCTGTGTGATTCTGAGGAACTTTAGGGAGACCAAACCACACACAAAAAAAATCTGTACCGTAAACTAGCAAAAAGATGAAGTTAGTCCTGAGAAAATATCGTGCAGCACAGGTAGTTAACATAAAAAGTCTGATGGACCTCGGAGTGATAAAAAAAATGAGTGCAAGCCAAGATGCCAGTAATTCTTACAGTAAAGACCATGAGCACAAAGTGAATGTGTGAGCCTGAGGGACAAGTCAGTCCAGTGCACTCAATTCAACTCCATGCCTGGTCATAATCACTAAAGCATAAATTCATACGCACAAATGTAGCAAACAATAAGTAGTTTACATTACAACTGTAGACTAGAACTGAACAAAGTCAATTTTGAGTCTGTGTGAAGCTGTTAAGCACCGAAGACCATTTCCATCTACAAAAAAGCTGAGAAGCTTAAAATAAAAAAGTTTTTTTTAAGGTTATTTTTACCATAAGGCAGAATTTGAGGTGGGCGGTTATGACAATATATTGTGGCGAAAACATAGTTAGTGATTGGAGATTTTGCTATATCGCGTATATCACGCAAATGTACATATATCCGCATAGCACACTATGGCTTAAAGTTATTGACACGTTCGAGCAACAAAGAAACTTGCATGTGAATAGGTAGTACTTGACATTAAGAGCTGTTATTAAAGCGTAATAATCGACTACTGCACACACACAGTAGATCACAACTGTGCGTACTGTCACCCAACATTCACCTTGTGCATCACCTTGTCCGTGAACCCTCTCGATGATGAAAATTATATTGAACATAAAATATACTGAAATATACCAGAGCTGATACTCACCAGTTAGGAGGCGTTACATTTCCGACACACACTCTAATCACAAAAGCCTGGGTCTGACTGACCAATCAGAGCAGAATTTTTTTTTAATTAAATGATGGAAACTTTCTAGTAAACCCCATAAACAAAATCATGTAAATGCATAGGGGCCCTTTCTGGAAGCCCATTTCTGCCACATGGGTATGTATGTCATAATTATGATTTACCAAAACATTTTTTTTTCTTATGTGAAAGAGATTGGGTTTTCATATCCCTTTACTGTAATGTTTGTTATTATCGCAGCCGGCCAACTGTATCGTGTGCAACTATGTTGCTGTTAATTGATCTGCCTCAGCGTATCACTTGAAACCTCCCAGGACCAAGCTCCGTACAATGGTAGAACGGGCTTTCTGCTCTGCTGCTCCCAGATTGTGGAATGCTCTCCCTGACCACTTGAGGACACCACAGTCTGTGTATGCTTTTAAACGTGGCCTTAAAGTAACACCAGGTAAAATTTAACTTTTGCTCTCGGGGTCCCCCCCTACAGTTGGGAAACAGTATTGTCCTCTACTTACTGTCGTAAACCGTCATGAATGTAGCACATGCATTTGTTGACAACCATGAATGATAGCCGTGAACACTGTAGGAGGAGGTCACATGCAGGTGTTCTGCTAGCTTGCGTCGCGTGTGAAATGTCTTCATCCCAGGTACAGTGGCATATATTTCAGCATGTCATATGAATATAATTTCATGGGTTTTATTTATTTTTTTCTAACGACAAATGATCGCGATGCTCACGTTTACAAGCCAGCGTCATTATAGTAGCCTAGTCTAGCCTATTGGTTACCATTTTACTGAATCTATACTTCAATGCAATGTTTGAGTGGTAGATAATAACCATATATATCGTCAATATTATAATATCAAGCTATATTATTATATCAATAATGCGCGCGCGTGCGTATTAATGCGTAGGCTACTCCAGCACACACACGCAAGGTCTCTCGCACTCTCCTTCTCTCTGTCGTGCACGTGTGTAATTAATGCGTACTCTAGCACACACACAAGCTAGGTCTCTCGCTCTCTCTCTCCCTCTCTGTCCTGTGCGTATTCAATTTAATAAGTCGGGAAACTAACATTAGAGTTGAAATACTCGGGAAAAAACGGGACGTCTGGTCAGGTCACCCTAGCTAGTATGAAAGCAATATACTTACTAGTACAAAAGCATGACAGCCCGCATCGGTCAGGCACCCCTCCTCCTCCTTCAGCTCACGCCAGCCAGAAAACGCTGGCCCAATTTTGATCCTTGTTCTGCCTTTAACGCGATCACTTTCTCTTTTGCTTTGCTCCGATAAAACCTTTGCTTTCTTGTTTTTCTGTGCTGCTTCGGCCATGACTATAACATTTGGCTCGCACGTCCAATTTTAAGGAAGTGGGGGTGGTGGTGGAAGTGACGTATATGCCGTAAAGCAGTCGAATTTTGTAGTTCTCTTTGTTCGCCGGTTACTACCCGAAACCCGAAGTTTAAAAGTATGATTAAAAACGCTACAGACCCCGTCAGGCTATGGCAGACGTGTCATTCAACCTATTGTAAGTCGATGTACCATCACAAGAGACATGGAAATATATTATGAAGGTTGAAAAGTTACCCGGTGCTGCTTTAAAACCCACCTTTTTAGGAGAGCTTATGAATGAACTTTTCCTCATTTTTTTTTTTTTTTTTAACTCTCCATGTGTTTATACTTTTAGCACTTACCTGTTTTATCATGTAGCACTTTGAGATTTGCTTAAATATAAAGTGCATTACAAGTTAAATTTATTATTATTATTATTATGTCTACCGAGGAGGGTAATAGATCATACACATTGAGGGCGGCGTGTGCGTTTATGTCGAATTGCCATAAAGCAGTTTGTGTTTCTCGCTCATTCTCTCTTCTCACAAGACTTACTATTTCCAACTTACCGGGACGTAAATCCTTATGTTGCAAGGTTGGTTTTCTGCCTAGGAACACTGGGGGGAGCGGGGAAAGTCACCATTCTCACCAGAACAGGTTATTAAACCATCCAAATGTTTCTAAACGGTTTTATTAAGCTGCCGAATGCCCCTTTAATAACAATCATAGTCAATTAATTACATCAAGAAAAAAAACCTGTATTGTGATATATATCAAATATCATGATATATACCCCCATCTTCCATATATAGATAAATTATTAAGTTTAGATTTGAAGACTGTTATTTCATTAGACCAAAGGGTGACACTTAATTTTGATTGATGGTCCCTTTTGGATTCTGTTGACTACAAATAACTTTGCAACTGCATGTCAACTAACTGTCATTAGAGTAGGGGTGTAACGATTCGTTTTAACAACAATTCTATTCGTATCACGATTCGTGGTTGTCGATACGATTCAAGGACGATATTGGTTCATTTAGAACGATACGATCCAATCGATTCAGTAACTTTTTAGCCAAAAATTCAACCAGTGTGACTGAAATAAATACCTGGATACTGGACAGTACGGGTAAAGTTTCCTAGATTCATGTTGTTTCTTGTAAGGGAATCAATCAGGTATCAATTAATTATAGATATAAACTAGGGCTGCACGATTTGCTGAAAATGTCGTATTGCGATTATTGAGGTCAATATTGCAATTGCGATATGCAATTGCGATATGATAAACAAATGATTTCATGAGTGAGTGAACCTGCTTGGTTCTCAAGGAAAATGCACACAGATTAGTGATAATGCTGAAATGTGTAGGCTATTTCTCAACTCAAATTTGCAACAACAACTAAATGATTAATAACACCTATAATGATCAATAAGCCATTGATGTCTGGATAAAAATGTCTGGACATTCCTGTCTAACAGGTAGCACAGACATTGAATTACAGGGGTTGGACAATGAAACTGAAACACCTGGTTTTAGACCACAATAATTTATTAGTATGGTGTAGGGCCTCCTTTTGCGGCCAATACAGCGTCAATTCGTCTTGGGAATGACATACACAAGTCCTGCACAGGGGTCAGAGGGATTTTAAGCCATTCTTCTTGCAGGATAGTGGCCAGGCCACGAAGTGATGCTGGTGGAGGAAAATCGTTCCTGACTCGCTCCTCCAAAACACCCCAAAGTGGCTCAATAATATTTAGATCTGGTGACTGTGCAGGCCATGGGAGATGTTCAACTTCACTTTCATGTTCATCAAACCAATCTTTCACCAGTCTTGATGTGTGTATTGGTGCATTGTCATCCTGATACACGGCACAAAACTGTGCTCTTAACCTGCTAATTGGACCTTCACAGTCTGCTCTTATTGGTTCAATGTGCAATTAATGAAGATTGGCCACCAGGCTGGTCCAATTTAGCCATGAAACCTCCCACACTAAAATGAGAGGCGTTTCAGTTTCATTGTCCAACCCCTGTAAGTTCAACAGTCTGTACTGCAAACATTGTAAATTATAGAATAATCCTTATTAAAGTTACAAAAGTTATTTAGTCAAGAGCATTGAGTGTTTTTCTCTGTTCCCTTTGTTCTTTGATTAACTTTAACGACAGAGATAATTAGTGGCCACTGTGTACTGTCCCTTTAAGACCAGCCGCTCCTGAGTCTGAGAGAGACGCGGCTAACACACGCGCCTCATTCTCTCATGAGTCACAACTCTTTCCGTAAGACTGCTCTTGTGTTAAGAAAGATACTCGACAAAAAGACATTTTGGTATAATTGTGTGTGTTATTGTTCGTTCAAGCGTGAAATTGAACTGTATTCTGGCGTGCGCACGCACGATACTGGCCCGAGTCTTTCTCTGTGTGGGTGTGTGTGTCACAGTCAACGCGATGTTTTTTGTCTTGTCACGAATGAATGACTGAATCGATTAATGTTTAACACCTTTATCATTAAAAGTGCTAAGAAAAAACATTCATATAAAGTCTGACCTGCTTAAATCCAAATGCGTTATTTCCTAGTATCGATAAAATCGATTGATTACCTTTTAAAACGATGTTAGACCGATACATGTCGTCTGGAAGGCCAACTTGCCGAGCACAGATCGATGTAGTTGGATCATAATGTAGAGAATTTACTGATGAACCAAACACAAATTAATCTTTCTAATCTCTCATGGGCTTCATTAAAATGTGATTCAGCATTACGGATTTTAACACCACATTCCTAAGTCACAACACTGACGCCAAATTGTCTAAACCCCCTCCAGAGAGGATTTTATGGCCCCAGGCCTCAGAGATAAGCCTAAAACAGGAAGAACGTTGCCAGAATGGTGAAAGGTCTGACCACCTTTGACCTCCCTCAGCATGACCACTGCTGAACATGACACCGAAAAGTAAAACAGACTTCCCTCTGCGTGAAGACTTTTGAATGACCTCATTGTTGAGACCTCTTAAAACCCACAGAGACAAGAGACTTCTCATATAAAAATGCATAAACTCATCCCAGAACAATTCTTGACGAACTTATAATCAAACATTGTTCCACTACCTAATCCTATATTGTAGCTATGTATGTGTCTATTATACTAGATAGCATACAAGTCATGCAAATGTTGTTACTTTAGATGGATGAATGAAAGTGTGTCTTGTTTGATATCAGTGAGATCATATATTCTTAATTCTTAAGATGGCTTGAGTGAAATCTGTGTAAAATGCTTTGTATGATTATAATAATCTATAATGTTAAACTGTGGTCTCTTGTTCTCTGCTAGTGTTGGAGAGCAAGCAGATCATAGATAACGCCTGATTTATGATAAGAAGAAACGAGGTCCACCTCCTAAGATGATGCCATTGTCCAATTGGCCAGAATTCTCCAAAAGAGGTTGGACTAACTTTAAGTTAAAGACCCGTTCGGTTCGGAGAGCGGTTCGAAGAGCAGTTCAGTTTTCGTTTCGGTTCAGTTCGGCAGTTCGGTTCGGTGTTGAATTAAGTTTGTGCCTCTCTCTAAAAACAGCAAGAGAGTGTTCATGTTCGTACGCTTCTACATCGACCAGACCCAAATTAGACCAGCAGACAAACACAAATTCATCAAGATCGGAGTTTAAAACAGCTTCATTCAAGCCATCAAACTTTTCGTCTCACTTTTCTTTCTTTTTCTTAGTTGTATTTTATTTTCTCGTTAAAAGTCTCGTTCTAAGTTAAGTTTTGCTGTAAAGTCTCGTTTTACCGTTTCAACTACAAAACCAGCTTCCAACTTCAAAGACTTTCACTCATCCGCGCCAACACCCCACGTGACTGGCCGTCCAAGATCTATCAGGCACACGAGGAGACCAGCCAAATAACGGACCCGGGAAACACCTTTGACGAAGCACCGCAAAAGGAAACTCCCTGGCATAAGCAACGCAAAGACAAGCAAGTACTCCAGACTCGATCTGAACTGGTGCCTTTGTATGTAAATTGAATAACCTGTCTAAGAAACGAAGGGTTAAATTAATGCTTGGTGGTTCGTTCAGGTCATGTCTTACAAGTGCCTCTCACTCACTCTGAAAACCCACTCTTTCTCTCTCTTTCTCTCTCTTCCTCTGCGCCTCGTATGAATGTGTGTGTGTGATTGTGTTTAGACCTTAGTTTTATGTGTTTAGAATAATCAATAAAGTCTTGTTTATATTTTAAAGATAACTGTCTTGTGTTATGTGCTTACACATTTAATGACTTGTACTGTCGATCTAAAGTTACCTTGCTAATACATAGTGTTTCACTATAGATTGGATACTTATATCCGTTGCTAAGGTTAAACTTACTCTAAACTCTAAACGAGTCATTTGCTCGGTTCCATAGTGATTCGCTTAAGATTCATTGCAAACCGATGAATCATTCCCTTTGAGCTAAATTGGCCTTCCGGCCCCCTTAAATACATTTTATGTATAATATTAATAACTATGTAGGTTCCTTACAGTTTATTTGGTGGAGAATGCGGGCATTAGATTAACCTAAATTGTAAGCATATTATCAAGATTTATCTTTTCATATTGTGCGGATGAGAGATCCGATTCTCTGAGAGTCTGTGTGTGACGTATGCAGCGCGCGCCGCGCGCGCCCCGTTTGAATGAGTGCTGCTGCTGTTGTCTGTGAGTGAAGCTCCCAGAGAAAGCTGAAAAGTCTAGTCTGCCGCCCTATTTGTTTTCTTGTTACATGTAGTAAATAAGATATGAAACCTCACACTACGATAAGGTAAGAATTGAGCGTGTTCCTCATTTCCAGAAATACCTCGTTATAGCTGATCGACGTCTGCGTGTTCCAGAGTCTTTCAGAAGGGCTATAACGTTATGTGTGTGTGTTTATATCAGTCAGAGAGCCGAACGAAATCAAACTGCAGTAATTAAAATAACCCTATAAGGACTAATATTCTCCTCACAGAGCGATGAGCGTGTTCCTCATCTGAGTTAGTCGACATAAGCCTTATATTTATTTATCTGGTTCAGTGCGTGTTCCACTGCGATCCCCGTGATAAACAGCGAGGCTTAACTTAATCTTATCTGTTTGTGTCCGTTCAAATAATTCTCGTGTAACATTGCACATGTCCGAGTGTAATTTGAATAGTGGTTATTTAAATTCGTTACCAAGTAAAGCTTGACATCGAAACTGAACCAACAGTTATTGTTTTATGTGCCTAGATAAACTTGCACAGAGACGATCCGCCGAGGTCGTCCTAATTACATCTATTATAACGCAAAGCTGTCGCTTGCTTAAAGTTAATATCACTCTTGACAAACTGAGTGAAGCCCCACGTCGTAAACCCAGCTACGAGTGGTGTATCTTATTTAAATAGTGTGAAATGCGCCGACATTTCCCGTAATATGATCGATTGTTACTGTATGCATATGAACATTGTTGAAATGCTCCCATATTGCATGGAACTGTAACAAATTGTTTTCAAACTGTCTACAATTCCCGGTTCGCCCACTAGCGTTCGCTTGGTCGCTATAGTTACGATCGTGACACGGAAGTCTTGGCCAACGCTTCCGGGTGAACTTTGACCCAACCCTCGGTGTAAACAAGCGCTAAGCTAGGCAGTAGCCTTGCACGGAGGCCTGTGCTAAAGCCTTTAGCATCAGTTACTGTTATCAATACTAGCCAATACTACAGTGTCTGTTGGAAAAACGTTAAAGTGATTTAACCGTTTAGACACCTCGACTTTTACACCTGTTGATCCTGTCTTCTTTTCCTTTTACCTCTCTCTTTTACTTTACCTATATTTTACTGGAAAAGGAAATATTGGTTTACAATTATTAATTACTTTAAGTTACCTGCATGTTACTTGAAAAAGAAAATGCTGGTTTACTATTATTAATTGTCAATTTTGAATTTGATTTTAAAGAAAAGGAAATATTGGTTTACAATTATTAATTACTTTACCTGCATTTTACTTGAAAAAGAAAATGCTGGTTTATGATTATTAATTGTCAAATTTCGAATATGTTTTGAAGAACAAGGAAATCTTAAATTAAAATTGAAATTCTATTTTTCTATACGGGTCATTTCTAATGATTTCTAGAAATATTTTTAATAATTCTAATTTCATAATTTCAAATTTTTACATTTCTCGTTGAGATCTAATCACTTTAGGTGAATAAGTCTTTGAAACTTAAGAACTCTGAAAGTTAAAATTTGAAAGTTGTTATTATTATTACAAAAATAGTGTTAGACTCAGACTTGCTCATTATTGTCATTGCGTTTTATCCTTTCGTCCTGTTGGTTATAAACTTGACCACTGTATTTGATTAATTCATTTTCGGGACGCTTCAATAGGGGACATTACCAACTCCATACGAGTTTCAAATAAACCAGAGACAATCGTCTTTTACAAAAGTTTATTTGTGTCTTTAGTTGTTCCTCAACTATCAATTCTATACTCGTGGTAGACGTAAAGGTAGCGGGATCCAACCTCCTTGCTTCATTTCTTCCTCATCACATCTTTCCTGTTCTGTCCTGTTTTATTCCATCTTATTCTTCACATTTGTAGGGAACAAACCTGGAAGAACCATCAATCGACTCTAAAAGGAGACAAATATAATCTTTCCCAACCAACAGATTATTAGTTATTTGATTTTTAATCAAACCCTCTTTTGTTCTTCATACTCTCCCTGCATTTGTAAACGCAATTTAAACTTTGACATCTTATCCAAGATCAAGTAACAGAGACAAGTGCTGAGCAAACTCCGCCTTCACAGCATCCCTGCTGTAATCCCTGCTGTAAGCGGTCGAACTGAAGGTGTGTGGTGTCAATCCTGTCAAACTCAGAAAAGAGGTATCAGCATTATTATTGTTGTATTTTTCATTGCAAACATAAGCAATAATATTGTTTACCTTTCTGGAAACAGATTTTCATTTATTAAAAAAAACATTTATGAGAAATTAATACTTCCCCTAGTTAATAATTTTCTTTTTGTTTGTTTTTTCCCCTCATTGAAATTGGTTAACTTTTCTCTCTTTTTCCCTTACTCAGTTGAGCGAAGTCCTCACATCACGAGTTGAAACCAGCTTTTCAGTGATAGAAAATATTGGAAAAAAAAAATATATATATTTTCTCCCATTGAAGAAAAAAGTTTTTCATTTGAGATTTGTTTTAACCTTTTTCTTTTGTCTTTCCTTTACCCAGTTGAGTGACGAGATCTTCGCATCACTAGCCTCACTGTGTACACTTAGACCAACACTTAGTCATTGCGACACTTCACTATTGATGTACAATTACTGAACGACACTTAGCCGTTCAACCACATATAGGCTTATACACAGATCTGTGTCAGTCTCTTCACCAAGCGTGCCAACATGTCGTGGACGACAAACCCCACTGCCCAACGGGAAGACGTGGACGCCTGGCTTAGAGGCATTACAGACTGCCTCACACCAAAGACAATTGAACTGTTATTATTTTTAATAATAATCATAATTCTGAGAAGATTCCTGACACATGATTCAAGCCAGAACCAAAACCACGTGGAACTAACCAAGATAACCTGTTCCTTAAGTAATGCCTTCACAGCCCAGCTGAAACTAAGTGACAGGCACATCACCCATCTTCAGGAGGAGCTGACACGTGCCCACAACCGCATAGACAAGCTGGAAGTGAAAGTCCAGGATGACTCCAAGACCACCGAGTTCCTGAGAGAGCTGATGCACACTCAACACTGCAAAGACCAGCTCAAAGGTGAAGCTCAAGACAAACTCAAAGTGTCTGACGAAGCGGAGCAAGAAACAAAGACACAAGTTGACAAGCTCCAAGAAGCCCTTGCAGTCACTGAACGTGACAAACAAGAGTCAAAGACTGTCCAGAAACACCTGGTGAACCAACTCCAGGCTGTTGAACATCAGCTAGAGAAAGCCAAAGCTGACATTGAAAGTAAGAACTCTAAAATCACTGCTCTGGAAGATCACCTGCAAAGGTGCAGCGTTGAAATGGACCATCTGATCCAACAGCGAGACGCCGCCAACGACGAGCTCTACGCGGTCAGAAATGAACTCCAGCACATTTTCCAACAGAAACCAGAGCCAAGAAGGGAGAGACCTCCCTCAGCATCACCCCTGCTGAGCAGAACAGAGTCCTCCATCCAAGAACTGGCATACAGTGAAAGAAGTGAATGGCCACAACCCAAAACGTCACCGGCCTTCACCACAGAACTGTTCACTGCCAACAAACGAAGAGAGCTCATCCAGGCAGACTCCAAAGCTGCACACGGGATGACCATTAAAGACCTCAACCAGCTGGTTAAGAATATCACTCAGTTCAACCCGAACTCCCCAGAGGGTCCCGACATCGAGGCCTATCTCCGAGATATCGACTTCCACCTCGAGGTGAGACCCCATATGACTGACAGAGACATGTTTTACCTCCTCAGATCCACATCCAGTCCAGAGGTACGAAGCTTCCTAGACCGACAACCTGCTAATGTCATGTCAAACTACCAGCTACTACGTGAGACACTGATTAAAGAATTTACAGGTCCAGAGTCAGAACACGGTGTGTTAATCGCCTTGGAAACCAAACAATGTCGACAAGAGACTCCGCAAGCCTATTTCCGCCGCTTTCGACAAGCCTACTTAGGTGCACATAACAAACCTGAACTTGAAGAGGATGTGAACTTCAAAACCCTCTTCCTGAGAAACCTGCACCCTGGTTTGAGTCATCATCTTGGCATCATGGCCTGCCCAGGCACAATGACAATTCAGCAGCTACGTGACCTGACACACAAGGCCTACATCAAACAAAAGATGTCCTCCAAGAAAGGTTTGAAAACATCCACAGTGTCAAACTCCATCAGCCAAGACACAAGCCTTGCACTGGAAGACACCCAGTGGCATGACAACACCACAGTCCTTCGTAAGGAGCACAGAGAACGTGACTCCCATGCCGATGACAGCTACAACTCCAACCACATGGAAAAGTCATGGGACCCACCAGAAGGAAACAACTGGAATCAACGAGTGCATCCAAAAGCATTCTATGTGGGTAAGCGACAACGACACCCACCTCCGCACCACTCAGCCAAACACCACACTGAGTGTGCCCAAGAACACGACCGTCTCCCCTCAGAAGACATGGAGCAACTCCTGAGGCGACTGCAAGTGCTCATCGAAGACAAGCTGAACACAGAAGACCAGTGATCACCTTGTACACCTTCCTGAGACAACCACCTGTTCCACAACAACCCAGAACAAAGTGGTCTCTCACAGTCAACCACTGACAAACACCCAGAGGTACCAGAAAACACCATCCTGGTTACCCATCACACCACAAGCTCCAAATTCAAGAACCATGTGTGTGCTACAGCAACGACAGTAAGCACAGAAGGTCAGAAAGTCTGTCACAACCAGAAGGCATCACAAAGGGAAGGCAACAAAGGAGACCACGTTTTGCACTACAGCTTCACGCATCCATGCCAAACCATCTCCCAATGTCTGCCAAAGAACTTCCTGCCTTACTGGACTGACCCCCAGCAGATCACAGAAGATCCCTTTCCAAACCAAAGATGCAGCAAGCCCATCAAAGCTAAGCCATCGAGCAAAGGGGGGAGCAAAACAGACTGAGACAGATCTGACATACCTACAGTATACATGCAGTACATGCACTACACTACACTGTACCACTAACATACACAAGTTAAACACAGCTACCATGAAAAACATTCAACAAACATGTTCTTCCCACAGGTAGACACTGAAATCGCAACACTGACTTAGATATCCTTTCCATAGGAAACATGTAGCAATGCACCCAACAAGTATAACCCTCTCATTACATGGTGACACCTGACACTGCACAACAGTAGCCATACAGGAGTCACTCAACTGCTTTGTTTTGTTTTACCTCTTCCCTTTCTTCTTCTTTTATTAGGTAAAATCCCTGTTACCCCATAAGGGTCAAGGTTACCATATAAGGATTGACGCACCACGCCTGATGTTTGCAAGTCACCTTAAAACGAATGTTAGCCTAGAGAACTCTCTGCATCATTCGCATAAAAATTTGAAAGGTAAATTGGTCTAAACCTAGAACAATTTAGAAGAGAATAAAACGAACAAATCAAATTTAGTCACAAAGTTGATCAATCACCGTTTTAAAACAAACTAGAATTACGGTCCTAAAATTAAACTAAACTTTTTTTTTCAACATGATTTGACTATATTGAGAGAGTGAACCTGTTTTAGGCCTAGGTAATCTAATGCCCTGCACCAGTAAAGTGACCAGTCATGGAGGTGTTTGCCTTGTTGTTTGCTGTGTGTGTGTTTGCTTCTTCTGTTTCTCCAGCGTTCAATGATGTCTTCTCTCATCAACCCATCATCGATCGAAGGGGGGAAATATGTAGAGAATTTACTGATGAACCAAACACAAATTAATCTTTCTAATCTCTCATGGGCTTCATTAAAATGTGATTCAGCATTACGGATTTTAACACCACATTCCTAAGTCACAACACTGGCTCCAAAATTGTCTAAACCCCCTCCAGAGAGGATTTTATGGCCCCAGGCCTCAGAGATAAGCCTAAAACAGGAAGAACGTTGCCAGAATGGTGAAAGGTCTGACCACCTTTGACCTCCCTCAGCATGACCACTGCTGAACATGACACCGAGATGTAAAACAGACTTCCCTCTGCTTGAAGACTTTTGAATGACCTCATTGTTGAGACCTCTTAAAACCCACAGAGACAAGAGACTTCTCATATAAAAATGCATAAACTCATCCCAGAACAATTCTTGACGAACTTATAATCAAACATTGTTCCACTACCTAATCCTATATTGTAGCTATGTATGTGTCTATTATACTAGATAGCATACAAGTCATGCAAATGTTGTTACTTTAGATGGATGAATGAAAGTGTGTCTTGTTTGATATCAGTGAGATCATATATTCTTAATTCTTAAGATGGCTTGAGTGAAATCTGTGTAAAATGCTTTGTATGATTATAATAATCTATAATGTTAAACTGTGGTCTCTTGTTCTCTGCTAGTGTTGGAGAGCAAGCAGATCATAGATAACGCCTGATTTATGATAGGAAGAAACGAGGTCCACCTCCTAAGATGATGCCATTGTCCAATTGGCCAGAATTCTCCAAAAGAGGTTGGACTAACTTTAAGTTAAAGACCCGTTCAGTTCGGTTCGGTGTTGAATTAAGTTTTGCCTCTCTCTACAAACAGCAAGAGAGTGTTCATGTTCGTACGCTTCTACATCGACCAGACCCAAATTAGACCAGCAGACAAACACAAACTCATCAAGATCGGAGTTTAAAACAGCTTAATTCAAGCCATCAAACTTTTCGTCTCACTTTTCTTTTATTTTTCTTAGTTGTATTTTATTTTCTCGTTAAAAGTCTCGTTCTAAGTTAAGTTTTGCTGTAAAGTCTCGTTTTAACGTTTCAACTACAAAACCAGCTTCCAACTTCAAAGACTTTCACTCATCCGCGCCAACACCCCACGTGACTGGCCGTCCAAGATCTATCAGGCACACGAGGAGACCAGCCAAATAACGGACCCGGGAAACACCTTTGACGAAGCACCGCAAAAGGAAACTCCCTGGCATAAGCAACGCAAAGACAAGCAAGTACTCCAGACTCGATCTGAACTGGTGCCTTTGTATGCAAATTGAATAACCTGTCTAAGAAACGAAGGGTTAAATTAATGCTTGGTGGTTCGTTCAGGTCATGTCTTACAAGTGCCTCTCACTCACTCTGAAAACCCACTCTTTCTCTCTCTTTCTCTCTCTTCCTCTGCGCCTCGTATGAATGTGTGTGTGTGATTGTGTTTAGACCTTAGTTTTATGTGTTTAGAATAATCAATAAAGTCTTGTTTATATTTTAAAGATAACTGTCTTGTGTTATGTGCTTACACATTTAATGACTTGTACTGTCGATCTAAAGTTACCTTGCTAATACATAGTGTTTCACTATAGATTGGATACTTATATCCGTTGCTAAGGTTAAACTTACGGCCCGTTCAAATGAACTCTAAACGAGTCATTTGCTCGGTTCCATAGTGATTCGCTTAAGATTCATTGCAAACCGATGAATCATTCCCTTTGAGCTAAATTGGCCTTCCGGCCCCCTTAAATACATTTTATGTATAATATTAATAACTATGTAGGTTCCTTACAATAAGAATATATAAATCGATTCATCGATGTAGTAGATGAATCGTTACACCCCAACATTAGAGTATTAGTAGACTGCTTAATATCTGCAAACTCTTTATTGTGATGATCCTCCAACAGACATTATACTGACTATAAGTAACTTTACAACTAGGCCTACATGTCAACTGAGGGCCCGTCCACACGAAGACGCGTTTCGCTGTATATGTAAAAAAAATTTGTCGGATCGGCGTTTTGGGAGACTGAAACCGGGTCCCAGGGTGGATAAATCTGAAAACGACACCCTTGCGCTTTCGTCTGTACGGCCAATCCGTATATTTTGTGAAACGATGATGTCATCAACCCACGTGTCGACTTGTCAGACACGCTAAATTAGTGGCCATAACAGCAACAACAACTGCGACTACTTGCTTGAGTTCATGCTTCAGAAGCAACTGAGCCTGTTTTATTTATTTATTTATTATTTAGGCCTACTTTAATGTATTTTTATATATTTATTTATTTATATTTCGTTCTTATGCTATGATGCTTGTATTTTGTCTGATTAAAATAATTTCGTATTTTGTAGGGATGGGCATGTCAAGCAAAAATAATATTTGACGATCGCTGGGAATTATTTGATTATTATTCAAAAAACGCACCTCTGCCCCTCATGCTCACCGGTGACACGGCGTTCGCTCCCACATTAAATTTCTCTGTACTGTAGGCCTATATGTTGTAGCCATTAAAGAAAATGTAGTTTCATATTTGTTTAAATAGTATGTTATTTTTTTTCCATTTCATATATGTTGATTAGGCCCTATATGAAAAGTGAACAGCGCGAGTAAGATGCACAATATCGAGACACATCATTTTGACCACTTCATTAAGTTTTGTTTTGTATAAAGCCTTTCTTTAAAGTGAATTTCGTTGTGTATAAATTGTATCTTAATTGTAATCAATGTTTCATTAACCAATTGCCTGTATTTAATAAATAAGAAGCAAATAGCTAGCAGACAATAGCCTATTATCAGGACATCGAGGCGCCAACGCGATATAATTTGCATCGCACGAGAACTGGAGCTTGTCTCATAAATGAACAGAAACTCAGAAATATATCTAAGCTTGAAATGTCTACTTTTAAACAAAACCATTAAAAATGAACAGAAACAGACAACTCTAATAATTCGTATGAAGTGTGCATTTCTCTCTATAGGCACCTTCACAACACTGCGAAGGTGGCGAGTCAGCATCGTCACACAAAACACTAGTTTATTAATAAACAATTAAAATGTCTCCTTGCTATATTTGACACATTCATAATGATTAGGCTATTTGCCGGTTCTTTGTGGCAAGCTTTATGCGTCTGCTAACAAATCGACTATCGTGACTCATCCCTATTTTGTACCATTTATAGTTTTTCATATTGTTCAATAAAGTTCTTGGTAAAAAAGAAAAGAAAAGGTCATGGTCATGGTCAGTTAAGTGTAAAAAACACTTTTAACGGTTCAGTGCATTTTTGGTAAATAGTCTAACTGGAAACTGAGGTCCTCAGAAAACCAGTGTGAGAAAAAATATGCAAATATTTCTGCTGTTATATGCATGTGTCACGAATTGTGATGAAACGGAGAAGAGGCTGGATCCAAACGCAGTGTGTCTTTATTCACAAATTATAAACTTTAGCCAGAAACAGGATACAAGAACTAGAAACTGGAATAACCAACATAGACATGAAACATTCAACAACTCACCAAGACAGGGCAGAAACACAGGGCTTAAATAATCAAGTGCAAATCAGCTAACAGAATAACAAGGGGGCGGAGATAACAAGAAACACCTGGGAGAACTAAATGACAAGACAGGGAACCACTAAACATGACAGGACACAAGACAAGACACAAAACCCACATCATGACAGCATGGATGTGAGTGAGAAGGAAAATGTGAGAGAAAATGTGACAGAAAAAGTATCTCAGGGAACCGAGGTTACGTTAGTAACCTGTGTTGTGCAAGTTTCCTTTCGAGAGGTCTCTTGTATTGCGTAAGCTAGCTTATGCTATGGGAAAACTCCTTTTCTTGAGAATACTGAAGCAAAACTTTAAAACGCAGGGAATCTGCACAGCAGACACAGATGAGCGCGAGTGTGGTCATTGGCTGTGCAGCGCCAAACTGCTTGAACCTATGGCGAGGCACTGACGCTCGAAAACCAATCAGGACATTTCGCGCCCTGAGTCTGAGTCTGCCAAAATGGGCGTGGTCCGAGTCTATAAAGGACCAGGTCTCGCCTAGGGAGCTCAGATTTATCTCCTTCAGCTAATCTCCACTTCGCTGACCTCCGGATATAAGCATCCACCGTCGTTGAAGAGCCTCCAGCGGGATGAGCATCTGCATCGCAGTTCTGAGGACGTGGACTTCCTTCGCCGCCTTAAGCCCGCCGTATTGCTGTGTCATCCGGCATACTAATGTCCTTTAAACGCAAGTGTGTTCGCCACAACGTTCACACTACAACACACACGTTGTTTCAAATGCCTCGCACCACCTGTGCCTCGTGTAGAGGCCCACTCGTCAACGGAGATCTGCACATCCTGTGCGCTTCCTGCTGAGCCGCCGAGGCCGGACCAAGCTCCAAAAGGTTTCTGAAACATCTCCAAGTTCCCTCTTCTCAGGCGACTGGAAATGTAAATACTGCAGTAAATGGGTTTGTAACAAAACACGCACACCTACAAACAAACGCCGTTTTTACGGCGACGCAAATAAAGCACAAAAAGAGCTATTTTCAATCTGCGTCATATGTAGGTCACGTGCCCGCTATGAAGCGCGCGCGCGCCCTCACACAAGCACTGGTTCCACAGTATCTGCTCCCCCAGCTCGTGCTATAAATGTAGATCACGTGCCAGAATGGGTGTTGAACATAATAAAACGAGACTACTCACTACAGTTCGTTCACAGACCCCCACGCTTTTCAGCCGTGGTCATGACGACAGTAGAAGGGGGCAGAGCTCACGTTCTCTGCTCAGAGTTGTCGAAACTTTTAGAAAAGGAAGCTGTAGAGCCAGTTCCCCTTTCAAAAAGTGAGACAGGCTTTTACAGTCGCTACTTCCTTGTCCCAAAGAAGGATGGCGGTCTCAGGCCCATCCTAGACCTCAGACACATGAACAAAGCGCTAATGACGCGCCCGGTCAGGATGCTGAAAACCAAACAAATACTCGCGCATATCCACCCGAGGTTTTTCTCAGTGGATCTGATGGATGCGTACTTTCACATTCAGATCTCGCCCCATCACAGGTCATTTCTCAGATTCGCCTTTGAAGGTCAGGCTTACCAGTACACAGTACTGCCATTCGTTCTATCTTTAGCACCCCGTACATTTACGAAGTGTGTGGATGCGGCACTTACCCCCCTGAGACAGCGGGGAGTGCGAGTGTTAAATTACCTCAGCGATTGGCTTATCATAGCTCAGTCGAAAACACAGTTAATAATGCACAGATCCTGGCTCCTCAGCCATCTAGAGTGCCTGGGTCTCAGGATCAACACTTCCAAAAGCACACTGTTTCCCAGCCAAAAAATTTATTTTCTGGGCATAGTGTTAGACTCTGTACAAAATGAGAGCGCACCTCTCAGTAGAGCGCATGCTCGTCATTCAGCGCCTAGCGGCATCTTTCAGAGCGGGTGCCTGCGCGCCCCTCAAAAGATTTCAGAGGATGTTGGGTCTGGCTGCAGCATCATCGGTACTCCAGCCAGGACTGCTAAACATGCGTCCCCTTCAACGCTGGTTAAACCAACGTGTACCAGCTCACGCGTGGTGATCTGACCAACTACGAATCAGAGTGACCCACGGCTGCATCAAAGCCCTGGCTCCATGGAAAGTGACACACTGGTATCAGTCTGTGTTTGGGTGTGATTTCAAGGAGAAAGCCACAAGGGAAAAACGACCTCATTGTGCACTTCCTTAGAGGGGCAAGAAGGTTGAACCCCCCACAACCCCCCTCTCTGTACCCATCTGGGACCTCTCCACGGTCCTGGAGGCAATGAAGGGTTCGCTCAGATCTGCTGACTTGAAGCATCTCTCGCTCAAAACTGCTTTTCTGCTGGCGCTCGCGTCAGTCAAAAGAGTAAGTGATTTAAAAGCCCTGTCAGTAAACGCTTCCTGCCTTGAGTTTGGCCCAAACGAATCCAGAGTCTTCCTCAAACCAAGACATGGTTGTGTTCCAAAAGTGCTCTCGACTAGAATTCTAGAATTCTCGACAGATTATTTTTCTGGTTGCTCTTTCCTCGCCGGATGACGAAGGAGACGCAAATTTACTCTGCCCTGTCCGGGCTCTCAGGATTTATATGGAGCGTTCTGCCCCGTTCAGACAGTCAGAACAGCTTATTGTTTGCTTTGGTGGCCGCACTAAGGGGCTTGTCGTTTCAAAGCAGAGATTATCGCGCTGGATAGTGTACGCTATCGCGCTGGCTTATGAGTCTAAGGGTTTTCATTGTTCCTTAGGCGTCAGAGCTCATTCCACAAGAAGCATGGCCTCGTCTTGCGGTTGGTCGAGTGGAATACCTATTCAAGATATCTGTGCGGCGGCCGGCTGGGCCTCGCTGTCCACATTTATAAAATTTTATAATCTAGAAGTGCCAGCTTTGGAAGCAAAGGTTCTTTCAGTAGAAATGTACACACATTTCCCCAGCCATAAGTCTGGTTGGCCATTGAACTAAGTTCTTACATTTACATTCCCTATATGAAGCTTGTCTTTGACTGGCTTATATTAGGCTCATATATTCACTCTGTTAAGTCTCAGGCAGTTGCCTTGGGCTATATTAGGACGAAGTTAGCATGCACAGAGTTTTGAATGGGGTTCCCATTGCGTAAGCTAGCTTACGCAATACGAGAGACCTCTCGAAAGGGAACTACTTTGGTTACTAACGTAACCTCAGTTCCCTGAGAGGAGACAACGAAGTATTGCGTAACCTGCCATGTTACTGTACTGTGTTTGCGTACCACTTCATTTGATTAAAGCTGAGCTCCCTAGACGAGACCTGGTCCTTTATAGACTCGGACCACGGACCTCGGACTCTGACGTGTCAGGGCGCGAAATGCCCTGATTGGTTCGAGCATCAGAGCTGCCTCGCCATAGGTTCGAGCAGTTTGCCACAGCACAGCCAATTACCGCACTCGCGCTCATCTGTGTCTGCTGTGCAGCTTCACTGCGTTTTAAAGTTTTGCTTCAGTATTCTCGAGAAAAGGAGTTTTCCCACAGCGTAAGCTAGCTTATGCAATACTTCGTTCCCTCCTCTCAGGGAACTAAGGTTACGTTAGTAACCAAAGTAGTTACTTCCAAACTGTAATACATTATAAATTACTTGTTACCGTTATTTAAAAGTAATTCTTTACCTTACAATATTACTGTCTCAGAATTGTAATGCGTTACATTACTCATGTATTACTTTTGAATTACTTTCACCAAAATTACTACAGAAATAGAACTTAACATCCTAAAATGACAAAATGTGCCAAAGATCATTTTACATCCAGTAGAAGGCAGGTATATGATATAGCATATATGATATAGCCTAGCATAATAACTGTGGGCTATCCAGGCTACTAACAATATAGCATATAATTGGCAAAGTGAAGGCTCAATACAATGCAAGAAAGGATGACAGACAGAATCACAAACAATTCAAGTCTGTTAAAAGTATGGTAGAGGTAAAGTGATTATTTTGCAAAATCTGGGAATAGCTTGTAGGGATGGGCATTTCAAGCAAAAATAATATTCGAAGATCGCTGAGTATAATTCGATTATTATTCGAAAATCGCACCCCTCCACCACATGCATGTATAGGCTACGTGAGACAATGTGTATCTTCTTCTGTTGTCTGAGAGTTGATTGACAGCTTTTAGATGCATTATTGGCATCGCCACCCTTTGTTTACATGAATGTGTCACCGCATCAAAACCGAAAACATGTGGATTTTTTAAAGACAATAATCGCACAACCTATTCGATATTTTATAATAAAATCAACTAATCAAATATTCAAAAATCGTGACTCATCCCTAAGCGTGGGTCTATTCATACAACATAACTTTATGTAAACTCTAATGCCATGACAAGGTGCACATTTGTTCTTTTCTTATTGTTTCCATTATTTTACTCTCTTTGAATTCAAGAGGTTCACAACACAAAACTGTCATGCACAAAGTGCGCCTGATGAACATATAGCTCATGCTTTCTCGTATAAAGTGCAATTGGAGGACCAACTCTCAGCCTCAGTCATATTGGCTAATCATAGCCTAACTGCTTAAAAAGAAAACACAGAACAAATAGAGACCCTTATGCCAAACTTGAAGTAATGCGCATACGTCCATCTCGCGAATGTACAGTCTTTTTCTGCCATCTTCACCCATTAGCCGCTTTTCCACTGGCCAGCATGAGCACAGAGACTGAAATCATGCCTCGCGGCAATCCTGTAAAACCCGCCCTAATCACGCCTTCACTCTCACACAATACTAAGGTACACCAGCAAGAGGGAAATTAATTAAATAAATCGCTATACAAATATATCAGAAGCTGTCATAGTCTTTATTTAAAAACTTGGACACCACGTGCGACTATTGACCAGTGGTGAGCCGTGCATTTCACACCTAGGCCTTTAGTGGTGTCCAACCTGAATTAATATAACTTTTAATAGTGTAGTAGCGCATATACTCTCTATAATTGTTGCGAATTTGCTGTTTTTATTTTGCATCAGCAGTTATTGGGTTAATACGGTGAGTTTGGAAAAGGCCGGTAGAGAGAAACGAGCGAGTGAGTTCGGCGTGTGCGTTAGTGTAATGTTAGGCTACAGTGGTTCTTGCGTTCCGATTATAAATTCAGAAACGGAGCTTCCCTCGTCTTATCCTTCAAGGGTTACAATAGTCCCTTTTCAGACATTAAAATAATATGAATGTAAAAAAAAAAAAGAGGTTTCGATCATAAATTAAGAAGAAAATCATATACACCACGGAAAAAACGGGCACAAAAAAGCATTATACTCACCAAAACTACTGATAATTTTTTTACACAAAATCGATTATTTCTTTCCTCAAGAAGACTTCAATTACTCTATTGTACAGGTTATCTGTGCGTTTCTGTTCCAACAATAAGTCTTTTCTATCGAGGCTAAAGCTGGAAGTCGACTCCCGTCATATTTCTGGCATAAGTTTTAATTCGCTTTTTAATTTAACACAGCTGCCCAATGCTCTCACACAGAGTTTTGAAGGAAATCAATGAGATCAGCGGGACTTTTGCTTTCAAAATCATTCGTGACATACATAGTCAGTTCTGTTTTTACCCGGACAGATCGAATAGAGTTCCGTGGCTCAGGCTGAATAAGGGATTTTTTCCGGTAGGTTTAAACCTGCTGGGGGTCGAGGAGGAAAAAAAAACATTAATTTGTGGTTTGAAAAACTATTAAATCTACAGTAATATATTGTAGTTCACGCAGTTCGTTACAGATGCGGTTTGCTAGCTTTGACTACCAGTAATAGTACGCGTTTTGAACATCCAATCAAAGGACGTGAAAATGGCGACGTTATTGTACGCCTGCTAGACAAGTATAGGTCTCTGCAGGACAGTAATAGGAGTTACCAGATCAGTGGGCGACAGGGCGTTTTCAACCGCGTTACCTGATTTGCCCATGTCACAGTGAGGGTAGGTTTAGGGGCGGGATCAGGTGAAAGGCATCATTTTCATTGCATGATTTATAAACACCCACCAGTTTGAAAACTCCCACAAATTTAGAAACACCCACTTTTGTTCTGCAGAGACCCCATCAAATCAAAATCTGATGTGCAGTCAAATCAAAATCTGATTGGCTGATTAAATCTGACTGATTATCTGATTGGTTAAAGCAATAGTTACATTTCCATTCATTTTAAGCTACATGTGCCTGCACTGTCGATTCTGAAGGCCTCAAGGCAGATTTCTTTGACCCTGACAACACGATAGCTGAAATATGATTGGATTAAAGCTCTAACATAAACACACACTACTGGAAGCAGCCCAACCAAGAGAAAAGCTATGAAATTAAGAGAATGGACTATTGGGAATAATTTAATACTCATTCATGGAAGAATATATTAAAGTGCAAGTCAGTGATTCTGATAGTGTTTAGGCCAACAGAGAAGGCCTTGCTGGACCTGACGGCCCACCACTAATATTGACTGACCACAAGATAATAACTTACTTGCATTTTTCATTCGTTAATGTCTCAGGGTCTTGTGGTTTTGTTTCTTTTTTCTTTTGAACAAAAGGGCTAAAAGTGTTTTGTAACGCAAGCGTTACTGAACATGTACAGAGTAAAATATTACTGAAAATTGATTAGTAATGCCTTGTGTTACAAGAAACAAGTATTACGTTACTGTAATGCATTACTTTTGTAATGCGTTACTCCCAACACTGTTAGTAACTTAGTCTTTCACTTTCGAACGGTCAGTCGTATTGCGTGGCTATATGCTATGGGGAACCAATCCAATCACGCCGTGCTATGATAAGCGCAACGACATGTTCTGATACCCAAGTTGGGACGCTTGCATTAGGGTCCGAAGCAAGGGCCATTTGAGATGATGTGTTGAACAGCCGTAAATATGATGGGCTGGGCTCACAGAGGCCGGCTCCAGTCACACAGAAAGGATATGTGCCTGCAGTGCAGGGACTTCCAAGCTATAAAACCTGGCGAAGGTAGACGGTGAGGACCAGCCGACCGCCATACATATATCACTAATAGATACTGGACCATGCCCAGGAGGAGGCCATGCTCCTAGTGGAGTGAGCTCTGACGCCTTTAGGGGCATTGCAGGCCCAGGGCGAGGTCTGTGGCACGCAGGGCCAGATCTGTGGTGCTACAGAGGTCACGAAAAGCTTCTTGACTCTGTGAGAGCGGCGTCTGCGTGGACCTTGCCCATATTCGAATGGGCATGGGCACATATTCAAGCATGCGTGACTCTCATGGTGTCTTCAGAGTCTGAGGACATAAAAACATGAACTTAATCTCCAGAGCTGCTCTGAGAGTCACTTCAGCAGCATTTCACCATTTCATTTCAGAAAAATATCGTCAGATACACAGAGAAAATGCCAACCTCTTCAAGATAACCCACCAAAATAAAAGTTCTGTTTAACTTGAATAAATAATGACAAATATATTACTATTGTACAGTAGAGCGTACTTTTGAAAGTAATAACAACACATTCTTTTTTTTATTCATTCATTTTTGTTTTAAATCACACAATTTTTATTTTTAAGTTTACCAATTTAAATTAAAACCTCTGCATTCAGCACACAAAATGACGTGAGTGCTTGTTTGCGAAAAAAAACAACAACATAATTTACCACTTTACAAAAAAATTTTTTTGCAACTGTTCCTAAAACCATGATATCTGCTCTTTTACTGTCTCTGTGTTCTGTTTTCTTTCAGAAAGTTAAAGAGGAGGAAGAGGTGGTGTACGCAGATGTCGTCACCAAAAAATGATCAAAAAATACTGATGTGTTCACAGTTATGGTTTGCATGCATGCTGGGAAGACAAACAACAACTGTTATAGCAACAAAGAAGCACTCTTGCAGGCTTTCTGCACAAAAAAGCAAAGCAAAAAAAAAAAGCTTTTTAAACAACCTATTACATGAACAGACTTTAAACAGCCATGATGTTATATGTCCTAGCAACATATTTTCTTCACTGCATTCAGATCAAACATTATTTAACAAGATGATGGCCATTATTCTGCAGGTGCAAATTCAGATTAAAGCTATATATAAAAATTTAGCAATAAAATCTGAAGAGTTAGAGCTGACCTTTAATTAGGAACATATGTAATAGAAATATTATCAGATTTTGGAGTTTTTGACAGTATTGTAATCTGTTGAATCAGTGTCATGAATGTGATTCACTGAATGCAAGCAACACTTTGTGAGTCAAACTGAAACCGGCTGTGGTCTGCTTTCTTTAGATCTGGAAAAGAAATGTGGTTTCATCTGTTGGATGGACAAACTACTTCTGCATGAGAATGTGTATTACTGGACGTTTGTGGTTAGTGTGCATGTGTGTGAATAGCATATGGTTAAAAAAAAAAAAAACTTCCACAACTTAACTTCCTTTTTCTTATGTAAAATTAAATGCATTATCCATGAATGCTGATGCTAGAAAAATAAAATTATCTCAAATAAAAGTGATATTATATATATAAAAAGTGATATATTGTAAAATATAAAAATAACTGTACTTGAATATTAAAATACATACTCATACGGTGATCTGTAGATAAACTGTTGGTTTCAACACTAGCAAGGGTTCAAAAGTTCATTAAGGAGTTTCAACTATTCTTGATATCACAGACACCCGTTTTTATTATGAACATTTCCTGTTTTTGTCTGTCAAAAACACGCATGACATCTGAAAACCTGCGTCCAAGTCAAAATGTCATGTGACTGATCCCATTATTACATATTATAGAGTATAATATTATAGTTATTAATTATGTAACTTCTCCCAGCAGGAAAAAAAATCTAGTTTAAGAGCCTCCAAAAAACTTCATTTTGACATCTATGTAATAGGCTACAGTTAACTCATGTTTGGATGACAGTGGTGCCTATACCATATTACCACAGTTTTACCGTCGTAGCTCAGTGTTTTACATTTATGCATTTTGATCAACACAGCCGTTATGAGTGAATCAGATCTGTTTAATGACATTCATTATTACACGCACATACAAATATCTTTTTGGCACAGCAAACCACTGATGCTTACCAATAATTTCCGAAGGTTACTCGGACATTTTCAATAGGGTGTACGATGTGGCCATCTGGTGATCAAAATGCTTAATTTCTTCATTTTTCCTCCACTTTATTCTGTAGGCTACTGGTAACTATGGAAGCTTGTTTCCGCCACAGAATGAAAAATAAAAAAGGTAATTGCCAGTTTTTATCTCACAATTCTGACTTTTTTTTTTCACAATTGCGAGTTTACATCACGCAATTCAGACTATATTTCTCACAATTACGAGATATAAAGTCATAATTGATTGATATAAAGTCGCAATTGCGTGTTATAAAGTCACAATTGATTGATATAAAGTCGCAATTGCGTGTTATAAAGTCATAATTAATTGATATAAAGTCGCAATTGCGTGTTGTAAAGTCAGAATTAGTGCACACTCACATTGGCGCCCTTTGTTTAATCACGAGGCATTAAACGTCGGCGAATATCGAATATTAAGCGAATATTAAGGCTTGAGATTCCGGGTATGGAGAGATCCCAGAGGGACCCTAAATTCCCCAGAGTCCTGAACCCCTGGGACTGTCCAGCTGCTAGATACCGCCACTTCTGGTCCAGCTTTGACCGGGCAAAATTCGGGACCCAAGCCAAGTTGGGGCTCCGGACTCCGGGAATGGCTTCCTTCCCGAGATACCCGGTCAAACCTCCACCTTTGACCAGGAATAACTCGGGAGCCAAGCCAACTTAAGGCTCCAGACTCCCGATGTCCGGGGCCCACTAGAAGGCCCCCCTAAGCCCAGAGTATGGCGCCCTAACTCGGCTTGGCTTCCAAAATACACCCGGTCAAACTTCCAGCTTGACTTTAGTGTTTTGATTGATACTGTGAAGCAGCTTTGATACAATCTGTATTGTGAAAAGCGCTATATAAATATATTTGACTTGACTATTTTACTTGACTCCAGCTACAACTCCAGACAAGCCGACTTTAGGCTCCAGACGACCGTCTACTAACACCTACCCATCACACCCATGGCTCTTAATCCAACATTAGCAAAAGGAATTTTTTTAATACTTCCGTCACTGAATAAATATATTGATGTTTTACTTCTTTAAAATCAATAATTTTTTTATATTTTGTGAATAAATGATGATGTGGGCTTATTTGGAACACACGCAGGCCTAAATGGTGACAAAAGTACCAATTAAGCCCATGCCAGACTTCTCACTTTATTCCTAAATTATCTTAATTTTATATTCTAAAATGTACATCAACTTAATACATTTTCAAATGAGAGATAAATCTTGCATTTTAACTAATTGCTTTTCTTATAAACCATGTCAATATCTATGAAAAAAAAAACTAGACTTAGATTTTGGTGGGCTTAATGGGTACACTTACCCTATATATATATATATATATATATATATATATATATATATATATATATATATATATATATATATATATATATATATATATATATATATATATAGCCAGAATTTTATATATGTATTCACTTATAAGCTTAACACCTATAAATAAAACACCTTAACACCTGCACTCATTTAAAACAGCATATTTACTTCACCGTTTCAGCAGAACAGACATACCAGTCTACAACATATCAGTGTTTATTACCTTTTACATGAGTCTACAAGGGCGATTATAAAGTATCAATGATGCCATCATACTCAGTCCAGAGAATCCACCAATTCATGTTTGAAAAACAGCATGGAAAGATTTAAAAGCAAATATACAACATGAAATTATAGCATTTTTACGTCACTATTTTTAGCAGCAAATCAAAAACATAGCTCAGCGACTAATCAAACCATGGGATTACCTTTTACATGACAAGGCGGAGTCTACGGGGCGATTATTAAAAATGTAAATGTTGTCATCATAGTGTCACAGAGTGACGAGAAGACAAGCCGGAACCCTTCTTCAAGCAAGGATGTTTCCCGTCGGAGCACTTCCGGTGAAACACCGGCTACCTACCGCCTGTCTTGAAGATCCACTGTGGAGCTCCTTACCTGATTGCTGTTCACCATTGTGAAGTTCCTATCCGAGTGTTACCTACCGTTTGGCTTGAAGATCCACTGTGAAGTTCCCACCTGAGTGCATGCACCATCCGTCTGGAGGCCTGCTGTGGAATCCCTTACCGCTGCCCGTGTCAAAGAGGGCCTCTTACTTCTCCACCATGGTAACCTGTCTGGAGAACTGCTGTGGGATCCCTTACTGCTGCCTGTGTCAAAGAGGGCCTCTTACTTCTCCACCATGGTAACCTGTCTGGAGAACTGCTGTGGGATCCCTTACTGCTGCCTGTGTCAAAGAGGGCCTCTTACTTTTCCGCCATCGTAACCTGTCTGGAGGATCCGTTGTGAAGTTCCTACTTGAGTGCTACCTACCGTCTGTCTTGAAGATCCACTGTGGGGCTCCTTACCTGATTGCTGTTCACCGCTGTGAAGTTCCTATCCGATTGTTACCTACCGTCTGGCTTGAAGATCCACTGTGAAGTTCCCACCTGAGTGCATGCACCATCCGTCTGGAGGCCTGCTGTGGAATCCCTTACCGCTGCCCGTGTCAAAGAGTGCCTCTTACTTCTCTGCCATTGTAACCTGTCTTGAGGATCTGTTGCGAAGTTCTTACCCGAGTGCTGCCCACCACCTGTCTTTGAGAGCTGTTGTGGAGTCCCCCATTTGAGCTCAATGTCCGTCCTGCGGCTTCATTGGGAAGTTCCCTACCCGAGTGCGGGGCACGGCCTGTCTTGAAGATCCGCCGCAGGATACCTCATGTTGAAGATTTTATTATTTAGAAAACAAGTAATTTAGCCTTATAAGAATACACAATTATTTCTTGTATGAGCCCTCTAATAGGACTCTGTGACTTTGAAAGACTGCAAGGCCTAAAATGCTGGGGTGATATTGGAAGAGGAGAAGGCTGAGACAACAGAGAGTGTTATTTCAGTATGTCACATGGTACAAAAGTATTTCTCAAAATATCTATATGTATGTATGACCTTTTTTGGAAAGGTTGAAGGTATATGTACGAGGAGCTGAGCACAGCTCGGGAGTGATTACCCTGCAGGAGTCACTAGGCTTTGTTAGAGCGCCGTTCTAAGGAACGGAGTGGCGTTCGAAAATAAAGTCAAAATTATTTCTGGCATCAAAGATCTCTGCAAAGTTATTTACAGAAAAATTGAAACCACTTTGTCTACGCCAGTGAGAACTTTCCCTTCCACAGCCATAAAGACCCTCGAGATCTGGGAAGGCAAAGAAGAGAATGAATCGTTGATGGCCTGTTTTGAGAGACTATCTTAAATCTAATAAAGAAAAAACACTTTGTTATCTTATCCAGTTGTCCTGTCTGTGGTGTTCCTCTGGTCAGGCTCCTCGGGGTGGTACACTTGGAAAGAGCGGCGTTTAAGGCCCGGTTGCCGCTCCGACCTGTGACTATAGTCCAAAGAATCCACCAGTTCCCGTTCAAAAGACAGCAGGGAAAGATTATTTAAATGCAAAGTTGTCATGTGTGATCTCAAAGATGATTTCACTCTTCCTACAGTTGAGAAAAGTCTTTCGACACTACAAAAAGTCATTGGCAGTGCGACCATTATCTTTAAAGGGATAGTTCATCCAAAAATGAAAATTATGTCAGTAATTACTCTCCCTCAAGTTCCAACTCCGTAAGACCTTCGTTCATCTTCGGAACACGAATTAAGATGTTTTTGATGAAATCTGAGAGCTGGATCACTCCTCCATAGGCTTCTAAGGGATTGAAACTTGCCAGCCCCGAACAGTTATTAAAGCCATCGTTAAAATAGTCCAAGTGACTACAGTGGCTCAATCTAAAGTTTATCATGCGATGAGAATACTTTTTGTGAGAATACTGGTGTCTGTACTCATTACATCATAGGAAGAATGGCATCTACGCTAATTTTTGTGTCTTTGTTTATCCCGAGGTTTTCCCGCAGCCAGCCGGATCCAGGCTGTTTCCAGATCTGACTAGAAGCTTCACCTGGACCCGATGACAACGCAGTGCTGAAGTGCCAACTAGCCTTTCCATATGGAGGATCCCTATTCCACTCTACAGAAAAAGTGTTGTGGAATTTTTCGGTTCGCGTACCTACCCAAAGTGATAAAATAAAATAAAATTCTGCATCAAAATTTATAGAAAAGTAGTTTGGTTAGGCATGGTTTGTAAGGAATTACAAACCTGCGCACATTCAAACGCACGTAACTATAGAATCAATTCTTAATGCGCATGTGAACGGCATCAGCGTCTATCACAGGTTCGCGTTTAAAGTCTGTTTAGAGAGAGCGGCGTCGTCTTAGCGGCCCCTAATTTAATAACAATTGATCATTTAGATGGAAGTGAATCAATCAAAACTAAATTTAGCTGGAAAAAACATTATTCAAGAACCACTATAAAACCAAACCAATCTCTGTTACCTTAAATGATATGTTTATCTCTGTAAAGATGCTTTGAAACAATCTACATTGTAGATTTGCATGCAGCTCTTTGGCAATATGGCAATGACAACCAACTATTTCAATTTTACAACATGTCAATGTGTAGCCGCCGCGCTGGACTCCTGCGTCTTGAGCTGCAGAACTGTAGGAGGGCTGGTGTGCACAGCTTTTTTTCTGCGCACTTATCTGCGCCGGTTTCAAAATGTTTCAAAAATAATAATGTTCTGATTGTCTGGCACTTTGCAACAACACAGCCTTGTTTCGGCAGCGACTTTCAGCATGTTCCCTATAACAACGTCTGACGTTTACATTTTACGTGGCGTGAGAAAGTCACAGACCACTCGAAATCCGATCAGAGCATTCAGACTGAAGCGGATTTCCTGATATGTGATTTGAATAGGATTTCAAACCACATATGGATGTAGCTTGAAATGGATTTCATTTGGACTGGCAATCTGAATGTAGCCTATGTCGGGATAAGAAATAGAAGGAAGAAAAGGTGTAAGGGCAAACGTTAGAGAAGCTATAGCTTGTTCGGATCTTAACCACATATTAACTTTGGTTCGTCAAAATTCGGCGCTCTTTCCTGCTTATTAAGTCCTTCGCTATATGATTCCACAGCTTCCATGTGTTTAGACATCATAAATTAGTGTAGCGGTACATAAAAACAATCCTAAAACCTAAAAGTGGAGGAATAACTTCTGTGACGCGTTTATCCTTGAAGCTTGCATGTTGTTTTATTTTGTACAGGTTTCACGGTCAACAAAATATGTGCTCCAGCACTCAGCCCCATTCTTCCATATGAACACACACACACACAACAGGTGTTTTAACCCCACTTAATTAATGACACTCCCATTATCGTTTGGTCACATGACTTTCCCATTACATGGCTCCTACAATTAGTGTAACAATGTGTTCAGAACCAAAGCCCGTATACGGAAAGCCTGTTCAGTCCCTATTGAGTCCTATTGTACCCAGTTTTGGTTGTAGTTCCACCAGAGTTCCACTGGGGGGGCGATCGCCCTGAGTGCAAAATGAATGGGAGTCTATGGAGCTAGACGGCTAAATTTGTCTCTTTTTTACCCGATTGCCGTTGAGAAATCTCATATTTCTCCCGCCCCCTTTCCAAGATGGCTGCATGTCTTTCTGTCTGCTCTTTGTTTGCACATTTTTTACTTTTTTAAAAGGTTTTTAGAGCACCTCTCACTGAAATAATCCAGACAGTGCTTTCATTTAACCTACCCTGTTATATTTGTGACGTCTTGGACTATTATTTGGTTTGAGGCCTAACTTCATACTACAACCCAGGGATCTGCTGCAGTGTGGCAGGTTTTCAGCCTAGATCTGTGACGGTTTCTTGAAACAGGATTTACAGCAAGATAACAACATCTATCTCCAGCTGCATTGTTGTTCGCCTCCAGCACACACTAAAGCCTATGCTATCTGGCTACAGCTATTTCGAGAGATTCTCGGCCTATTCCACCTGGTCTGAGGCCTACCTGTTTGTTTTCGAGAGGATTTGGCCTACTCCACCTACTCCATCAAGGCTTGTCTCCAGCACACATTGAAGCCTGTGCTACACTACTAAAGAATCATGCTTTACTTTATAAAAATCCTACTGGTTCTCGGGATTTTGTCATCCACCCTTTTGCTGCATGTACAGTATCAGGACTCCGGGCCTGTTGGTAAACACACTCTAGGATCTGCCACAGCATTTCACTGTCGGGGAACATTAGACTTCATTCTTCAATCAAGAGATGTCACATCCTTTTGGATTACTAAATCTGCTGGACTTTCTGTCACCCAGGTACTTCGAGCCCTTCCATATTTTTCAATTATGCTTCTGCAGGAACTGTTTGACTTTAACTTGTTACTGGCTCTGCCCTTTGTAAAGGACAAGCAATGGATTTGTTCTGGTGCTGCTTTTAGACGCATGTTAATTATTCTTATCTCTGGTAATGTGCATCCAAATCCTGGCCCAGCTAACTTAAGCCTTGTTCACACTACATGATTTTAAAACGTTGGGCTGAACTGTGCAGTTCACACTACATGACTTGCTCTCTGTGAAATCAGGTGTGTTCAAGTTGTTGAGCTGTTCACACCACACGACACAACGTGATTGATCCGCAACAGGAGGTAACGCACTACAGGAGTTGACAACAACTCTGTCACCCAACGATTCTACAAACCACGTTTTGTCACGAAAAATCACGTGATAAAACGAACCGGAAATGACAATAAACAGAATTACAGTAAGATTTAATGTACATTTCAACCTATAACATTTTGCTTACCTGGGTGTTTGAGGGCGTTTGTAATTTCCGTCCACCTTTTCTCTTTCTCACATCTCATGTCCAACATCATAAAGGCATTCATGCTCCTGCCACAGTTCGATTAAACTTTGCTCCTGAAATTTGCTGTTGAGTCCATTGCTTTCTTGACATGTTGCTCATCTTTCTGTAAACTCGTCTTGGTCGTGTTTGTTTGAAAATCGCGCATTTCGCGTATTTACCGGTATTTACCATGGTATTTACCCGGTGACCTTAACCCATGCCTTGCTCTGATTGGCTCTAGCTCATGACATCACTGAGATTGAGTCGCGCGACAGCTCTGGATATCTAGCACGCTAGATATTTTTCTGGGCTCGGCGACGCGTCAGCGAGGCGTCTGCGAGCGTCTTTGATGCGTTGTTGGCTCTTTCATACTAACAGATTGGCGAGCGTTCAACGTCCGCTAATCCCCCGCGATTTGCACGCGATAACACCCTGACCTGTCGGCGAGCTCAACGATTTGCAAATCGGGCTTAAATCGGGCTTAAAATCATGTAGTGTGAACTTGGCTTTAGTTACTGCCCCGCTGTCATTTGATGAACTTTGTGACCGTAAATCTTTGTTTTTTTTTCATGTAAATATCTGCAGTCTGCTGAATTCTAAGCATTTTGACACTTTAAAAACATTGGTGCACACAGCTAATCCTGATGTTCTTGCTATGTCTGAATCCTGGATTAAAAAAGGGAACACTAATCTTGAGATCTGCAAACCAGGATATAATGTTTTTCGTCAGGATAGAGTGACCAGGGGTGGTGGTGTAGGTATGTATGTTAAAGATCATCTGCAATGTACTGTTGTTCTTTCTAAGTCAGTTCCTAAACAACTTGAACTACTGGTACTAAAGCTTAGGCTTTCAACTACTTTCTCTATCTCTGTTGCTGTTTGCTATAGAGCACCTGCAGCTCCAGCTTCTGCACTCACCTCTTTTAGTCAACTCTTAGCTCCTTATATATCCTCTGAGTTTGTCCTGATGGGTGATCTGAACTGGGATATGTTTAATCCCCCAAATACAGTTTTGCAACAGTTTGATGCTCTAAACCTTACTCTGATGATATCTGAGCCCACCAGACCTAATCATAAATCTTTTGCATCATCCAGTCTGATTGCCCTTATTTTCACTAACAATCCATCTAATTATCTAATAGGAGTGTTTAGTCAAATAAGTGATCATTGCGCTATTGCTTGTATACGTTCTGGCCTTTCATTCAAAAGGCACCCAGTAATTGTAACCAAGCGCTCTTTGAAAAAACTGGATATGCAAGCCTTTCTCCAAGATGTTGCGGCTGTGCCCTGGGATAGAATTAATTCCTTCACTTACTTGGAAGAGGCATGGTCTTTTTCAAAAACACTTTCAGCCTGATTATGAGTAAGCATGCCCCTCTGAAAAACATTCTCCAATGAACTGGCTGAGACTATTCATCGTAAAAATGCCCTCTGGAAAAAGGCCCGCTCTACCCAATCTCCAGTTGACTGGCTGGCCTTCCGTCAATGCAGAAACAAAGCAACACAGGCTATCAGAAATGCCAAAATCTCGCATTTTAAAGAGAAACTCACCTCATGTGGCACTGAAGCTAGGGCATTCTGGAAAACAGTCAAGGTAATCGAAAATAAAGTTATTTCCCCTCATTTACCAGTTTCTGTTATTTAAAGGAGCTCTATGTAGCTTTTCTTCCTAAAATGAATCCTTTTTTTATTGCCTGTGTGTGAAGGGGTTGTAATCACACATTAGAATGATCCACTTGTCGGGTTTTGCTATTACCTCTGAAGGCCAATATTCCTATTTATGTGTGAAGTCTCCGGGTCGGATTTGCCGAAATCCATTGGATGTGACGTGCATGCGCGCTCCCGAGCCTCTCTCCTTATACAGTCTATGCGACCGACGGCACTTCAGCGAACTACATGAGTCTGATAACACCCCAAAACGACCTGCCTCCAGCACAACACAGACTCCAACACCAAATTCCACAAAAACCAACACCAAACTTAACAAAAATATAAAAAACAAAAAAAAGTTTTATCTGCTGAAGCTCGTCAGGCCAAACGTGATTCTGATCGACTCAGGACGAAAACACGGATCAACATCGGCAGAGCTTTTGAATTATTAGTAAACTCTAATGAAATAGCAAGGTAAACTACATAAGACATTAAATGAATACAAAAGACTGTTCCAGGATAACAAAAAGTAGGTGCTTTAGAATGTAACTTATTTTATGTAGCCTACTAGATCTACTGTCTAACATTACTCATCCCACTACTATCATATTGTTAATAATACACATTTCCAGACACGTTCAGTAGCCTACAGTAATGTTACTTCCTACTGTCTTAATGTTACACTGACATTGTTCAGTCTAGTTCACCGTTTTCGTTATCATATTATACATTCACCTATGTTGACATTGCTGATTGTGAAAGATACACGAATAGTTAGTGAAATGCCTTATGCAAGATAACATCACATGTCGGCTAAATGCAGTCAATGTAACGTTATCATGGTACGAGCATGGGGCATTAGTTCAACGTCAAGCTGATAAAAGTAGCCTATTATTGTAACGTTGCAGTGGGAGTTTACATGTGTTTCCAGCATGTTGTGTGATGCTTTCGCCGTTGTGTTTAAAGTCTCCGTGTGGCCGGTGCTCGCTCTTGAGATCATTGAGCACGCACACGAGCACGAGCGCTTTTGTTGCAATCTGAAACATCACCGCTAGAGGCCGCTAAAATGACATATAGCACCTTTAATGACATTATTATTACTGAGAAGTCTCGGATGGCCTCACTTCTAAACCATCACTTTATTAATGCAACCCATACAGTTTCAATGTCAAACCCTAATCCTGTATCAATGGACACTTCAGTTACAACCGGTGCAGATGCTCAACTTTCTTCATCAGACAAGAGGGGCTTCTCCTTTATGCCTCTTTCCACCTCTGAAGTCCAGGATGAACTCACCAAGCTGAATACAAACAAATCTGCTGGTCTTGATGGTCTTGATCCCATGTTCTTAAAAGCAGCATCCCACATTATTGCCGCTCCCGTCACTAGATTATTTAACATGTCCCTACAGTTCTCTGAGTTCCCTATTGATTGGAAATCAGCCACAATTTTCCCCCTCTTCAAAGGGGGTTCTGAATCTGACCCAAATTGTTACCACCCAATTTCCATCCTTCCATGTCTTGCCAAAGTTCTGGAGAAGCTCGTACAAAAACAGTTAAATGATTTCCTGGATAAAAATAATATATTATTTGACATGCAATCCGGTTTTCGGACGGGACATGGGTGCATAACAGCCACCACAAAGGTCCTTGATGATGTAATTACAGCATTAGACAGCAAACAAGTCTGTATTGCCACCTTTATAGACCTCACCAAGGCCTTTGACTCTGTCGACCATAGGATCCTCTTACATAAGATTTCCAGTATTGGTCTGTCCTCCTCTAGCTGTGATTGGTTTGCTAATTATCTCACCAATCGTGTCCAGCAATTGAAGGTTGAAAACATTATGTCAGACCCACTTACTGTCTCTAAAGGTGTGCCTCAAGGGTCCATCCTGGGTCCAATCCATGAACCATGGTGTTGTCTATTTCCTGGAGGGAGTTGTCATCCCTTTTGCCATCATCACATTCACCATCAATGAAATCCACCATCAAACTACAGTATGACAATGTAAAAGATAAACACGTTCACATACACTTTAAAGAGGTAAAATACACACGGGAATACAAACGTAATACACATACCTCGCTGGCTGCATATAACCAAGAGGGAATGAGTTAACTTGAAAATACCCGGTTCAAAACAAAAATTAAAACATCTTCTTTAATTCTTCGCTTGAACACGAGTAACTCTTGTATAGTCCACACACGGATAATAACTTCTACTAACCAAAAGTGTATTTTTTCGGTTGCACCTTAAAAAGTGTCCGTGTGCAATGCAAAATGTACTTTAGTTCCTATCTAGCCTGACTACGTCAGACTTCGCACTTCCACTCAATTTCATTTCGCTTCTGTACTCAGTCTGAGACAGCGGCCTATCTTTCCATTTTCCTCCGGCCTGAAAACAGCCGTGCCAATCAACGAACAGAGGGCGGGCTGAAAGCCTTGACGTAGTCGCTAAGCGGCGAGTTTAAGATTAGGTCAGGGAAATCGAAAACGACCGCGGATATGGAGACGCGGATGCAATTCGCTCTGTTGTGGAGAATATTTAGCATTAGCAAACTGAAGCCCGAACGAGAAGAGTGTGTATTAAACCTTTTGAATGGAGGTGATGTTGTGGCCCTACTCCCTTTGGGAAAAGTTTAATTTATCAACTATTACCGATCGTCAGCGAGAAACTGGGGAGACTTTTGACAGGTCAGTGTCTCCTTTCTTTTCCAGGTCTTAAATATTGCCATGACATGCTGTAATCTTGCAATTAAGCTGCAGCATATTTTTTTGTTTCTCTCTACTGTCAAATATCAGTTTAGAGGCCCTGAGTGTACCGTGGATGCGTAGATTTACTTCACATAATCTGCAAAAGTCGTTCACAACCATGTTCACTCCGGTATTTCTCTCGATGGTTTAGTTTTCGCATCATACATTGTTTACAGTGGAAGTTCAATGCGGCTGAGCTGGCGCATAACACATGTCATAACCAAACGTTATGTGATTGGCTTACGGGTAACCAATGATTTTATACTTCTGACAAGCCCCCGACGTGGTTTGATTGACACTGTGGTTTTGGCATAGACCCCGCCCTCTGTGATCTGATCTGTACATTCTCCATTGTTTCAACGACAGCCGGTAATGTCTCCTAAGAAACATAAGTGTTCTGTTGTGGGATGTAATAATGTACATAGTTTTCACTTACTTCCGACATCAGAGCCACTGAAAACGCAGTGGAAGGCGCCACTTAAACTTCCAAAATATGTTTATGTTTGCGCAAATCATTTTCTGACTGACTGTTTTGTGAACGAGGGTCAATTCGAAGCAGGTATTGCTTCATACTGTAGTTAATCCTCAAGTGTGGATTGTTGCCTACTGTTCGCGATCCAACGTCACCTCCAGAAGTAAGTGTATTTTATGATTTTTGAGCAAACAGTCATTTCAGTCGTCAGCCAATTCAACAACAAATGCGTCTAAAGTTGTTGTCGTCATCGTAGGATGCCTGTGTAACTGCTATATAATTTAAACCTTGTTTGTATAGTGTGTAACCCACGTTTATAAATATATTTTTAAAGATATTGTATTAAAAACTATGTATGTTCTGTAGCCATCTTCTCACATTGCCACATAAGCACCTGTACGACAAGTAATGTAAACATGACGCAACAGGTCCCTAGCATAAATGTAATTTCGTTTGTACGTAGCAAACATTATCACAGTATTCGTGTTTGTAGTTTCAAAAAATTGCGCCAACGTTATCCCCGTTTGTGTGTGTCTGTGTGTGTGTTGCACATCCATAATTGCAAAGGGGACGTGATTACAACTCTATAAGTACATAAATGTATCAAATAACCATTCCGAGACGTCCTGGTCCATTCTCATTTGTGTTTATTCTGCCGGAGTCTCTTAATCATCTGGGTCTGATTCAAACATGTGTAGGGTTTGAGGGTGAACCAAACACAAATTAATCAAATTATTCTCTCATGGGATTCATTCAAATGTGATTCAGCATTCCAATCTGAACACCACATTCCAAAGTCACAAGAAGGCTCCAAATTGTCTAGAAAACCCCCCAGATGGCCCCGCAGGCCCCAGAGATAAGCCTAAGCAGGAAGAATGTTGTCACTGTTTCATCCTTAAGCTAGACAAAGCTGCTCCGAAAGGGTGAAACAGGCCTGATCACCAAGGGGCCTGACCACCTTTGACCTCCCTCATTATCACCACTGCTGAGTAGGACAGTTTTGTAAAACAGACCACCTTTCATGGAACGTGAGAGACTTACACAGACTTTACATATCAAACTCATGAAAACTCACACAGAACAATGCTCAGTGGACTTATAATCAAACATCATAATTCTTGTTGTTCCTACAATTCATGTTTGTATAATGCTTAGATCACATATAAATCAGGTAATTGTGATATAAATAGGATAGGATAGGATAGGATAAACTTTATTTGTCCCCGAAGGGAAATTTGTCTTGGGCAAAGTGCTACCATATTACTCAACACATACACAACAATATATAAAAATAAATAAAATACAAGATATGTAAAGTGCTTAACACAGTAAAATGCTACTGCTAATGTGCTATAGGTGCGTTGTTCCGGGTCGTATTCAACAGTTTTATTGAGACTGGAACAAATGAAAGCTTCAGTCTATTATTTTTACAAATTGGGATTCTCAGTCTCTTTCCCGATGGCAGCGGCTGGTATTCGCTAAAAAGAGGATGTTCAGAGTCAGTACTAATACTCGTCGCTCTTCTCATCATTGCCTCTTCGTATAGAGACTGTATAGGTTTATATTGTTTTATTCCTATGATTTTCATAGCTGTTTTGTGGATATAAGTCAATTTGTTTTTCAATTGAACAGACAAATTTCCAAACCAGACTACGATTCCATAGCGAATCAGACTTTCAAGCGTGGCTTGATAAAAGACAAATAAAATATTGCTGCCCACTCCATACAGTCTCAATCTTCTTAATAAATAAAGCCTCTGTTGTAGTCGTGTGCACAGACTGTCAATGTGTGTCTTCCAACAAAGAACATTGTCCATATAAAAACCCAGGTATCTATAAGATGTAACTTGCTGTATCACTGTGTCTCTAATGATCACAGGCTTATGTTCAGATACATGTCTTGGGTCAAGGACAATTTCTTGTGTTTTTTTTACATTTAACACAAGACAGTTCTTGTCACACCACTGAGTGAAGGTATCTATTTCACTATGGTAAGATGATAGGTCCATATCTTCGTGTAGGAGACTCAGAATAACAGTATCATCAGCATATTTTATAATACTATTATTATTATGTGTGCTCCTGCAATCATTTGTATACAAAGCAAAAAGCACAGGTGATGACACACACCCTTGTGGAACTCCCGTGTTACTGTATCTCACTTCAGAAAGTATTTTATTAACTCTGACCTGCTGAGTTCTGTTACTTAAAAAATAATAAACCCATTTAATTAAAAAAGCACTAACACCCATTCCATGCAGCTTCTCCAAAAGCAGATGTGTCTGCACAGTATTAAATGCTGAACTAAAATCAACGAATAAAAGGCGAGCATAGGCTTTAGTATTTTCAAGATGTTTAGACACAAGATGAACAATGCTAAGAGCAGCATCCTCAGTACTTCTGTTCTGCTTATAGGCAAACTGACAGGTATCTAATTTTGACTCTACTTCTTTTTCCAGCAATAAAGTTACGATTTTTTCAAAACACTTCATGACATTTGAAGTTAAAGCAACAGGGCGAAGATCATTATTTGCTTTAGCACCAGGTTTTTTCGGAATTGGTATTATGTAAGACTTCTTCCACAATGCTGGTAGTATGTGTATCCAGAGATAATGGACACCATGCTATTGCAAGTTCCTCCGCACAGTTCTTTAACAAAAAGGCTGGTAAACCGTCTGGCCCCGTAGCCTTGTTAGTGCGCAAGCGCCTAAAAAGATGCTGCACATCACGTGGGTCTACTTCCACCCAGGGGCCTCTTTATTAACAGAAACTGATTGCAATATACTGTTACTCTCATCTAACTCGGTTTGTACCTCAAATCTCATATAAAAATCGTTTAGCTCATTTGCTCTCTGTAAATTATCTAATGTTATAATATGTTTCTTTGCAGGATTCATATTAGTGACTAATTTCATTGTTTCCCAAAGTTTTCTTGTGTTAGAGCAGAGGTCTTCACTCCTGCTCCTGGAGAGCCACTGTCCTGCAGAGTTTAGTTCCAACCTGCTTCACCACACCTGCCTTTGAATACTCAAGCGATTCTGAAGTGCTTGATGAGCTGATTCAGGTGTGTTTGATTAGGGTTGGAACTAAACTTTGCAGGATAGTGGCTCTCCAGGAGCAGGAGTGAAGACCTCTGTGTTAGAGGTATAAAAACTGTATTCCATAGCTTGCCTGTGCTGTTCCTTTGCTTTTTTCAAGTGATATTTTAATTCTTTCTGTGCCACTAATAATCCTAACTTATCCCTGTTCCTAAATGCCAACTTTTTTTTATTGATGCACTTTTTGATATCCTTTGTAATATAGGGCTTATTGTTAGGATAAACAACTACATCCTTTTTTTTCTACCACATTACCTACACAAAAGTTAATATAATCAGTTATTGTGTCAGTGGCCTCATCAAGCTCTAATTTGTGAAATATGGACCAATCTGTGCACAAAAAAATACCCTTAAGTGTTTCCATGGAATCCTCTGCCCATATATTAACCGTTTTATACTCTGGTTTATGGGACTTAAAAACTGACCTATAAGAAGGAATAAAATGTTCAACATTATGATCCGAATTACACAGAGGGGGTTTTGACTTAGCTGCATATGCATTTTTAACATTGCCATAGCATTTGTCCAAGATTTTCATTTTCCTAGTATCGCAGCGCACAAATTGTTCGAAACCCGCTAACTAAGATTCTACTTTACAATGATTGAAATCGCCCAGAAAGAAAATAGGGGCTCCAGGTGAGCGCTGAAGCTGCTCATGTGCACACTCAGCGATGCATGCGGCTGCTTTGCCTGCGTTGCCCCTAGGTGGAATGTACACTGCACATATGATGACACAACCGAATTCTCTCGGCAAATAGTGAGGTCTTAATGACAAACAGAGCAATTCGATATCAGGGGTGCACATCTTGTATCTTAAGCCCCTTTCACACAGCACTTTGAACCCGGCAAATTGCCGGCAAATTGCCAGAGTGCCTTCTGTGTGAACGCAAACACGACCCGGGATTGATGCCGGGATCGATCCCGGGTTGAGGACCTAGTAACATTGCCGTGTTCAGACCCGGAACGCGCGCTGTGTGAACAAAAGCCAGAACCAATGCCGTAAGGGGTGTGTCATAGTGATGACGCATGTGCCATCGCGCGACTCTGTTGCTCTTAGAAGAAAGTTTGTGTTCGTCAACAACAAAGAAAGAACGAAAAAATTTCTGCAAACTGGAATGAAGCAGAGACAGGAGCTCCTCACTATCCGCGCTGAAGCTGCGATCGTTCGCCAGCTCTGTGGAAAGGTGCGCGCGTGCACATGTTTCCGACGCGTACGTTACACGTCTCATCCTGACGTCACGCGGCTTTCCGGGACATTAACGGGTTGTGTGTGAACGCACTCACAGATCCCGGCAAATCACTGGCAGTGTGAATGAAGCAAAATCAAACGAACCCGGGTCAAATCCCGGGTCACATTATCCGTGTATTTTCCGGAATCTCTGTGTGAAAGGGGCTTTAGTGTGTGTTGTTTACACCATCTGTCACATATGTACATACAAACCCCTCCTCCTTTCTTTTTGCCGGAATCAATACAACGATCTGCACGCACCAATGTATATCCATCAAGTTCAAGTAGTGAGTCCGGAATTCCCTCATGAAGCCAGGTTTCTGTAAACACCATAAGATTAGACTCACGATATTCACATATACAGTCCCCTCCAAAAGTATTGGAACGGTAAGGCAAATTCCTTTGTTTTTGTTGTTCACTGAAGACATTTGGGTTTAAGATGAAAAGATGAATATGAGACAAGAGTTCAGAATATCATCTTTTATTTGATGGTATTCACATCTAGATGTGTTAAACAACTCACGACATACCACCCTTTGTTTGAACCCACCCATTTTTCAAGTGAGCAAAAGTATTGGAACAAATAATCTTAAAGTAGATAACATTTAATATTTGGAGGCATAACCCTTGCTTGCAATAACTGCCTCAAGCCTGCTACCCATCGACATCACCAAACAGTTGCATTCTTCATTTGTGATGCTATTCCAGGCTTTTACCGCAGCTTCTTTCTGTTCTTGTTTTTTTTTTGGGGTGTTTCTCCCTTCAGTCTCCTCTTAAGGAGGTGAAATGCATGCTCTATTGGGTTAAGGTCAGGTGGTGGACTTGGCAAGTCTAAAACCTTCCACTTTTTCCCCCTGATGAAGTCCTTTGTTTTGTTGGCAGTGTGCTTTGGGTCACTGTCCTGCTGCATGATAAACTTCCCGATTAGTTTCAATGCATTTCTCTGTAAATTGGCAGACAACATGTTTCTGTACTCTTCTGAATTCATTCTGCTGCTACCATCATCAGTTACATCATCAATAAATATTAATGAGCCTGTTCCAGAAGCAGCCATGCACACCCAAGCCATGACATTACCTCCATCATGCTTCACAGATGAGCTTGTATGCTTCGATCATAAGCAGTTCCTTTCTTTCTCCACACTTTGGCCTTTCCATCACTTTGGTAGAGATTCATCGTGGTCTCATCAGTCCATAAGATTGTGTTCCAGAACTTTTGCGGTTCATCTCTGTTCTTCTTAGCAAATTTCAATCTGGCCTTTCAATTCTTATTGCTGATGAGTGGTTTGCATCTTGTGGTGTGGCCTCTATATTTCTGCTCTCTGAGTCTTCTTCGAACAGTGGATTGTGATACCTTCACCCCTGCACTGTGGAGGTCGTTGGTGATGTTACTTACTGATGTTTTGGGGGTTTTCTTCAAAGCTCTCACAATATTTCTGTCATCAACTACTGTTGTTTTCCTTGGCCGACCTGTTCGACGTCTGTTACTCAGTACACCAGTAGTTTCTTTCTTTTTCAGGACATTCCAAATTATTGTGCTTGCTATGCCCAATGTTTGTCCAATGGCTCTGGTCGACTTTCCTTTTTTTCTCAGCTTGACAATGGCTTGCTTTTCTCCCATAGACAGCTCTCTTGTCTTCATGTTCTTCATCTTCTCTGGTCTTCATGTTGGTTTATCCTCTTTAACAGGAAATGCAGTCTATATAGGTTTGAACCAAGGATGAAAACTTAGACTAGTCAAGCAGAGCTATTTAATGTTTGTACAATCAACCTAAAAGGCAACACCTAGGCAACAATAAACATCTTGTCAGTCACATGTTCCAATACTTTTGCTCACTTGAAAAATGGGTGGTTTCAAACTAAGTTTGGTATGTCGTTAGTTGTTTAACACATCTAGATGTGAATACCATCAAATAAAAGCTGAAATTCTGAACTCTTGTCTCATATTCATCTTTTGATCTTAAACCAAAATGTCTTCAGTGAACAACAAAAACAAAGGAATTTGCCTTACCGTTCCAATACTTTTGGAGGGGACTGTAAATCAGGTAATTGTGATATAAATGTGTGTATGAATGAAAGAGTATCGTGCTTCCAATCAAAAGAATCGTATGCCCTTAATTCAGACGATGGTGAAATCTGTGTAAAATGTTTTGTATTCTTATAATAGTAATAGTGTCTAAACTGTGGCCTCTTGTTCTCTCTGCTAGTGCTGGAAGAGCAAGGAGATCACAGATAACGCATGATTTACGATAAGAAGAAAATAGAGCCCCCTCCTAAATTAAGCCAGTGTCTAATTGGCCAGAACTCATCCTGGAGGTTGGACAAACTTAGAGTTTAAAAATCTTAATCTCTCTTTTTCTCGCTCTGGAAAAAAAAAAGTCTCTCTCTCTCTCGGAAAAAGTCTCGGCAGAACAAGTCGGGTGGAGCAGACGATGGTTATAGTAACCATGTAGACGCATAGAGAAAAATGACCCAAATCAAGATCAGGGTTTTAAAACAGCTCATTCAAGCCATCTAACTCGTCTTATTTTCATTTCTTCCTTTATTTTCTTTTTCGTAAAAGTCTCGGTTCAAAGTTAAGTTTGCTGCGAAGTTCGTTTAAACGTCTCTCCTGCAACGCGCTTCGAACTGTAAAGACTCTTATTCGCCTGCACATCACACGTGACGGCAGTTCAGAAACTTCCATCCAGGCACTTCAAAGACAACCAGCCACACGGACCCTGGCCGGGAAACCCCTTCGACGTAGCACCCCAAAAAGGAAAATTCCCTGGCCTAAGCAACGCAAAGACAAGCAAGTACTCCAGACTGTAACTGAACTGGTGTTTTTTATGTAAACTGAATAACCTGTCTAAGAAACGAAGGTTTAAATTAATGCTTGGTGGTTCGTTCAGGTCATGTCTTACAAAGTGCCTCTCACTCTGAAAACTCACTCTTTCTCTCTCTTCCTCTGCGCCTTGTATGAATGTGTGTGTGATTTTGTTTAGACCTTAGTTTTATGTGTTTAGAATATTTAATAAAGTCGTCCTTATATTTGAAAAGATATTTGCCTTGTGTTGTGCTTGCACATTTAATGTCTTGTACTGTCGATCTAAAGTTACCTTGCTAATGCATAGTGTTTCACTATAGATTGGATATTTATATCTGTTGCCAAGGTTATAATTACGGCCCGTTCAAATGAACTCTAAACGAGTCATTTGCTCGGTTCCATAGTGATTCGGTCAAATCGATGAATCATTCCCTTTGAGCTAAATTGGCCTTCCGGCCCCCTTAAATACATTTTATGTATATTATTATTGTGTGATTCGTTACACATGTATGGCTGAATGCAATACAAAACAGCGGGTCTCTCACTCACTCAGCCATTCTGCTTTTACCGACTGCCATTATGTATCGTTACGCCCTCATCCAAAGGCAGGGCGGGGATATGCAGCTCTTTTACATTTAAGGTGGTATACACCAAAACAGCTCTTTTTAAAACAGAAATGACATTTTCAAATGGTTATAATAAATTAACTGTGGGGTATTTTGTGCAGAAACTTCACAAATACATTCTGGGGACACCCGAGACCAATATTACATCTTGTAAAAAGGGGCATAATAGGTGCCCTTTAAATAATAGTGTTGAAAGGACTGTTTATATACAGTATTTTTAGTTTATATACAGTATTCATCGTCTGGAGTCGTTTAAAGCCCTTTGAAGCTGCACTGAAACTCTCATTTGGACCTTGAACCGTTTGGCTCCCAATGAAGTCCATTATATGGAGAAAATCCTGGAATGTTTTCATCAAAAACCTTAATTTCTTTTCGACTGAAGAAAGAAAGACGTGGACATCTTGGATGACATGGGGGTGAGTAAATTATCAGCAAAAGTTTTTTTTAAAGTGAACTACTCCTTTAAAAGCACTGTAAAACGTACAAACTTTTCATATTATACTCGGCATTTTGGTATAAAAAACAATGGTAGGCGGTTCTTATCTTTATGTTTAGTAAGCACATTGCATTATCTTAGTGGAAAATTTTACCTGCAGTTTACACTTTAAGACAAGTCGTGTTTTTTCCTGCGCACTTAATGCTCGTTCTATTTAACGTTTAGTTGGTTGATAGCATCCTATTATGCTAGTGCAGTCACCTGTATGTCAGTTCTGTTGAGTAGTAGTGTCTATTTATGTGTAATAGCAGTAGTCCTTCGTAGTGGTGAAGGCTTTCGGGTCTGCGTGATAGCATGACTGCATTATTACAGTGAATATATGGTGAATTCTACCTGTTATCTTCTTTTGGTTAAATTCTCATTTCCCCAGGTTATATTTACACTAGTATTTTTTTGTTATTTGTATGTAAATGGTAATTAATATTCCTTTTACTGTCTGTTTTGTTACAGAACCACACACGTGTATGTAACTAGTCATTCTATACTCTCCCATCTGAAAATAAAAACCCATAAAGATCCATCCATCCTATTCCATTGCATTCTAACCGATGCACACTCAGCGATCACACCACTTTTGAACCACAGAAGTAAGAAAGTCTCCATAACAAATAGAAATAATATGAATGGCAGTTATAGACTAACAATTGATTTTGCTGATGTACTAGGGGTGTAACAATATATCGTGCCACAATATATCGCAATACAAAAATGCAACAATACGTATCGTGGATAGTGACAATATGTATCGTGGATTATCAACAGTACATTTTTTGTTAACCTTTTTTCATATGCCTTGGAGTATCGGAATAATATAGTATCGTGAGTTCAGTATTGTGATATGTATGGAATCGTGACATGAGGGTATCGTTACACCCCTATGATGTACTGATATTTACATCTTTCTACTCTTGATTGTCAGTGGTGTGATATTGATTTAAATGATAATTGACGCCATCTGGTGGAAAACTCTTAAACATGAAAAATGTTTTGAAAAACAGCATTATAGCAGTGTGAGCTCCATACCTACCGGTATTAACATGTTTCATTAACTGCAACTCTTGGTAAAATGCGTTGGTCATTATGGAAAATTAGCAGTATTCTTTAATTTTAGCATGACTAGAGCTTTTCTCTTCCATCAGTGCTTTAACGACACTGATCTCTCATGACAATCTGTCCTTTTTAGTAAATGTGTCTCTAGAGAGCAAGAGTTGAATAGCAGGGCGTTGGACATTGTTCTGTTTGTCAGGAGTCCACATTCATTACTTCATATTACTGAAGCTCTCGGACGATTCTGTTCGTCTCTTTTACAGACTAAACAAACCAGACAATAGTAACAAACGAATATAGTTTTGGTTAATTTGTTATTATTTTATTCAGTGAAGTGAAGCAAAGGTTTGCATTAAGCTTAAAACAGCAATACAAAAAAAATCAATAAATTCACAACAATAAATCACCACCCGTAACAGATTATTTAAATTTGAATTCACAATCAGAGAGTAAGATGGACAGATTTACTTCAGATAACACAAAACAGAGATGAAATTAAGGGAAATTAAGTCTATAGCATAAAAATAAGGCACAATTTACATTATAATGTAAGAAATAGAAATAATGTGTTCCTGCAATAAAAGCGTCACATCATATTTCGTACACAGAGCAGAACTGTCAGTGTGACACAAACACACGTTTCTAGAAACTTTAAAAAAGTGTTAAAACTAAAGCGTCACATGTCATTCCTATATAGTCCATACATGACATTTCTCATCAGATATTTAGTCTAATAATTGCAGAAACGTGCTTTATCCAGTATTCATTACACACTGAGTGACAGAATGAAATGTGAGATTTTGATCAGATGTATCTGCACACTGAGGATTTCAGAGACTCACATCAGGAGAAATATGACTGATTAATTTTGAATAATGAAAATGTCACATTGGTTTGGTCCTGAAGCTTTCGGGAGTTTTTCTTTATCAAAGGCTCTGCCTCCTCTGGCATATTTCTTCAGTGTTTAATGGAATCTGACAAAAACAAGATATGAAGAGACAGACCGATAAAAATAAACAATTTAAAAATTATTAAAAATAAACAACAGATATGACACAAAAGAGAAGTGTTTTTGAATGTGCAGAAGGGAGTAAAGGGTTTTGACCAATTAAATGTCACACAAAAGTGTTTGTTCACAACAGTAAAGAATCCACTCAAATGGGAAGATCAGTAAATATATTAGACATAAATACCATATCAATTTAATATTACTTACACTTTCTAAATATCTCGAGTTAGTGTCTTTTTTAGGAAAAAATATTTTGATTTTCATGATCAACTAATTTAATTTTTTATTTAAAACAATTTAAAATAAATCAGATCTCTTTAAATGAAGGCTATTTATGAAAACTTCACCGATGTGTGAATTCACAGTATCATGAGGATTGAGACTGATATGATAAAAGAACAAAATTTGAAGGATTTCTGGCATCTTTCTGTCACTTTCTCATGTTCATAAACAGCTCATTACAGTGAAACGTCTATATTATATAACTCACAATTCTTTGTCAAAATCCACACATTGGTAAAATAAGAACATGTTAATAATAAGTGAATGTATTTGGAGAAATATTTGAGTTACTTACCAGCAACAGAAGCTCATACTGTAGAAACAGAGAAATATGGAACACAAATTATTTTTAACAAAAATAACAATCAAAAAGAACAGAAGTGAACAAAAGTAACACTAATAATTTGCTCCACATCTTCGTCCTGCTTTCTGTTCATTAAATCTTCGTAATCTGTCATATCACTGTCATCTTTAATATGAGTATCAATGATAGTTATTTATAATGCTGCTGGATAAAGAACAACATAAACAAAAACACATACAAATCACAAGCACAAAGGCACAAACTTGATCTACAGCACAGTATTTATCTCATGCTATATCAGCTGTAATTACTTACACATTTGTTTCTTTTTCCTGTAGCCAAAGTAAATGCCAACAGCAGCTGCAGCCACCAACACTATAACACCAATAACAATCCCCGCTATCGCTCCTGGAGACAGACCTGAATGAACTAAAGACAGAGAGTCATTACTGTAAAGCCACAGTGAAGGAGATCACAGAGCTGTTGCTTTCTAGCAGACGCTTGTACACAGAAGAAAAAGAAAAAAAAAAGGATTTTTCAAATAGTATGTTTTACAAGAAAATACAATTTCAGATGCTTCAACCTTTCACACTTAATTCAATGTGTTACTTGCTCAGTCCTTCCAGAAAAACGAGGAGTTTTTTTGATTGTTGCGGGCAAATAACTTGATTATGCGGCCCGTTTTCTTTAAAAATGCGATGGAATATGCAGGATATTTATGCGATGAAATTGCGGGAACTTGCAAAAATTGAGGGAACTTGCAAAAACTGTGGTTTGATGAAAAAGAGAAAAAAGTGATTCCCCCAACACCCTGTTCTCACTAGGCTACTACCTTAATGTAAAGAGTCATTTATTATTACTTCCTTTAATAAGCAAGCACACTACATAGGAGAAAGTGCTGGGAATATTTAATTTCTAATCTTGTTTTATTTCCGACTGTAACGTGTAAATAAGGTGTGGCCCCTTTAAGAGCTGCGCGCTCCCTGTTGAACTGTCTGCAGTGTTATTGTATGTGCGCCTCGAACACCCCATATGTGCGGGTAATTTCTGTTTGATGCTAATTTTATCTTATTTTGTTTATTAAGTAACAATGTGACGCTAGAACGTGTGACAGACAGTTATACGAGTTCGATTTGGGAATAAATTTACTGGATTAACAGATTGCATCACCCATTATATTAAATTCTGTAATGATGACATCATGCCCTCCAGATAAATTTGCTGTTTCCCCAATAACAAACCATGGGTAACTAGCAGTTTGAAGGTACTGTTAAATGAAAAAAAAAAAGGCTTTCAGAGAGGGTGATAGGGAAAAGGTCAAAGAAATCCAAAGAGTACTGAGGGTGAAGATTAAGGAGGGGAAAGAAGCATACAGGTGCAAATTAGAACAGCAATTGCAGCAGGATGGAGTGAAGCAGGTCTGGACTGGCATGAGGAAGATCACAGGTATGAAGCAGAAGGGGGGTTCGCTACTTGATGGTGACCAGGACCTGGCTGACGATCTGAACAGATTATTTAATAGATTTGATAACCCAATGCCACACCCAGCCCGCCACACCTGGTCTGCCGCTGCCTGGAGTTGTTTCCCTTCCCTCACTCAACCCATCAATGACATCATCCCCTCTTTCTTCCATCGGTGACATCATAACCTCCCAAAAAACCTCTCTCTACCCAAATTCTTCTCTAACTGTACCGACGGTGTTACATCAATCTCAGGTCAAGGGTGAACTGGACCGTCTGAAGCCGGGAAAAGCAGTGGGGCCTGATGATGTTTAATCTAAGTCTGCACCTACAAAAGGTCCCGAAACTGTGGAAAACATCTTGTTTGATTCCAATTCCAAAGAAGAGATATCCATCTAACCATAACGATTACAGACCTGTAGCACTCACCTCACATATCATAAAGACGTTCGAGAGACAGGTCCTTTCTTACATAAAGGCCTGTATGTCAAATTACGTGGATCCGTTGCAGTTTGCATACCAGTCCAACATGGGTGTGGATGATGCTCCTATTTACATGCTACAAAGAACTTATGCACATCTGGACACTCCTGATGCATCTGTAAGGTTCACGTTTTTTTACTTCGAGCGCCTTCAACACGATCCAGCCCCGTCTGTTGTGTGAGAAGAGGAGGATGCAGCTGGATTCAACATTGGTCCAGTGGTGTATGAACTATTTATCCAGTAGACCACAGTAAGTGCGTCTGCAGAATAGTGTCTCTAACACTATTCTGAGTAATACGGGGGTGCCGCAAGGAACCGTGCTGGCCCCGTTACTATTTACTATCTATACATCAGACTTCCAGTACAATAGTGGGAGTTGCTTCCTCCAGAAATTTTCTGACGATACGGTCGTTGTTGGCCTAATTAAAGGAGGTGAGGAGGAAGAGTACAGGAGAACTATTAAGGAGTTTGTTGGTTGGAGCGACCACAACCATCTCTAACTTAACATCTTAAAAACAAAGGAGATGGTTGTGGATGTTAGGAGGAGGAGGAAGACACCGTTAATCCCAATCGCCATCCAGGGCAGTGAAGTGGAGATAGTCTCCAGTCCCAGATATCTCGGTGTGCAGTTTGATGATAAACTGGACTGGAAGAGCCACATGGAGACCGTCTATAAGAAGGGTCAAAGCCGACTTTATTTAGAAGGCTGAGGTCATTTAACATCTGCCGTCCTCTACTGTGCAATGTCTATCAGACAGTGGTGGCAAGTGCTCTGTTCTTTGCTGTGGTGTGCTGGGGAGAGGCTGCTCGTATGGGAGATCTAAATCGAGTCAACAAATTGATAAAGAAAGCAGGATCGGTTGTGGGGACTGAATTTGATATGATCCAGCACGTGGATGAGAAAAGAATACTCTCTAAGCTAAAATCAATCATGGACAATTCATTACATCCAATCCATGCTCTTGGGGTGATCAACAAGAGCACCTTCAGCCATAGACTGATTGCACCAAAGTGCAAGTCTGAACGTACCAGGAAGTCCTTTGTACCAGTGGCCATCAGAATGTTTAACGCGTTATGAATATTCACATGTTACTGAATATACTATATTAATTCTGTTATTGAATATTCCGTACTGAATATGTATCTGTTACTGAATATTCTATATAGGTATTATTGTTTTTTGTATTATGTTTTGTTATTGAGTGTTAAAGCTGCCGTGACAATATAATTTCCTGCAAAGGATCAATAAAGTATCATCAATCAATCAATAAATAAATAGCGAGTTGTGAGATGCCAATCGCCTCCGTGAGTCTGTCTGGCCTCTGCAATAACTTCAGCTGTGAGCTATCCCGTCGCATAATTGCATCACTTCATAACGTTCCCATGGAAACAGGGGGAAATGGCTGCTTTTGTGTGAAGCAAATGCAAGATTTTTCAACTTTCTGCTAAGATATGTGTCACTTTTTTCAATGAAAATGCAAGGATTATGAAATCATGCAAGCCCCGCATATTTTGCACGGAAATCGGCAATTTATGCGGCGAAAGTGCGGCGTATTTGAAAAAAATGCGGGCCTTGCATGAATATGATGACTTTGGCTGATTATGCACTAAATCATGCGATCGCATAATCGCATTTTTCTGGAGGGACTGCTTGCTGTTTCTTTGTAACCATGTGTGAAATTACTAGGGCTGGTCCGAATACCATTTTTTGAGCTTCGAAGTTTCGGTAGGAATGAACATCGAATATTCGAAGCTTCGGAATCTCTATACGTCTCAGACATCCCAAGTCTCCCGCATATTGATAGCAGCTCCCTGATGCCCGCAAATTAGTTAAAATCTCCCGGAATCTAGCTGCTCGCGAGCTCCGAACCGTGTAGCGCATGCACGACAGAGAGGGAGAGACCTTGCGTGTGTGTGCAAATGTGCGTGTGTGTGTGTGTGTGTGTGTGTGTGTGTGTGTGTGTGTGTGTGTGTGTGCAAGTGTGCGTGTGTCTCTTGAAGCGCATGTAAAATGTGCATGATCATCATCAGCACATGATTATTATTTCGAGAACCGTTCATCAAAAACGTCTTCACAAGGGAGTGCAGTGTATTTGGTGCAATATAGATAGACAGGCGAGACGCGACACGTTCAGAATTAATAAACTTTTAATAAACTACAGAACAGCGCGAGCGAGAAGCGGCGCACCTCACGCGAGCAGATAATGGACTCCGATATGCAATCTTATATGCTCCGAGAATGGACACTGCACTAGTGATATAAAACACACTAATACATACATTTTAATACTACATACATTTTAATATATTTTGTTTCTATTATTCTATTTTCCACAATGTCAAAGCAATGCAGCTTAACCCAAAATACAAGCTCAGGCATTCACATCTGTCCATACAAACTCTGCTGTTCTGCTCTCTAGCCAGAGAATACTCCCGTAGCAGGAACAATTTTAGTAGTCCAAGAAGAAGCAAATATCTATTTATTAAAGGTTGTGTAGGTAAGAAATTTATAAAAAACTTTTTCCAAATTTGTTTAAACTTTTTTATATATATCAATGCATAATTAAAATCTAAGTACTCTGAAAAAAAAGAGTAAAAAAAATCGATTGACTCTAGACCGTTTAATCTGCATTAAACACAGCTCATTATTTCGAACCGGGACGAAACAACGGATTGGCCTAGGCGACTGTCACTCTCTCGCAACCATGGCAACCACCCCTTCGCCACACAGGACCTGCCCTTTTGCGCGCACTCGTTTGGTTTGTGTAATTCAAGAGGGAACCTAGGATTACCAAAACAATGGCAGAGAAAGACCACATTTGCAGTTCATGAAGGCAACCCAGTCAAAAAAAGGAAGTCATTTACATTACAAGAAAAGGTAATGAACAAAATGTTGTTGGATAAACAAAGAAATAAAACTCGGGTGAATATCGGCGTGGCTTTCCAGCGTTGGCGAGAACCGAGGGACCTCAAGGGGCTGAAAAGTGACGCCTTGATGGCTTCATTTCTGCTGGACAGGTAAATCTTTCTTTTTGTATTTAGATCATACAGATTTTTTTGTTTATCTTTTCAAGAAGCATGCGTCATTAGCACACGTAGCTGCCTAATATAGCTAACATAGCATTACTCAGCGAGCCGTAGTAGAGACGGTAAATAATAGACTTAGCTCAAGATGATAGCTGTAGTGTTGAATTGTGCATAATTTTGTGTAGATAACTAAATGTAGGTTTAACAGATAGTAGGTCTAACGTTACTCCGCATCCTGGTATTTTTCTTAGTATTATATTTACCCTCTGTCTAACTCTTTTAACATGTTTACCATGATTTATCATTTTTTTCATCTTTGTTTTGTTTTTATATTCTAGACCTCTGACCCTAGTAGCACGACCTCTTGCACGACCTCCTCTGCTTCGCCCTCGACCACGGTTCTGTCCTCGAGCTGACGATGTGGTACTTGTCTCGGGAGTGTAGTCCTCATCAGAATCAACTATGCTTTCATCAAGCAAACTCTTACATGCAGAACATCATATATATGTTATAAATCTTACACGAAATTCATCTACATCACAGTGTAAATGATGGCAATGGAACAACGTGTATCACGCAACCTGTGTTTAGCTTTGCCTTATATAGATAACTAGCTCGTTAGCGAATCAATAAATATATATTGTAAAGTTTACCAATATCAATATGCTAGTTTGATAGTGAGTAATAAAATACAACTTATTTGTTTAACTTCATAATGATAAAGTTAGATTTTTTTATTTACATGTGTGTCTGACATGATGTCACTACATGCACTCGTTCCTCTACTCTTCGCTCGTCTCAGGTAAATAATGCGTCTTCAGCTCAGCTGTCAGAGTTGCTCGTTCATGTGTTTTGGGGGCGTGGCTTTGGAAGGAGACCAGAAGGGAGGGGGTGAAGTGAATGGAAATAATGAGCTGTCTTTAAAACAGTCGTGAGAGGTCTACAGACACTCGATTTTTATACTTTCTTTTTCAGAGTACTTAGATTTTAATTATGCATTGATATATATAGAAAGTCTAAACAAATTTTGAAATTTTTTTTTTATAAATTTCTTACCTACACAACCTTTAAGTAACTATAACAAATTTATAAGTGAAGTATTGTATTTCACCATATTTTATAGTGTAAAACATAATAAAGCGCAAATGAGAACCGTTTCGAGGGGGATGCCAGGTGTGCAAAAAAAAAAAAAAAAAAAAAAAAAAATCGAATATTCGAATGTCACATTTTCAAATCAAATACCAACCCACCGAACGAATATTCGGGTCCACTACAGCCCTAGAAATTCCTAGCAATTTTTAAGTGAAAACAATTGTTACACCAAATTTTTTCAGTGTGTTCGCCATCAGTGTGTATCAGGTGACGGATCACATTCTGCGTTCTCATTGGCTATCACCACATCTCTTCGCAGCTCATTTGCATAAAGTTCAACTCTTAACCGTTGCTGGAAATCACCCGCTTAAATTTGCTCAGTGTGAACCCTTAAAATTAATAAATCCAATCTATAACAAACACTATGAACTTTAGATAAATACACTGTTGACTTGTCAGTGATGATCACATGACTTCTGTTTTGTGAGGTCATGCAGATTTCATTTTTGAGGAATCATCCAGCCACCCATCTACATAGTTTTATTATATTATTACACTAAAACCAGTGGTGTGCGGTGGTGAAATGAAGAGGCAAGTTCCTCACAGTATATATAAATAAAATAGTACATTCATGTCCCAATCACAAGTCAGAAGTTGTAGGGATGCTTTTAGGGATTTGCATTGTTTTATTTTTGTAATACGGATTATTTTCTCATACATTTTTATAAGGAGTCACTGCCTTCCTCGCCTCATCGAAGGAAACGTCACTGACTAAAACAATTAAAACTACATCCAGGTAATTTCCTATAACTGGAAATCTGCTTCACAAATGTCTAGATTCTTTAAGACACATGGACAACTTGTACATCTTACATGTTTAAAGGATAATTCCGGTATTTAACACTTTAAGTCTATTTTCTAGTTTGTTTTGGATGAACTAGAGTGGTGGACTTAGAAATTTTGACGATGGGTCCTGTCTCGAGTTTTTGACTATTTTAGGATAGCCTCTGGGTGCTTCAGAGTGGTTTTCTACGAGCATACTGAAACATGTGCTTAAAACAACCCTTAACATTAGCTCTCAAAACTGTGCAACTCACCGAGTGATTAGTGGTGTTCGTTGATGATCCAAAATAAGTAGCGTAGCGAAATACAGTTTCTGTCGTGTTTTATTTGCCATTTTTTAAAATTCCATTTATGTCCGTTGGAGCCTCAGTGCTCGTTGATATTAATGCGCTACCGGAGACCGAAAGGGGTCTGTTTACATTTGGTTGTAGTCTTTTCGCTCGGTTCTCCGTCTCTCAGTAGGCCAGCGTGAGCAGAGCAACTGCGGCAGAGTGGTTGTCACCATCAAGTGGTCGGGAGTGTGCTAACGCTTCAGACTCAAATATCCAGCGGAAGTTTATACACGGTTGTGAGGTATCTGAAAATATAGTTCCACTATAGTAAATAACACGGATTGAAAGCATACATTGTGCCGATATATTTGTTTTTAATCATCAACGAACACCACTAACCACTCGGTGAGTTGCACAGTTTTGAGAGCTAATGTTAAGGGTTGTTTTAAGCACATGTTTCAGTATGCTCGTAGAAAACCACTCTGAAGCGCCCTGAGGCGATCCTAAAATAGTCAAAAACTCGAGACAGGACCCACCACAAGTCCACCACTCTAGTTCATCCAAAACAAACTAGAAAATAGACTTAAAGTGTTAAATACCGGAATTATCCTTTAAGAGCTCAATTTCAGAGCAATTAAGTACAGAGAAACAATGTAAATAAGCGAATAATAACATTGAAATGAATTAGACACTCACCACGGACACTGATACTCTTCCTAAATGTGTTGATGCTGTTGGAAACTTCATAATCTCCAGCGTCTGAGGATCTGGTGTTTAAAATGGTGAGATCTCCAGTCTGACCACTCAGTTCCAGTCTACTGTTGAATTTCCCATTAAGTTCATCATTATATATTGTGGGGTTATTTTCTTTTCTTACTCTAGCTATGAGATTTTGTTCAGCTCCAAACGTCCAGTCCATCACCTCATCTTTCGGTATTTCAGTAAGCCCAGTGTGTAGCGTGATAGACTCTCCCTCTTTCACTGACACTGTTTCACCAAACACACCTGGAACACAAAGAGAAACAGTTCCACAGAGACAAAAATTAAATTACAATCTCATTTGACTTCATTGGATGCATCTGAAATATCGTGTAAAATGCCACAATAGGTCACATTCTTCATCTGATCACATTTTGAAGGCAGCATAGTTATATCTATGAAGGTAAAAGAGGAGCAAAACTCAAGAGCATGTAATTTACACTTACAGCTTCAATGTGAAACCTGTCAAATAAAAATCCAGTAGCAGCATTAACATTAAGTGACACGCCATCTGACGCACAGAAGCCAATGGCATATGTCACTTTGCGTATTGGCAGGGTTGGGGAGTAACGGAATACATGTAACGGCGTTATGTTATCAGGATACAAAAATCCAGTAACTGTAATTAGTTACAGTTACGTCAAAAAACGTAGTAATCAGATTATAGTTACTTTTTGAAAAAACGGGGGATACTTTCAGGATTACAATGGTTTAATTTAAAACTAAATAAATCTGTATTTTGGCATAATAACACTATTAAGCGTTGCTTGATTAATGACTCACGAGTCCCACCCGCCGCTGGTGCATGCGCAAAATAACAGCTCTCTGCAACAATCTCCTCAGACACCAGTGATGCGCGGGTTGATCCAAAATGAGCGGGTTACCCGCGGTTACGAGTCATCCAGAAGTATTTTATACGTCTGAAATAAAGATACCAATTAAATCTTTGTAATTTATATAGTAGCCTACTAGACACAATTTTCTATGAAATACATAGGCCTTTATTGGCTGAAACTGGCACGAAGATGACGTACGAGCTCAGTCTGCAGGAGATGGACGCGGCAAGAGAAAAGGTGAAGACTGGGCAGTGGAAGCTTCGCAACTACCTACTAATACAAGTGGGAAATCCTTATTTAGGCTACCTTTTGAATGTTAAGCGTTATTAACTTTTGAATAAATGCTGTCGCGGGACAAAATGCCCGATTTCCCTACACGTTGAACTGAGAAATGCCATTGTACCATTTTTATAGGCTACTTTTAATAATGCGTAATGTCAGTTTTATGTATTTTCTGAGAGGAGGCGGGGTTTTTGTTGGGAACGTCGGAGGAGAGACGCACACTTCAATTAGACTGGATAAACACATGCAGAATCTTAATCGTTAAGAAAATGAAACGAAATAAATGAACAGCCTAAATCAAGCCTTTATTACATAACACTAGGCTATATTATAGCCTACAGCATTTAGAAAAAGAACAGTTTGCGCTCCTAAGGGCAAAAAATGCGGGTCAGGAAGCGGGTTGGGTCAATTTTTTTTTTTGCGGTCCAAGTTGCAGGCGTGTTAGTTTAAAACGTCGGTCGGGTGCGGGTTGTTTATACACTGACCCGTGCATCACTGTCAGACTGCTAGAAACGATGTTGCCCACTGGTAAAAATGCTTGCATTTCTCGGAAATTCCGCTGCTATTTTGTTTTTAAAGAAGAAAATGCCAACAACATAGTTGTACAGTGCAAACTGTGCCTTCCAGCAATGAAAACACTTTCTTTATCGAAGGACTCGACATCCAACCTAAAGAAGTGAAAGTGAAAGTGAAAGTGAAAAGTGAAAGTGACATGTGATGGCCAAGTATGGTAACCCATACTTGGAATTTGACCTCTGCATTTAACCCATCCAAGTAAGTGCACACACATTAGGAGCAGAGTAGTGAGTTTGCAAAAGAAGCATTTGCATTCTCTTTTCCTGTTGAAGAAACATTTCCATTTTATTTATTCCTTGTCCTTGTCAAGTTAAAAATAAAACAAAATAATCTGTAATACCATACTGTAGCCTCTAGATGTCTGTATAGTCCTTTACATAAATATTTTTTCAGGGTTATTCAATATTCATTTATTCAATAATTTATTCTTAATAAATAAAAGTTTTTAAAAAAAATAATATCTATCCTTGAAGTAATCCAAAAGTAATCAGTTACATTACTTTCATATTGTGGTACTTGGATTACGTTACTGAATACTTTTTTTTAAAGTAATTTGTAACTGTAACGGAATACATTTTTAAAGTAACCCTCCCAAGCCTGCGTATTGGCACAAACTTTGTCTCACGTCTGTAGCTATTTGATATTGGTTTGTGCCACTGAATGTTTTGTAATTCCAGTGCTACTTTGTTTATCTCGCAAAGTCACAAACTCCCCATTCTAGGAAGACAATCTATCATGGGTCACTACGAATAACGTTGCGTCCATTACTGTAAACTTTTATTTTTGCGTGATGCTGCACGGACGCAGGCCAGTAGGTGTCAGTATAAGAGAGTAATGCTGGCCAGCGCAAGATTCTCATCTGTGGCTTTAATATTTAAAAAAAAAATTATTATTGAATTATGTATAATAATGTTGTACACATTAACTCAGCAATATAATAAATCATTTGTTTGACAGCATAAAGCAAATTGTTATGCAAGTGGCACATGACGCAATTGGCACATTGCACGTTTTAGGGTTAGGTTAGGGCAATGGTTCTCAAACTTTTTCGGTCATTCCCCACTTTGGACAAGGGGGAATTTTCAAGCCCCACCTGCCCCCATCGCCCCAACACAATGCTAATGAAATATGCAACAAGCTTAAAATGTTCCAATTTATTGAAGTAACAAGTAGTATCATAGTAAAAAGTTGTATCTAAATACAAACTAACATAACAGCAAGTTCAAAAATAAAGAAAATAAAAGTGCAGCTGTGTGATAACTTGCATGAAACTCAAAAATAGAAAAAAATAAAAGTGCAGCTATGTCAAAATTTGTATCAAGTTCAAAAATAGAAAAGAAATAAAAGTGTCACTTTGCAATCTGTTAAAAAAGAAAAGAAGACAAATCCATTTTGCGAGACAGGTCTATTTATCCCTGCATTAGTGGCTGCAATGAGCCTGTTTTGCATTGCACAATTTCTCAAAGCAGGGTTGCAGGCTTGAAACTGCCACTCTCAAAGCATGCTCAATGTTCAGAGAAATGTCATGTCTTGTCGTCAGCCACAACATAATGACGTCACATATTTTCCAACCCAGCCCGCATGAAACCGCTTTCAGCGCGCCTGGCTATCTATGGGCGCGAAAGTTTGTTCCGCAGCCGCTACAATTAATATGCGGACGTCACGTCAATCATTATTTTGGGGGTGGGGAGGGGAATTCCAATTCCTGTTACTTGTTGTCGCCCCCGGGGGTGACCGGTCTAATAAGCGGCAACACACAGCTATAAGGACGGTTTGCTCTCACACGCGCTGCATTTATAGTCACACACACACACACGCACGTGCGTGCGCAGTCACTCTCTAGTCTAGTGCGCGGTCTTGCTCCAGATTCCGGGAGATTGGATCTCATTTGCGGGCGTCAAGAAGCCGCTAACAATATGCGGGAGACTCCTGGAACTTCCAGGACAGTTAGGATGTCTGGATAAAGATATAAAGGAACATTTCCTCCCGATTGGCGCGCCCCACCTGTCACGTCTCTATTCCCCACCAGTGGGGCGCGCCCCACACTTTGAGAACCGCTGGGTTAGGGTCCTGTGTCACTAAAACTGACATGTCTCTATGTTATGGCACCTCCAGTAGTGACACCTGCAGCTGTCTGCCTGAGTATAACGTAGATTACGTAACATGTATGTAACATGAACTACTCCTTATGTAACTGAGTAGTAGCTCAGTATGTAATCCTTTTCAGATACATAGCCTAACAGATGATTTTTAATATATATATATATATATATATATATATATATATATATATATATATATTTTTTTTTTTTTTTACACTTTTTGGAAGGACTATGTACAGAAAAGCAGATGAGTCTAGAATATGAACACAACATGTTTAATTAGCCTACAAGTTAAAGTGACACCAAGTATTTTTTCCTCTTTGGTCGCTCTACTGGTTGGAAACGAAATTGTCACTACCGCTGTCGTAAATAATTTAGCCTACCGTCGCACGCACGCTCGCTGTTTATCCAGCAAGGGCTTTAGAATGAACGATGTCCACAGACAAGGTAGAGTTTGTTACATGATTTCATGAAAGGATGATGTATTGCGACATCAGAAACGAAGAAAAACAAAATAATGACTATTGTAGCGCTTGACGTAAAGCAGTCGAATTTTGTAGTTCTTTTTGTGCACGGGTTCCTACCCGAAACCCGAAGTTACATAGTGCCAGTAAAAGCGATACAGACCACGTCAGGCTATGGCAGACGTGTCATTTAACTTATTTTAAGTCGATGTACCATCACAAGGGTCTTGGAAATATATTATGAAGGTTGAAAAACTACTTAGGTGTTACTTTAAGCGTTTTCCTCCCATAGAAATAGCAAAATATTAGTAAGAAAATGCATTATTAGTATGGTGTTTACTGAGTTTGATAATATATTTATTTTTAATATCACTGCATTAAGCCAAGTTAAGAACGTCTCAGAGGAGGATGCGGGTTTCGCGACATCATCGCGTACAAAAGAAGTCCCATTTCAATGGCCAGGCGCCAACCAATAAAAAAAACTCCTTTGCGCCCTGTGGCTTCAAATTCAGAATACAGGTTTGTGACTATGGTCTGGAGTGCAAATCTCAACATTCAACCTCTGATTTTTATTTTAGAAGTTTTCACATTGGAGCTGTGAGTGTAAATTTTAGCGTACAAGTACGAATATTTGTTGTACAAGTTCTCAAATTCACATCTACATGCTCTCGAGGTTATACATGTTATATTTATAACGTAATTAAGTACCACCGCGCACACTCGACAATCAACTACTGTGGACTTCGACCGGAAACAGGAAGTAAATACAGGTATGTGAGCTGGCTGAATTAACATCACTTTTATTCATATCTTTCACATCTACTGCAGTCAGATTCACCGTGTTCACTCTGAATAAAATCACTCACATGGCTGTGCACTTGTAATAACACATCAAGGATGTTAAGAGGCTAAAAGCAGGTTTAAACTTGCCCCGTTTAAGTCAACAGGGTGTCAATTTTAAAAAGAGGATAACACAGTGTAGGCAACACCGATTTTTGTCGTTGTTCTCTGTACTGACAGCACTCCAAATTTACACAAAAAAAAAAATGAGCTCAATGTTAAAATTGACCGGAGTTTTCCTTTGAGTCGAGTTAAGCCATAATATCCAAAATGTTTGTCATTCACTGTGTGTATGTTTTTTCTATTTGGTCTGAAAAACTCTATATTTTTCAACAAAAAAAAAAAAATCTAATTTTTTTTTATAAGGGTTGTTGAGCACTTGAATGACACTGAACTGAATATGCTTACAAGACAACAACTTTTACATCCTGTTCAATTATTTGCAATGTTCAATAGGCTAACATTTTGTGTCTATTAATTGCTAATAACTGGTATGTGTTAAGTTGTCGACTGAAAACCAAGGTATCTCCTTAGTTTCGCTATGCACCTTCTATTTAAGTGAAATTGTGCAGCTTCTTACAGTAAAGTTAGTCTAATTTCATCCAAACTTTATTTTTTACATTGTTCTATCCGTTGTTGTTAATACATCTTTATCTATCATTACTCTCAATGCCAGGTGGTTAAGGAATATTGTTAAACGCAAGGCGTTATTTTTGTTTGTCAAGCAGCACAAATCTGATTTCTGTTTCATTAAAGAGTCACACTCAATTCCGGAAGATGGTAGATTATGGAGATCCCGATGGGGAAATGATCTGTGGCAGGCTCGTGGGTCTGAACACTCTGCTGGTGTTGCGACTCGAAAATATAATTTTCCAGGGACTATTCTTTTATCTGTCAGTGATACTTCAGGTCATTTTATTTTTCAGGTTGATGGCCTCTCTGCAGACTTTTATCAGGCTTTTACACTAGATTTAGCTCCCTTTCTGCTTGAAGTAATATTATAAAGTGTTGAAAATGGTTCTCTACCCCCTTCACTGACCCAAGGCTTAATAACGTTAATCCCCAAACCTAAAAAGGATCCACTGTTTATAGATAATTGGCAACCTATTTCATTACTTAACACTGACTACAAAATTTTCGCCTCAATTATTGCAAAACGTTTAAAAAATGTTTTAGACCCTATTATTGATGAAGTCCAATCAGGTTTCATGAGAAATAGACACATCTCAAACAATATTCGGCTTGTCTTAGATATAATTGATTATTCATTTTTATGTCCTGATGATAGTTTTATTTTTTTCTTGGACTTCTATAAAGCCTTTGACACAATAGAACATAACTTTATATTTCAAACTATTGAGAAATTTAGTTTAGGTGATTTTCTTTCTGTAAAGCTGTTAGAACAATTTATTTCAAAGGCAATAGCTCTATCAGACTAAAAAATGGGACATCGCCAAGATTTGAGCTGGAAAGAGACATCCGACATGGGTGCCCTGCCTCCCCCTACCTATTCATTTTATGTACTCAACTCAACTTCTTTCCACCCATATTACAAATTGTGCTTTAAAAGGAATTTCAATTGCAGAAAGAGAAGTGATCCTCACCCAACTTGCAGATGATACTACATTATTTTAAAAAAATGCCAGCCAAGTGCCAATTGCTATCAAAACAATATAATTCTTTTCCGCAGCTTCTGGACTCTGAAGAAGATTGAACTTTTTTCCCTTAAAGGGATACTCCACTGGTTTTTAATATTAAACTATGTCATTCCCTTAACTAAGACGAGTTGATACATACCTCGCTCGTCTCAGTGCGTGCACTATATCTCTCTGTATTGCCGCAGAACTATGTTAGCACTTAGCTAGCAGTGCATTAAATATGGGCCAAAAAGAGAAGCGACCAAACACTTCCTCGTTTTCCCTATTTAAACACAGTTACTCGAGTAGTGTAACTCGACCTAGGCTGGTGACACAAAATAAAACGTTGTGATTTTCTAAGCGTTTAAAATTGATGACTATATTGTCCCCTGCTATTTACATCAATTTTAAACGCTTAGAAAAGCGCAACGTTTTATTTTGTGTCACCAGCCTAGGTCGAGTTACACTACTTGAGTAACTGTGTTTAAATATGGAAAACGAGGAAGTGTTTGGTCGCTTCTCTTTTTGGCCCATATTTAATGCACTGTGCTAGCTAAGTGCTAACATTGTTTTGCGGCAATACAGAGAGATATAGTGCACGCACTGAGACGAGAGAGGTATGCATCAACTCGTCTTAGTTAAGGGAATGACATAGTTTAATATGAAAAACCAGTGGAGTATCCCTTTAAAGAATGCGACACCTCCCAGATCTGTAGCATACCAATCAAAGATTAGATCACTTATCTAGGGATTACTATAATGAAAAACGAGGAGAAGAGATGCTCTGTAAACTTTAATTTAATTAGTGATAAGACAAATAAAAAGCTAAATCAGTGGCTGCAGAGGGATTTATCCTTGAAAGGACGAGTTTTGTTGACAAAGGCAGAAGGTTTATCCCGTCTTACATATGCTGCTATCCCCTTGTTTGTCAACAAAAACCTCTGTAATTCCATTGATAATTCTCTTTTCAATCTTATTTGGAAAAACAAGACGCATTTTGTGAAAAATCTGTTACTATGAACACATTTGAACGTGGTGGTCTAAACTTTCTTGATTTTACAACCCTCAATAATACTTTTAAAATAAATTGGATAAAGCATTTTCTAAATTAATTCCACATCTACATGGAATTTTATACCCAACTATATTTTCTCCAAGGTTGGTGGTCTAGAATTTTTACTTTTATGTGATTATAAAATAGAAAAAAATTCCTTTAATTGCATCTAAATTCCACAAACAAATGCTCTTAGCATGGTCATTAATCTATAAACAATTTCTCCCCACATAGGTGCTTCATCTGGAATAATCGGCTTATTAAATTAAAGAATAAATCCTTATTTTATAAAACCTGGTTCAATAATAACATAATTCTAGTATCCCAACTATTAAACGATAACGGTTCATTGATGAATTATTCTGAATTCCTTCACACTTCACAAGTTTCAGAAACCATTGATTTTTGACAGTTTTTGCGTTTTGTGTTCCTCCCTTTCTAGCTCATTTATTATGCATCTGTTGATATGATTATGTTCTTTAGTATGATTGATGATTTGGGGACTGTTATCCCAATATAACCAGTCAAATGGCCGTGATCAGACTGGCAGCTTACAGACGCTTGCTGGACGCTCATCCAGTCAGCTGCGGCTGAGACTGCGAGTATAACGCGTTGCCTGACACTCGCAGCAAGGAAATAAATTGTTTTCTTATTATGAATATAATGTCATGCCTTTATTCTTGTGTATGATTGATGTTTTGGGGACTGTTATCCCTATTAAACCAGTCAAATGTGCCATGATCAGACTGGCAGCTTAATGACGCTTTGTTGGACGCATGGAGTCAGCCGCGGCTTAATTGGGATAACAGTCCCCAAAACACAAATTCTACTAATAGATGCATTAGATTATATTCTTAATAAGAAAATTAATTTCCGTGCACCAAGAGTGTCAGCCAACGCGTTATTATACTCGCTGATCAGCCGTGGCTGACTCATGAGCGTCGAGCGACTCGAGCAAAGCGTCAGTAAGCTGCCAGTCTGATCATGGCACATTTGACTGGTTTAATAGGGATAACAGTCCCCAAAACATCAATTATACTAAAGAATAGATGCATGACATTATATTCTTAATAAGAAAACAATTAATTTCCGTGCAGCGAGTGTGTCAGGCAACGCGTTATACTCGCTGATCAGCCGCGGCTGACTGGATGAGCGTCCAGCAAGCGTCAGTAAGCTGCCAGTCTGATCACGGCCATTTGACTGGTTTAATTGGGATAACAGTCCCCAAATCATCAATCATACTAAAGAACATAATCATATCAACAGTTGCATAATAAATGAGCTAGAAATGGAGGAACACAAAACACAAAAACTGCCGAAAACCAATGGTTTCTAAGCCTTTGCAAAGGCAGACTGCCGGGCAACTAGCCAGCCACTGACAGGTCACGTGACATGCCAGTGGCGGCTCCTGCCAGCCAGCTGAAGATTGAACCCCCACTCAAAAATAAGAAGGCTGCTAAAACCATTCAGTTGCTCTCTCTTTAATATATTTATTTGAAACTCCCCCTGGCTCTGTTCTTGTTTAATATTTTGTTTTCCGTATTAAGGCGAGACACTACAGGTGAATAGGGTATTTTTTTTAAATAATAGATATCACCATGAAACTTTCTCAGTTGATTACTTACACAAGTATATATAAAAAAACATATTACAAGTTTTTGAAATTTGTATGTTTAATTACGCAAATTAGGCATTATCTCATTAAATATAGATGCCTATTTATTCCCATATTTAATGTTCCCATATTTATTCCATATTTATTCCCAATTATTAGCTGGTTGTCCTGCATCCTCAATAAACAAGCTACAGTTAGTGCAAAATGCAACCGCTAGAGTTCTTACTAGATCAAGAAAATATGATCATATAACACCAATTTTATCATCTCTACACTGGTTACCTATAAAGTTCCGTATTAATTACAAAGTATTACTATTGACTTATAAAGCTCTAAATGGTTTAGCTCCTGTGTATTTAACAGACCTTCTATCGCCCTACAATCCATCGCGCTCTTTAAGATCACTAAATTCGAGGCTTCTGGTCGTTTCTAGGATATCTAAGTCTACTAAAGGAGGGAGGGCGTTCTCACATTTATCTCCTAAACTCTGGAATAGCCTTCCTGATATTGTTCGAGACTCAGACTCGCTGTCCCAGTTTAAAACTAGATTAAAGACGCATCTCTTTAACCAAGCATTCACTTAATGTTAACCTTTTATACTACTTCTGAATCAGTTCGAATGCATTAATATTATGAACATCAGCTATGCTAATTATTTCCCATCTGCCTTTCTGCTGTTATCTCGGGACGCTAGTCCCGAGGTAAATAGCGTTCGTCAGCTCCAGTTTGTATCCAGCCTCTCAAGGAGACTTCAGATGACCCAACACCTGTGATGAGACGACTCGACGCCTGTGAAGAGATGACTCAACGCCGGCGATATGTTATGCCCTAAATTAATACATGATTATCTAACTGTATTTTTCTATGTACTTTTCCAAAATGCACTTTCTGTAAAGCTGCTTTGTGACAATGTGTATTGTGAAAAGCGCTATACAAATAAATTTGAATTGAATTGAATATGCACAATTTTGCTATATATTCGGTAGATAGATCTGACCATATGATAAAGCCAGGTGCAAAATTATTTTTTCATTTTGTTTACACACAAGATGAAAAAAGAATTTCAGAGGGATTTCAGGATATATGCTTTCATTACCTAGGAAATCAAAATATACTGTCCATAGCCTTAAAAAATCATTTCTCGCCATATTTTTTTTATGAAAATATCACATAAATCAGGCCAGGAATGATTTATAAACAAATCCCTCTGAAAATATCTTCAGAATACTGCTAAGTGTATAACTGGAAAGTTTGGTGTACATAGGTGCTACACAGGCTGAGAAGTTTCTACTGGAGAATGACAAAATACTAATTTTGAGAAAACAGCATTTAAAGATTTGTAATGCAAAAATTCATACTTTTTAGTGGAAACAACTATTTACAGACACAATATCTTATCAAATCATCAGCAACAACAATACAAACCAACTAAGTCACATTACAACTTATAACAGCATTTATGGCCTTCAAATGAACAAAAAAAAACAGTCAAAAACACACATCTAAATGTCAGAGCACATCACGTGATGCATCTGAACCAATCACGTTGTCAGAAATTGACATCAGCCAATGAGATTTCAGTTTTAGAGTTAAATGCCCGTTTTACTTTCACGATTGGTTGCTGATAAAAAGGAAATGACCATATTTGGATCCGACAACAATGTAGAGGAGAGAGAGAGCTTTCCAACGGTGTGTGTGTGATGACAGGGTGCAGATCGCGATCGCAGAGCAGCATGTTGATTTATAACGACACCTTTTTGTTGAATTCAGGAGAAATCTACAGACGCAAATGGACAAAGTGTAGTAAAATAAAGACCTAAATGTGCATTTTGGATTTTTTTCACAACACGTCTGAAAGAAAACATGTAATTGAAGACAAATAGCCCAAAATCTCAAAATTGACCAGTAAAAAAAAAAACGATGTTTTTGCCTGCCGTGTCTCGCCTTAATGACTCAATTTGTATGTTCTTACTATTTGTATCGTTAAGATTTAATAAAGGTGACCCGATCTGGCGAAATGAGTCGGAAGTCGCAACGTTCCATTTTAAGATATGGGCCAATTATGTGGAAAAACAATGAAATAATAGATTTTTTTGCTAATTTCAAAGAACAGACATTCAAAAATAATCTCCCAAAGTTTCGTAGTCCAGATAATTGAGTAAAGGTATTTAAATTACTATTAAAGTATACAAAGTTTTACTAAATTTGCTGGAAATGAACATTGCTTTTCTCAACTCCTCTCGTCACCTCTGAGCATTTCCCGGGTATCAAAAAGCTTAGACATGTACACAAATGCTGATCATTTGTCGATGGGAAGCCGATTCGACTGACCGGCACGCGATTGGTCCAGCCACCCTCCCGTCAGACTCGAAGCGAGCGATCTGTGTAAACAAGCTAGCACATCTCCTCATAAAGATTAAATATTACTAATTTGAGAAATGTCGCTGTCAAAAGAGAGCAAAGTTGCCAAAGCGTCATCAAGCCCCCTGGCCATTGCATACTGAGTCCGCATTTTTTTCGTATGCGTTTTTTCGTATTCGTGATTCGGTGGCTCTGAATTGTCAAAACACCATTCCCGATCCGATTTTTTTTATTTACATTTACATTTATTCAAATGTAAATGTTCAACGTTATCCGTTATTTATATAACGAATCAAAGTTTCGTAGACAGCGTGCAAGCGTGATTGACATAACGTGAGGTTGAAATTTTTTTTTTTTACGTGCGAAAATTTCGGATGCGAATTTCTGACTCAGTGTGCAATGGCCTTTATCTGTACAAAAATATCCGTGAGATTTGCCCAAAATCGCCAGTTGAGAAAGTAAGTTGTCCTTCTCTCTGCCCAGCTTAGAAGAAAAGAGCTGAAAGGTGAATTTAATTTGAATCTGAGTGAGTGTATTTACTGTGTATGGATGTGAGTGAGTGCAATTTTTGTGTGAGTATCTATTTATCTGCAAGGAGAATCCATTACAATGTGGTATTATGGAATAGTGTGAAAGAATGCTTGTATTTTGAAAAGAAAAGGGCTGTTCCAGGTCTCGCCCAGATGTTATGTGCTGATGGCTAAATAAAGACCAGCTCCAAGAAGGTCGTTGTACGAACCTCTTTTGTTTATTCACAAATAACTTGACATGGTGTCAGAAGTGGGCAACTTGTGAGCGGAGAAGGGAAAAGGACAGGAACTAAGTGATCGTTTTTGGGAAAAAATTAGGAGACGAGCCAGCAGAGATGGCGCAATCTACACCAACTGCTACGTTCACAATACAACCTCCAGAGCCATTCGATTTTACCAAGCCTCAAGAATGGGAGCGTTGGATTAGGAGATTTGACCGCTTTCGGCTCGCAAGCAATTTAAATGCAACGTTGGAAGAAAACCTGGAAAACACGTTAGTGTATTGTATGGGCGATGAAGCCGAAGATGTGCTTAAGGGGTTAACGCTAACTGCAGAGGAGAGGAAAAAGTACATGGATGTTAAGGCGGGCTTTGATACATTTGTGCCTAAAAGAATACAATATACGAAAGAGCTAAGTCTAATCAGCGCGTGCAGCTGCCAGGAGAAACGGTGGATTCCTTATATAACTGCTCTGTACGGATTGGCGGAACATTGCAAGTATGGACAACTACAGAATGAGCTGATACGTGACAGGTTGGTGGTCGAGCTTAGCCTGGGTTTCCCCATACTGCCTTACCGCAGCGCGATTCAATTCACGCTGAAAGGCAGTCTGGATACCATGGCCAGATTTTTCGCCTCATTTAGGGAACCAATCACAGAACGGGATCACAGAACGGGGAGGGAACAGCAAGACGATGACGACATATGTTGGCTATGAGCATTTGATAGACATTCTTAGCACCCAATAAACAGCGCCGGGCATTCGTAAACCACGCCTCAAATACGAGAAAATGTACATGTGGTTCCCAGACCCAAGTCTCAACGAGAATTGGGTCTGGCGTTAGCCAGGCTAGGTCGAGCTGAGAAACGTCTCATTGTCAGAAAAGTTACAGCTAGACAGAGATCTAATAGTCCAGTCATTTTATGAAAAAAGGTTGAACAAATTGCAACAGAAGCAAACTCAACTGATTTTGTATCCTCAATATGTCCTGAGTAAGGAAAAAAAAGCCCCGAAGAATCCCATTAGGGGAAGTTTAGAAAAAGACCCAAATATATCCCATTCATACGCATATTCATTCTTTTTCTCATGTGAATAGGGTAAAAATTTTAACCTTTAGATATCACCATGAAAATTACTGAGTTGATCACTTACATCAAGAAAAACAAAAAATGTATTAAAAATGTGTTTTTTAAAATTGTTTGTTAACATGGACAAACGGTGCATAATATAATTACGTATTCGCTAATTTGCAAAATTACCCAAACAGATCTAAACATTGGGTATAGCAGGTGAAAATGTTTTTTTTGAATCTTGTTGACATATAACAGTAAACTATTTAATATTAAGGTCCGAATGGAACCCATTTAGGCTACCCATGAACATTAATGCAGGAAGAAGTAGGCTACTTTAGAAACCAGCCTTCATTAATTATTATTGCAGAGATGGGGTTTGGGCATTGAGTGCATTGTGTACATAATTAGATTTTTTGATCCAGACACTTTTCATTTTACCTACCTTTTGTCTTCTACATTCTCCTTATCCTTGTCTCCTGTTCTTCCCCCAGACTCATCCCCCAGAAACAGTCCCACTGACCCAGCCCCAAACCCCATCTAATAATAATAAAGGCTGCTTTCTAAAGTACTTCTTCCTGCATTAATGTTCATGGGTAGCCTAAATGGGTTCCATTCAGACCTTAATATTAACCCCTTAAGCCCTGAAGGCATTTTTGGGATTTTTTGCCTGAGTGACAAACAAAAAAGTAAAGACTCGTAACTTCAAAACTATAGCAAGGAGAGTCAAAAGGTAGATATCATTTGTTAGGAAACTTTTTATATTTTTTGAAAATATAAATTATTATTACTTTTGGACAATCTAATGGTAAGAAACTGCCGATAAAAGACAAAAATATGATTATTTTTTTTTAATAATTTACATATCTTTCTTATTTGAAATGCAATAACTTAGGAAGGAAATATGGTGGCAAAATAATTTTTTTTGGTGATGTTCCCCTTATGATGATAGCATAAAGTAATCCAAAGTTACAGCACTTGGAACAAAGGGAGCCTTTTTGTTCAGTCATTGACATTTTTATAACTCTTGTTTTCTGAGTGACATGCACACATTTAAAGACTCATAACTCCAAAACTATAGAGAGGAGAGTCATAAGGTAGGTATATCATCTGTTAGAAAACTTTTTATATTTTTAGAATATATACATTTTTATTACATTTGGACAATCTAATGCTGATAAGACAAAACTATTTAAAAAAAAAATATAATATTACATATCTTTCTTATTTGACATGCAATAACTCAGGAAGGAAATAAGGTAGCAAAATAATTTGGTAACACTTTAGATTACAGCCCGGAAAGTACTGTGTAATTAAGAGGATTTTACAGTGTAACCTTCGGTAATTATAGTGTAGCTATAAAGTACTTTCATGTAAGTATAAGGGAACAATATTTTAAGTATGGGGAATAAAGGGGTAATGTAAAGTCTGAATAAGTTAATAAGAATAAGGGGAGAAAGTGACGGTGCTAGTAAGTGCTCTAATGTTGATGCTGTGCATGCAAAAAGTTACAAGAAAACCCAAATTTCCTTCAAAGTTTCAGCCAAAAGCACAATTTTAACCGGCTACCCTTTGGCATAGCTTCAGCCCCAGAGCACGTTCAAAGGATGATGATGACAGAAGTGACCGGTAGTCAAGAGGGGGTACTGTGTCACATGGATGACATCCTGGTCTGGGGACAGACGCAGGGCGAGCATGATGTGCGGCTACAGGCGGTGCTTGAGAAGGCACAAAAGGCCGGTATTACGCTCAACATGGACAAATGTGAGCTTGCACGCCATACTGTCAGATTCCTAGGTCATGTGATTTCAGCAGATGGAGTGAAGCCAGATCCGGAGAAGACGAGAGCTGTGCAAGAGATGGACGCACCCAAAAATGTCAGTGAACTTAGGAGTTTTCTGGGCATGGTCAATCAGCTGGGCCGTTTCCTGCCTAACCTTAACCATATCGATGCGTAGTGTATTAAACAGTTTCTATCTATGCAATAGTTTATTCAGCTATTTCTTTTAACAGTTTTAAATTTCAGTTAATGTGCGCGTGAAGAACAATGACAGTGCTCTGACTCTACTCTAGTGCTGTGATCTAACAGACACACGGTAGAAAGTAACATGATTAAGTTACAGCAATAAAGTCCAGCATTATATAGTTGTTTTATGCGAAAACCATAGACCTTTATCTACAGATCAAGTATAATAATAGTAACACTGAATCATCTTGGAGAGAGTTTTATCAGTGTTGACTGTCGTATCCAAACGCGTCGCGCTGTTTGATGCTGAGTGGAGAATGACTGACAGCCGCAGCGGAGGGAAAAGTTTACATGATCTTGAATTTAATGCCTTAAATATTAATTTATATCTCACATTATAATATATATAATTGCTTCAGAACACTTATAATAAGAGTGCACGAAAACTTTATGGTGCTTTAGAATGTTTTTGTGCATTTTGTGGGGCTTAACAATAACACAATTGATCGTAAAGCCCGCCTACTTTGATTTGATTGGTCATCTCAAATATTCTGACATTGATGAGCTGTGACAGACCAATGAGGCTCAGATGAACACACACACACACACACACACACACACACACACACACACACACACACACACACACGCACACACGCACACGCACACGCACACACACAAACACACACACACACACACACACACACACACACACACACACACCCTGTCCTCTGTTTCTGACGTGCTCTCTGCTCGCGCGGCGCTGCGGATTGAAGATAAACGCGCTGAATCTGATTATAACAAGACTGAAGCAAACACGAATTTGTGTAGCTTACACTTAATCACACATTTTTAGTGGGGCGAGGCAGAAGTTTAGGGAATTTGATTACAATATTTCAGATAGCCCGTCGGGCAGGCCGGTTATGCATTTTGGTAGCCCGACCTGAAAACACAATAGCCCCGGGACATCGGGCAGGCGATTTTGCGAGCCCTGTGTATTATAAAATAAAGCTAAAGTAAACTAGCCAGAAAATATTACATATACACCATACACTTTCTTTTAGTTCATGTAATACATAGACAGCTACATAGGCTAGCACAACCCAAAAACACCAGCTTAAACAATTTAGAATTTTTTTTGTTACTCCTGCATTTTATTATACCGAATGTCCTGGTGTTTTTTTAGCTTGTTTTTTGTATTGTTGCTGATGCATAAATTTGTTGAAAAAATGAGAATCGTGTAAGAGAATCATGATCTCAATTCCCATGGCGAAAAATCGTGATTCACATTTTAGCAAGAATCGTGCAGCCCTATGTGAAAGGTTCAGCTGTTTTATCCTGGGAAAACCATTCTAGCTGGAAACTGACCATAAGCCGTTGGCGAGTCTGCTGGGCGGGCGACTCATGAGATACGATTATACAGTCAATCATGTCCCTGGCAAAAGCCTGTGGACAGCCGACACCTTATCTCGTGTTCCCCTAAGAACCGCAGATGCACACACCGATACAAGCCTACTAGAGGACATCAACACCAGGGTTTCCGTTGTCCGGTAATTACCGGACATTGGCCGGGAAAAAAATTAAATGTCCGACAAAATTAAACCTCTCCGGTCAAATTGTCCGATTAAAATTGCCTATTAATCCTGCCCCCCTAACACAATCTGAATTTGAGAATAAGCCTAAAATGTATAAAGCAAAAATACACCGACCTTTGGCTATGTTATAAAGGAACAGGCTCTACCGTTTGAATGTTATTAAACAACATCGCATGCTGCATTTCAAATAAAGCGCACGCCTAAAACGGCTGTAATATAGACATAAACAACGAACGATTGAGTGAGACGTTTCAAATATGGCCAGGCCCAGGCAGACTAGCCTTAAAAGCTTTTTTCAGAGGCCAGACGCGACGGACGATGGTGAATCAGGAACGCCTGAAGCGTCAGATGTCCAGAGCCTGACAGCTCCACCACCACCAGAGAAAAAGTCGAAATTGAGGGCGTATCGGTCGGAATGGAGTGGCAAGTTCCCATGGCTAAGATGTGAGGTAGTTGATGGTAACGAAAAAATGTTCTGTTCGCACTGCGAAAAGGCAGGACGACGCAACGGATTCACAAGAGGGTCAAATAATTTGAGAATGTCTGCTCTCATTGAACATAGTCGGAGCAATGACCATGTTGCGGCGCTCAATTTAACGCCACAGCAGGTTGCGATGAAAGGCCACTGTGACAAGGCCACGGAAACTTCTAAGAAAAAACTATGCTCTCAGCTCAAAATTGTATTCCACATGGCAAAACATGATCTCCCATCTAACCATTTTGTAGCACAGACTGAGCTACTGCAAGCTCTCGAGGCTCCAGATTTCGTCACTACCGATGGCATTTATTGCCACAGCGACTCAGTGGATGATATGGAGAGGGCATTAGAACACGTCGTGGTGGAACAGATCCGTGAAAAACTGAAAAACAGTGACTTCATTGGAATAATAATTGACGAAACTGTAAATATCACTGTGAACAAAAAGTTAATCATTTATCTAAAGCTGGAAATTAAAGGAAAGGTGGAGACATGCTTTCTTGGAAATTATGATGTGGACTCCGGGACCGCAAGATGCATTTATGATCGCGTTGTTGCGGTGCTTCGCGAAATGAATATAGCACTGTCCCGTGTCATTGGCCTGGGTTCAGATGGTGCAAGTGTAATGATGGGAAGGCATTGTGGGGTGGGTGCTTTGTTTAAGCAAGCGAATCCCTTTTCTATCCAGGTGCACTGCGTTGCCCACAGGGCTGCACTTGCTGCGCTGGACGCAGCGAAAGCTGTGGAAAACATCAGAGCTTACAAAAACACGATCTCCTCAGTGTACTCCTTCTACAGACACTCTGCCACCAGAACATCCCGGCTCCGCCAATTAACAGCTGCACTCAGTGATGAGGACATGGTCAGCCTCAAGCAGCCGTGCACAGTCCGCTGGCTATCCCTACACAGGGCTGTGGAGGCCATGAAGCACAACTGGGCAGCTGTGGCCATGGAACTTCATGAAGAGGCCGTGGGAGGAAATGCCCAAGCACAAGGGCTGCTTGGTCAAATCCAGACCTACAGCTTCATAGCCCTGACTCACGCACTGTCCGATCTACTACCAGTGATGACAAAACTGAATTTAGTTTTTCAAAAAGACAACGTCAATCTTTCCAGCATCCGACCAATAGTGCAAGCATCTGTCGCGGCATTTACACAGTTACGAAATGTGCCAGGTCCAGAAGAGGAGACATTCCAGGCGGGCTATAAAGACGGCACATACAAGGATGTCAAAGTGACCAATTCAAGCGACCGCTCCATTCAAACTTTCAAAAAAGCCAGGGAACGCTATGTTCAACATCTGATAGATGCCTTGCAAGATCGGTTCCCCGAGGATTGCATGGATCTACTTCACTGCCTCGATTCCCTTCTGAACCCCTCTAGATATCCGCAGACACATAGTGGTAAGTAGGATCTGTTGATTTATTATACGGGTCATTCTACAGAAACGTCCCCTTATGGTATGGCAAGATGTCATTTTACAGATTTTTCTAACATTTAAACTTACACGACATTATTAGATTAGCCTACTAAAAAATTAAAATATAAATAAAAATGTATATTTGTGCATTTATTTAAAGACGGCATGTGCCTTTTTTGTCACATGCGGTGTTACCTTTGGCAATTTCAAAGGTTTTATGAAATATTATATAAAAAAAATTCAGCATAATGTCGTCAGAGTTACCTAATAATAATAATAATAATAAACAACAAATAAGGAGATTGTTTTATTTATTTTAATCAGGTTTGTTCAAAGTGCTTAAATGAGGTTAGTTCGTTTGCTAGTTCAGAATTAAATGGATGTAAAATTATTATTGTCACATGTGACATTGTATTTAATGTGACAATTTTTTATATTTTATAGTATAACTATATCAAATATATTTGATAGTTATTTTTACAATATACATTATTGTATTTTAAATGGTGTAAAAACTTCTGTGGTGGAATTCTATAGAATTCATAAAAATCAAATATTGCCACATTGATGGCTCAAGAAGGTGTAATTTTTCAAATAACATTGTTTTATTTTAAAATGTAAAGAAATGGTAACCCTAAAGTGTTTAAGTGTAATATTTTTGTTAAGTCTAGGGACAGAAAAATGGACATTTCCATAGAATGACCCATACAGGCCTATTTAGGCTATAATAAGCGCAGCATTCTTTTGTAGGCCTATAATTTTAATATCGTTCTCATCACCTATTATATTATCTTATAGCTCTTCAAGAATATGCAGAACCAGCGATCAGAAGGGTTATTTCCCATTTTACAAGCATTGAGTCTGCGGACACTGCTCCTCTTATCGATGCCGTAAGCCTGCGACGTGATGCCCTCGCTGTCATGACAGCGCTCCGTGGCTATGGAGGATTGCATTTCTCCACAGCCTGCGAAGTCCTCATATGCGATTTCAACGAATTGTATCCAGAGTGGACCAAGCTCGCTAAGATAGCCTGTGTAATCCCTGTCTCGAGTGTTCCTGCAGAGAGGGGGTTCTCGCTGCAGAATCGGATAAAGACAAAGCAGCGAAGTCGCCTTGCGGAGAACAAGGTCACGCGGCTTATGCGCATTGCAAGTTGTGGAGAGACACTGGGAACTTTTGATTTTAAAGTCGGCAGCTGCACATTTCAGCACTGCAAAACAGCGTAAAAAGTAGCCTAAAATGACGCGAGACAGTGTAATAGGCCTAGTCATTTGTTTGTTCCAGTTAATTTGACAAGGAGTCATTTCACGGTGGCCAATTTAAATGTCACCAGCTAAATGAGATGCTACTTAGAGTGTATATAATTAAATTCGTTTGAGTAAAAACAATATTCAGATATTGTATGTGGGGAAGGGGGATTGGTTTGTTAAACTAATGTGAAACCATAGTAAAAACAATTGGCGTTGATTGACGCCAATCAGACGTTCATGTTTTCCGTTTATTTGAAAGTTATGCTAATAAACATATTGCATTCTATACGGCCTGATTATGTCATTTTTTAAGTTACATAGCCTGCCTCCAGTTTTCCTCAACTTGACTAATTAAGAGGCGATATTTGACCGGCATATCATCAAAATGTCCGTTAAACTAAACCTCTGCCGGTCACTTTGACCGGCACCATTTTTTTCTAGCGGAAACTCTGATCAACACCTATGTAGACTCTGTCATCTGCAACATTCCTGCCAGTGGAGATTATCTGAGCAGCTTACGCGAGCACCTGAAGGCAGACGGCACATGCTCTGCACTGATGAAGTACTGCACAGACTGCTGGCCTGACAAAAGCCAACTGCAGGGAGAGACATTACTGGCCCGAGAGAACAGTGCTGACTATACATGATGGACTGCTGCTGCGGGGCACAAGGCTCGTCATTCCATCCACCTTACAAGGTGATGTGCTACAGAGACTACATGAGTGACACCTGGGAGTGACAAAGTGCAGGGGCTTGGCCAAACAGACGGTATGGTGGCCAGGGCTCAGCAGCCAGCTGAATGACATGGTACTAAAATGTAGAACCTGCATTCAAGAGAGAAGGAACGTCAAAGAGCCGGATGTCGACGGAGATGCCAGACAGGCCATGGCAAACGGTGGGAGTGGACCTATTCACGCTGAAAGGCAAGACTTACCTACTTGTAGTAGATTACTTCTCAAGGTGTGTGGAAATTGCGCTGTTGTCACCCACAAGGTCTACAAATGTGGTGGTGCACCTGAAATCCATGTTTTCTCGTCATGGAATTTGTGAAGTTCTTAGAAAGGACAATGGGCCCCAGTTATCTGGTAGCCATTTTAAAGCCTTTACAGCAGAGTATGGCTTTGTGCACATTACGAGTAGCCCCAAGTTTCCCCAGAGCAATGGGGAGGCGCTGTGAACGCGCTGTGAAAAACCTACTAACAAAGGCATCAGACCCATATCTAGCATTGCTGGCTTACAGAGCAACCCCTCTACAGAATGGCTATAGTCCAGCGGAGCTGTTGATGGGGCGCCGCCTCCGCACTACAGTTCCTGCCCTTCCAACCTTGCTGACTCCAGTCTTGCCTGACTACAACGTGCTGGAGGCTAAAGAAAGGGAGAAGAGGGGGAACGACACAAAATACTTCAAAAAGAGACACGGCGCGAGAAATCTGGACCCACTAGTACCTGGAGAGGATGTGTGGATCACTGATTCACTAGTTCAGGGCACAGTGATATCTACACACAACACCCCTCGCTTGTATATCGTCCAGGTGCCTCAGGGCATGCCGAGTAGAAACCGACATCACTTGGTGCCACTGCAGACCAACAGTGGGGTGGTCGACGTTGATGATGTACTTTTTATGTACTTTTTGTCTCTTAATTGTTTTAACCCTGTATTGCACATACGTGATATCTGTGATTGAATATTATGTATGGACATGATATGATGTTACTTTTGCACACGCAGATATTAGAAAATGGTGATTTGCTATTTGCACAGGTCTTTGAGTAGCCTAAATGTTTTATGTACTTTTTGTCTCTTCATTGTTTTAACCCTGTATTGCACATCCGTGATATCTGATTGAATATTATGTATGGACATGATATGATGGACATGATATGATGTTACTTCTGCACAAGCAGATGCTAGAAAATGGTGATTTGCTATTTGCACAGGTCTTTGAGTAGCCTTAATGTTCTATGTATTTTTGTCTTTTAACTGTTTTAACTCTATACCTGTGTTTTGTCTCTGTTGTAATCTATTTGCAGCAATCTCTTTATATCCAAAACAAATTTTTGAGGTTAGAAAGCCGCAGAGACTTGATTTGTGATTAATTGATTGATTCAAAGAAAGGGAGATGTGGTATTATAAAATAATAGTGTGAAAGAATGCTTGTATTTTGAAAATAAAAGGGCTGTTCCGGGTCTCGCCCGGATGTTATGTGCTGATGGCTAAATAAAGACCAGCTACAAGTACGAATCTCTTTTGTTTATTCACAAATAACTTGACATTTGATTAACCCAATATTTAACTGTTGGTGTCTCCGTTATGAATTTGTTACACTGTTATTGTCAACTAGCCTACACAAAGATATGATTGCATAGACAAGCATTATTTGTTCTCGGTTTCCTTGTCTCTCTGCCTCTCTCACTTTCTCTTACACACACACACACACACACACACACACACACACACACACACACACACACACACACACACACACACACACACACACACACACACACACACACACTCTCAAGCAAAAATTTTGCACCTCTGTTCAATCTTTCTGATTTTAATCTTTAAGATAAAAAAAAAGACAATAATTGATCAATTCTGTATTTTACAAAAGAGAAACCAAAAATGTTTAAGAACAAAACAATCCTTACCTTCCATAAACACTACGGACATAAAGAACAACGAAATGCCTTTCATATTGCTGTAGATTTCAGTAAATTAGGGGGTTTCCAAAGATGCTCGGTGGATATTATTTGTAATGATCTTCAGTTTCTGGGCGTGTCAGAGTCGCACACGATCGACAGAAAGAATAACACACTGAAAAAGACTGCAGATTGAGATCAACGAAGAGACTTTAAAACGACTGAGAATGTAGTGATGAAGTTTTTTGATTATATCTGTTCTGCTGAAAGAATTTACGGGTCTTTATCTTCTGTTATTCTGAAAGTAAAAAGCGCTGAAGTTCCCTGACACGGCCGCTTCTTCTGTTGATTTGATTGGCGGTTGGCATCCAGCAAATGCCATATTACCGCCACCTACCGGACTGGCGTGTGGAACAGTAGATTGTAAACAGTAAAGAAAGGGGAAACCTTAAATCGTCTCTATTAACCCAGATTCTTCAGATAATTAGTTCAATGTTTGTAAATTACCCACGCATTACCTTCTAAGAGGTTTCTTTTAGATTCCTGCCCAGCCATTTGAGAGGCGCTTATAATCGACGCGCTCGCCTTCTAAACCATCAGAAAGTAGCACAGAAGAAGTTGTTGTTTGTGTAGTGTAGTGGTGAAGTGATGGCGTGATGATGAGTCCCAGCGGAGGACCCAAGCAATCCGATTGGTTCAAAGTATGTTTTATGGGTAATCGCTTAAGTGCCTGATTACAAATAGTTATCACTTTATTATAAGTCGTTTGAACTACGTTTTATCGTCCATTAATGTCTTTTAACATATGTTTCATATAGCCTACTAGTATATAGCCGAAACTATATTCTGAAACTAAACATTTCTCGTTCTCTCCGGAACAACTTTAATATAGTTTTAGTTTTTGTCAAACATTTCTTGGAAAGAGATAGATGGTTTGTGATGGTTGTTAATGTGACTATAGGCGACATATACCAGTTTTTATTTTTGGACTGAATTAAAAAAAAAAAATTTTTTTAAAAGATTTTGTTTTATTCAGCATCCAAAGTATTCGTTAAGCGACCCAAGCCAACCAGCCACGAGGTGAATCACAACCTTACATTATTATTATTATTATTATTATTAACTATTATTTTAAGCAAAAAAAAATTTATAACCAGAAGGTAGGCTACTAGACTGAGCAGGCCAATGTCTTTGGTTAGCGAAAGATCTACAATCCTATATATGAGAAATATAAAACTATTAATTTAAAGTTGTTTATTATAGAAACAACATTACGTCTATAAATATGCAAAATATGAATATACACAAATATTTAAGTAATTTGTGAGCTTAGGGAGTCTGACTCGATTATATCATAGGCTTTATGCCGAGCGTCACGCGACCAAACCGGAAAACAGATCGCATCGCTTCCGATTCAGGTCTTTTGTATGTACTTCATGAAAATTTTTGCGGTTTTACTCAAGATAACTTAAAAGGAGCACGCAAAAATGAGCATAACCAATGTACCTCGCATGTGCAGATTAATATTTAAAAGTTTTTTTAATTTTTCTTTTTCTCACTAACGTTTAGATATTTAAATAGCATAAAACACCAATAACAAAGTGAACTTAGTAGGTTAGCTGATTACCTTAAAAATCCATAGATCCATAGATATCTTAGTTAGTTTTTACGGCCGTTAACACTTTCTCTGACAAGCGGATGTAATGAGACCCGTTTCCCGGTTTGGTCACGTGACGCTCGGCATAAAGCCTATTCACAGTGCTTCATGGAAGTGGGCGGAGATAAAGACCTATTTTGAGGCACTTTCAAGATCACAACGGTGCGCAACGTTTTGCTACGGTTTCCGGGTTGAACGTCATGTTTCCTGGAAACGGCTTGCACTGGTGTGCAACGGGGTTTGAGATGCGTTTTCTTTTGTTTGGTGGGCGTGTCAGAACTGCAGTCCAATCAGCAGTAACATGTATATACAGCACGCGGTATTAAAGTAAACGCGCACAATGGAAGTAATTTACAAATGTGTTTGATACGCAACAACTGAGGATATTAGAAGACATGTTTGTCGTAAGTATTATTGTAAAAATATAGGATATCAACATAATGATGTAGTTGTTTATATTTTTAGTTTCATTGCAAGTGTATGAAATTTGGTATAGAAATAAACAATGCATGTAAAGTGCTTTTCCTAAAAATGAGAAAGAAAATACAGGTTATTAATAAAACAGTATGAACAACAAATAAAATCAGTATGTGAGGCTAAATAGATGTGTTTTTTATTAGGTAAGATGTGCTTCCATTTCAGTTTCCACAAATCCCTTCACTCGATTGGGATGTTCTCTTGTGTTCTGGGCGGCAAGTGCAGTAACTGTAACATCGGGCACATTTTTTAGTATTAAACATATTTATACCGACTTCATCATGCTCCGAAAATTTTTCACAAAGAACACAAAAAGCCTTCTCAGCTGCCGTAGTTGCAACTCTTGCGTCATCACAACAGTGCGTTCAACGCGTCACCGTTTCTGTTTAAAAAACGTTCTGCAACGTTTTGTCGGCGGTGGCGCTGAACGCAGCCTTGCTGCTCGCTCGCTTCAACTCTCTGATTGGTGGAATTTTCTTTACCGCATCATGGGTAGTGTAGTTTTCACCAAGAATTCCGCTATTAAATACAATTATTTTAAACAATAAGTTCAATTAACAAGATGGCTTAAAAAAAAAAATCTAATAGGCTACAATCGATTAACAACCTTGGAGCTCACAACAGCTCTCTAAAGGTTTATCTGCTATTGTTAAAAGTCAATTTTCACTGTGGAGAAAATTAGTTCCCTTTCGTCCTGGGAACTCCGACGTGTCGTCGGGGGAGTTCCCTGACGAAATTGGGATCACGCTAGGGAGACCAATCGACTTCGAGTGAAACTAAAACGAGCCAATGAATATTGGCATGCAAGATTTGCATTCCGCGACCCGCCTGCCAGTGCGGGTATAAAGGGCGGAAGCAAACGCATAGACAATGCTTTTTGCTTCGGAGCCGACCAGTTGTGTCCTCTGAGTGGAATGAGCTTGTAGACTGCGAGTCTGCTGTTTCCTGAGATGACTCTCTGTGCTGGTGTGACGGCGCTTCAGCGGTCTTCGCGATCTCCCGTCTGCTGCCTGCTACTACACGCGCTGTGTTTACAAAGAGCTGTTTTAACAGCTGGTATACGGTTGAGTGCACGCAGCGGGCTTGCAGTTTCCCCGCTGTGTTGCCGCGTTGATCCCTGTGTGCTTCAGCACATCTAAAGAGTTATTTCTCTGAAAGAGCAACACGGTGAAGATCGCGTCCTTTTCAGGATGACGTTTCACCTGTGTATTTCTGGATGCGGTCGTTTCCTGTCCTCATTTGACGGCCACGATCACTGTTTCACATGCCTGGGCTTAAGTGTGTTGAGACTGCGTTCGTGGGTGGTTCATGTTCTCTCATGAGAGCATGACCACGTCGGCGCGTTGTTCGTCTCCCCTTTCTCGTAAAGGCTTGAGCCGTTCAGCGTGCCGTGTGCCGTCGAGCCGCCGGCTGACAGCGCGGGTTGTCACGGTAACCCAGCGCGCGTCATTCGGCGCGCTAGATGCGCGGTCGAGACTCAAGTGCCTCAAACGAGGTGGAGTCCCTTTGCATATTCCCCGATCTAGTTCCTCTTCTGCAGAAGAGGCCTACTTTGGCTAATAGCATTGGTGATCTGAGGATTACAGTGGGGGTACCCCTCACTCCTCTAGCGCATCGCAAACATGCTGAAACTGTGTTCCTGGGTGGTTTATGCTCTCTTATGAGAGCATGACCACGTCGGCACGTTGTTTGTCTTGAAAGAGCGTTCAACGTGCCGTGTGTCATCAAGCTTGATGGCCACGTTCACTGTTTTGTGCATGCCTGGCAGCTTACGGGTGGAATTACTGGTGGTTCTCATGAGGAACCAAGTGTTTCATTCGGGGCTCCAGGGGAGGATCAGATGTCGATCGCTGCATCGGAGAGAGGGCTGTTACACTCTGGATATGGTGGTACTGAGTTCCCACTGTAGTGGTGTGTGCGCTCATGCTAATCAGGTCCAGACTTGACAGCCACACTTCTACTGGCCACACACTGGCTACTCTGGGGGCGCTGTGCAACGCGTGTTGCTTTGCCCCGCCCCCGTGTTTGCCTGGATGTGTGTGAAAAACTTTTTTCAGTATGGAGGCATATTGGTGCCAAAATCTGTGAAAATTTTTCCTCTCTCACTACCCTTGTTGGTGGGTTTGCTAATGGCAGACCACCTCTTCCCTGCATGTGATGGTCAGTGTAGACCAAAGAACACGCAGTGCACAAGGGTAGTTCTGAGTCGGGGTTGAGCTGTGCTTAGTGACTACCGTGATTTTAGTCACAGCACTGGCCCTCGGTCAGACGATGTCCACACTGTGGTCCAGAAGTTTCCCAGGGCTAACCTTGTAGACGTACGAGACATCGCCAAAGTTTTCTTTCTCGATGCTCCTATTTCTCAAGGTTTGCCCTGTTTCGGTGACACTGTTGGAGACTGTGCCCAGCGGCTCTCCACAGTTTAGAAGCAGGCTGAGGAAACTACGAGCTTTACTCGATGTGCTTCCGAGTCACCAATGCTCCTCCTCAGTCTGTTTGTCACCAAGGGTGTCAGTCCCCTGTGGAAGCTGTCACAGCTAGCTCTACTGTGACGTCTAGCTTTGCAGGAAGACGGCGCCACCTGTCTCGGCAGCTGAGACAGGTGACCCAGCGTTGTAGGGAATTGCTCTCTCGGAGACGGTGCACGCACCTCTCCCTCCCCCGGGGGAGGACGGGGTGGAGTATCTTTCATTCTGTTCCGCCGCTGGCTCCCCGTAGTCCAGTGGTACCCTCATTTTCTAGAGCAGTTTCGTCCATCTCTGGGTCACGAGGGTGCGGACTGCAGTGAGCAACGCTCCCATGCCTTGCCACTCCTTTCCCCCTCTTCCATTTCTTAGATGTCAGTGACGCCGCCACGGCCTCGTCGCTCTCGTCTCCCGCTGGGCAAGGAGGCGCGAAAACCTGGACTCGACGCCCCCGAGCCTCGTTCCTCGTTTCCCCTCCTTCCTTCGCCTCCGTGGAAACAGGTAGGTGTTGCTTTGCACACTCAGACCTCTCTCTCGGCCGCAGTAATGCCTCCGGAGTCCGGTCCCTGTCTTCCACCCCGCTGCCCCTCCGCGGGTACGCCGGTGGTCCGAGTGGGCTCCTTGGCACGTTTCCTCGAAGCCTGGTTAGCGCTTCCGAGACCGTCCCGTTGGCTCACCCGCACTATCCGGTTCGGCTATGCAATTCAGTTTGCCCGCCGGCCTCCCAGGTACAGAGGCGTCCACTTCACCCGGGTGCGGAGTGTAGATGCCTCTGTCCTGAGGGAAGAATCGACGTCCTGCTGGCGAAGGACGTGTTCGAGCCGGTCCCTCCAGCCGAGATGAGGTCGGGGTTTTACAGCCCTTACTTCATTGTACCCAAGAAAGGCGGGGGGTTACGACCAATCCTGGACCTGCGAGTTTTGATTCGGGCCCTGCACAAGCTCCCATTCAAAATGCTCACGCAGAAACGCATCTTCGAGTGCATCCGTCCCCGGGATTGGTTTGCAGCGATCGACCTGAAGGACGCGTACTTTCATGTCTCGATTCTCCTTCGACACCGCCCCTTTCTGCGGTTCGCTTTCGAAGGTCGAGCATACCAGTACAAGGTCTTACCTTTCGGCCTGGCCCTGTCGCCCCGTGTCTTCACGAAAGTCGTAGAGGCGGCCATTGTTCCCATGAGAGAACATGGCATTCGCATTCTCAACTATCTCGACGACTGGCTCAAAATAGCTCACTCGCGAGATCTGTTGTGCGAACACAGGGACCTGGTGCTCCAGCACCTCAGCCGTTTGGGTCTTCAGGTCAACTGGGACAAGAGCAAACTCTGCCAGTGCAGAGGATCTCTTATCTTGGTATGGAGTTGGACTCGGTCGCTCAGACTGCGCGCCTCACCGAGGAGCGCGTCCAGTCAGTGCTCAACTGCCTCAAGTCCTTTCAAGGCAGGTCAGCGGTCCCACTGAAACAGTTTCAGAGGCTCCTGGGGCATATGGCAGCCGCAGCCGCGGTTACGCCGCTCGGTCTGCTCCATATGAGACCGCTTCAGCACTGGCTTCACGATCGAGTCCCGAGATGGGCGTGGCAGAGCGGCACGTTCCGGGTCAACATTACCCCGCACTGCCGCCAAACCTTCAGTCCTTGGTCAGACCCTGCGTTTCTACGGGCCGGACTGCCCCTAGTCCAGGTCTCCAGGCATGCTGTGGTTTTCACAGATGCCTCTGCCAACGGATGGGGGGCCACGTACAACGGGCATATAGTTTCAGGTCTGTGGACGGGGCCTCAACTGCATTGGCACATCAACTGCCTAGAGTTGCAAGCAGTACGCTTAGACTTGTCTCGCCTCAAGGGGCTGCTTATGCACAAGCACGTACTGGTCCGTACGGACAGCACTGCGACCGTTGCGTACATCAACCGTCAGGGTGGTCTACGCTCCCGTCGTATGTCACGACTCGCCCGCCATCTCCTCCTGTGGAGTCAGAAGCATCTGAGGTCGCTTCGAGCCATTCACATCCCTGGTGTGCTCAACCGTGCAGCCGACGAGCTCTCGCGGCAGCCACCTCTTCCGGGAGAATGGCGACTCCACCCCCAGACGGTCCAGCTGATATGGGGAGTCTTCGGAGCCGCTCAGGTAGACCTGTTTGCCTCTCCGGACACGACTCATTGCCGGTTGTTTTACTCCCTGACCGAGGGTTCTCTCGGCACGGATGCACTGGCGCACAGCTGGCCTCTGGGTGCAAAGTCAGGGAGGACGAGGAGCAGGTCCTGCTCGTTGCGCCGTATTGGCCCAACCGGACTTGGTTCGCGGAACTCATGCTCCTCGCAACAGCCCCTCCTTGGCCCATTCCTCTGAGGAAGGACCTTCTTTCTCAGAGACGGGGCACCTTGTGGCACCCGCGTCCAGACCTCTGGAGACTTCATGTCTGGTCCCTGGACGGGACGCGGAGGTTCTAGGTGGCCTACCACAGGGTGTGGTAGACACCATCACTTCCACCAGAGCCCCCTCTACGAGGCGCCTCTATGCGTTGAAGTGGAACCTGTTCGTCGATTGGTGTTCTCCCCGCCGGGAAAACCCCCGAACTTGCCCGATCGGAGTCGTGCTTTCCTTCCTGCAGGATGGGTTGGAGCGAAGGCTGGTCATCAGATTCCTTATGGGTGCTAGGAGGCTGAATCCACCTCGTAGTGTGCACCCTTACCCTCTTGGGACTTAACTCTAGTGCTTAGCGCACTCCAGAGGCCCCCTTTTGAACCCTTGCCTACAGTTGAGTTAAATATCTTGTCTATGAAGACAGCTCTCCTGCTGGCTTTGGCTTCTTTTAAGAGGGTAGGGGATCTGCAGGCATTTTCGGTCGACGAATCGTGCCTAGAATTCGGACCGGGCCTTTCTCACGTTGTCCTGAGACCCCGGCTCGGATACGTGCCCAAGGTTCCTACCACCCCGTTTGTGGATCAGGTAGTGAACCTGCAAGCGCTGCCCCTGGAGGAGGCAGACCCAGCCCTAGCTTTTCTCTGTCCCGTCTGCGCCCTGCGCGGTTACGTGGACAGAACGCAAAGCTTCAGGACCTCAGATCAGCTCTTTGTTTGTTACGGAGGCCAGCAGAAGGGGAAGGCTGTCTCCAAGCAGAGGTTATCCCACTGGTTAGTGGATGCTATCGCCCGGGCTTATGAGTCCCAGGGCGTGCCTTGCCCACCTAGGTTGACGGCTCACTCTACTAGGAGTGTTGCATCCTCCTGGGCTTTGGCGCAAGGCGCCTCGCTGACAGACATCTGTAGAGCTGTGGGCTGGGCGACACCTAACACGTTCGCTAGGTTTTATAGCCTCCGTGTTGAACCTGTTTCCTCCCGCGTACTCGCTACGGCCGGTAGCGCGAGGAATTAGGTTATGTCGGCTTGCTACGCCATTCCCGCCCCATGGGCCGGATACGTGCGTCCTTTTACTCCGTTGGTTCCCCAACATCGGCTAACCTCGTGAGTTCCTCCATCACCCCTTCGGCTCCAGGTGAGGCGGGTCGCCCGGTGCCAGGTCTAGTACCTCTCGTAGGAGTTGTTGTTAGACTGGGTGGCCTTAACAGTTGTCCCTTCGGTGACCCATTTTTCCACGGTCCTGCTACCCTCCGGGTTAGCTCCGTGTCTTCCTCTCGACAGATCCTTCTGTCGTCCTTGCTGAGTACGCTCCCACCCCTCGGGCTGGGACTACCTCAAGGACTTCTGTATGTTGCACTACCCTACGGGTTAGTACATACGTGTATTCCAGTGCCTCCCTTCGGGCGGGCAGGGGCTCCGCAGCGTTCCCTCCTACGGGTGGGGCACGCTTTCCCAGTGTTATCCAAATCCACTGAGTGGGTCTTGCGGAACAGCAGTGTGATTTTTCCTAGCTAGCTCCCGCATCTTGTTCAAGAAACTGCTGCAGGGTAGCTTAGCTGGGCACTGGAAGGGGTCAGCACCATGGCGTGTTGTTAGGGATCCCAATTTCGTCAGGGAACTCCCCCGACGACACGTCGGAGTTCCCAGGACGAAAGGGAACGTCTTGGTTACATATGTAACCCTCGTTCCCCTGGCAGGCGGGTCGCGGAATGCAAATCTTGCATGCCAATATTCATTGGCTCGTTTTAGTTTCACTCGAAGTCGATTGGTCTCCCTAGCGTGATCCCAATTTCGTCAGGGAACTCCCCCGACGACACGTCTCCGTTCCCTGTACTCAGGGAACGAGGGTTACATATGTAACCGAGACGTTTTTACTTCTGGAACCCGACTGCTGCACTCTATATTCTAAATGTTTTCTTAAATATACTCCTTTAGGAATGTATTAAAAATATTTGTGTATGATAAGTTCTTTTTGCATTTTTACAGAATATGTTGCCTTGAAGTCATTAATTGTTGAATGCAGCACACCACACTGTTCGCTCTAGTAAAAAAGGCATGTACAACCGGCACGTGAGTCTAGCGAAGTCAATACCCCGTACCAATCAGAGGCAGATCCTTCGAAGGCCGATTGCACAGTTGAAGGGGGAGGATTGGAATCCACTGTAATGAATGAGTGATTATAATCAAGGTATTCATCAATATTTTTCCTTCTAAATATCAAATGAGTTGAATTACTTCTCTTGAGATTTTACTTTGTTATAAGTTACCAGTGTGATTACTGAAATGCTCTATTCATGTATTCTCTAATGTCTGTATTTGATATCTGAATGCAGTAACAGTGCTTGCTCATTTAGCCTGACATCCAGAAATGATGAAATATGGACTTGTTTTGTGTTTGAGAAAGGTATTCAAGTGTTAAAATACAAGGGTTATTGAACCCAATAGTTTAAGGGACCATTTCTTTGTTAAAGGAGCTGTATGTAAGATTGTGGCCAAAACTGGTACTGCAATCACTTTCAAATTACTGCATCCCCTCCCCCTCCTCCCTGACTCGGGGTTGCCAGATAGGCTGCAGGATCCAGCCGGAACGTGTGTAGCTGCAGCTGTGGTAACCAGAGCAGAGCTGGCAACCCGGATGCCGCAACACTACTGACTCTGTGATTGGTAGATAGGTGGAGGGTGGCACAACAGACCAAAACACAAAATGACAACATCAACATCAGTTGAGGGCTGCAACTTCACTTTTTAAATGACAATATCCTGGCCAGACTACTGTTGTCAGTGGTATAAGTATTTGAAATGAACATGATTTCTTAATGTCTAGTGACATATCAGGGCCATTTTATGATTAATTGAAATACATTTCTTACATACAGCTCCTTTAAATACTTAGTTTCCAATTAGACTAAAGTTTAGCTCCCCTTGAGAGAAAGAACGTATTATCTTGATGTATTGAGAGGACTCTCATGTTTATAGTTAGAGCCTGGCCAAATCCAACCTTGGAAAAGCTGTGTCTGTGTGTGTGTTAGTCTTCTTGGTTACAGGTTAAAGTCCCCATGAACCGGAAGTTGCAAACGACTTTTCTCCAGTGTTGTGACGTGTTTCCGAGAGAAACGGAATAGGCTACTAAATCAGGTAAATTGTGGTTGTGGCTTTTTTTCCAACTAGCACCTGATTGGATCTAGAAAAGTAGGTGTTTTCATTCAGCCTGCACTGTCAGTTGGATGGGCATGGTTACGGATGTTAAGCAGACACCCAAACCGTCAAACCTACGTCATCAGGGAAGGTCCTCCAATGCAGAGGGGAGGGGAAATTTCAGATTTTGATTAAAGATTACGAAGCCAAAAAATTTTTTGTGTGGATTGATTTGCATGGATGAATTTTTCACCACAAAACGATCAATTTAGGCAAACAAAGTAAGTATGGTCAATTTTGAATTCATGGGGACTTTAAAGGACCACTGGCATTATTGGAGATTGACTGAGTTGTTGTTCTGGACATGCTGGTGCCCAGCAACCCAAATCTGAGAACTGGAAGGTCATGGCGTGCCATAACTTCAGGGTCCGAGTGTCATAATTGACACAATTATGCATACTGATAACTGTTTAGCTGTTACAGCACCAGTCCAGACTTCTTTACAACCTACTCCACGCTCTCCAGATTTTCTGACAGCACTGATCTCTGCTGCCGTCGCTGGATTTCTGTTGCTCATTGCTGTAGTCGTGATCTTCTGCATCTGCAAGAAACACAAAAAAAACTGACCAACAGGGCAAGTGTCACCTACTGCTGACACATCTGTAAAAACTAAAAGCAGCATAATTGATGGAGATATGCTTCAGTCTTTTCTGTATGTGAGGAAAATTACTTAGACTCAGTGGTGGACAGTAACGAAGTAAATGTAATTCGTTACTGTACTTAAGTAGCTTTTTTGCGTATCTGTACTTTACTCAAGTATTTAAATTTTGGGAGACTTTTACTTTAACTCCACTACATTTCAAAGTCAAATATCTTACTTTTTACTCCACTACATTTTCAAAATCACTCGTTCCTTTTTATTTATGAGTGGATAAAAACGTAACTGGTCAAACGAGCCACCAATCACAGTACAGCACGCGCGCGCTTTGTTTTGAACTTGCCTTGGCAGTATCTAAGCGCGAACCAGAGCCGTTATGAGAGTTGCGAACATAGATGGTTGTGACAGTGATTTCGCCGCCGCGCGGTCACGTTATTCGTGTAGCTCTCAATTATAGTTCCAAACAAATCGCGTTGACAATGATTTTAAGCGGGACAGAGAGCAGCAGCTATTATTGCAGCAATTATCGGTAAGTATTGACGCATAATGTACATTGCTTACGTTGCCACTAAAATGACTTGCATATAATTGCTTTTTTTTCCCTGGGGAGTAGCCTAGCAGAAACACTGCATTAATACGTTTTTGTGTTTAATTTTGGAGGGAAGGGGACTGTTCCCATAATGTATAACATTTACAGTATTTACTATATATATTTTTCTCCAGCACCTATGGTCATAATTATTAACATCTTAATGTTATGATACATTTACATAAACCTGCACACCGCCATTAAATATATATATATATATATATATATATAATATATATATATATATATATATATATATATATATATATATATATATATATATATACCTATATGTATGTGTGTGTGTGCGCGCAATATATGTTTGTGTGTGTGTATATATATAATATTTAATGGCGTTGTGCAGGTTTATGTGAATGTATCATAACATTAAGATGTTAATAATTATGACCATAGGTGCTGGAGAAAACTATATATAGTGAATACTGTAAATGTTATACATTATGGGAACATTCCCCTTCCCTCCAATATTAAACACACAAAAAATTTATTCAATTCAAATATATATATATATATATATATATATATATATATATATATATATATATATATATATATATATATATATATATATATATATATCAGACTCAATGTCATTTCATTAATAGATTGGTGTGTCAAGAGTGACATTAGTCTTCACTTAGACTGAGTTAAGCAAGAGTCTTGTGACAAATTATAATAGGACATTATAGCCATAAAAAAATCTAAGTACTTGGATACTTAAGTACATTTGAAGGCAAGCACTTTTGTACTTTTACTCAAGTGAATGTTTAAAGGCAGCACTTCTACTTTTACTTGAGTAATATTTTACCTTGAGTATCTTTACTTTTACTCAAGTACATGGTATGTGTACTTCGTCCACCACTGCTTAGACTATATGAGTACTTAGCCAATCAGAAACTGCAACCTGTAAGCAATGACGTAGCTTAGACCTTGGTGAAGGGTATAACTGCTGTGATCTTTGTTACTGTAAGCGGGGCGGACTACAAACTCTTGTGTGAGTCTTGAAGCTGACTTCTGCTGATGAAACTGCAAACTATCTTCAGTAAATATTTTCTTTAATTTATTATAATTCTGACTCTGGCTCTTCATTCATCATATCTGGTTCTGGGTCTTTAACTGTTTACCCACAACACTGCTGCGCTATGAAGGCTGTTCCAGGGCAAATTCCAATCAAAAGTGAGCATCCCTCCCTATACCCTACTAACTCCTACTCACATTGTGTGCCGGTGACGGATTACACATTTAAACGTAGCTAAGTATTGGGTTTCAACTTACTCTAATAATCTAATTTATATTAAAAAAAAATAAAGCAGTTCAAATGTTGATTTTTTTTTTTATCTTACTAAGATGCGATTATATATAGGGCTACCTGTAACCTAATATTAGAAAACGACATTTATCTGAAAAGTGTTTCAACTGTCCCTGGTCTCCCCTATACGTCTTTAAAACGCTTAAGAGGTATTAGACTAATCTAATAAATAACAGTCAACGATCAAGCACACAGATAAAAATATATATTTTCCGAGCATGGTTTTGTAAATGCTTGTTCCTGCTCTGGCTGCAGTCACTTCCCCCAAATGTTTCCTGTATTTGCAACACAGTGGACAGGCAGAACATTGTACCATTTCTCTTAGCAAAACTTTGTTTCAGTTCGATTTCCGATTTGAGCCACTTCTATATGGGATCCTGATACAGGTCAGATGTTTTGCAATGCAACCTCAGTCTGAACATTTATTTATTTAATTATTTATTTTGTGTTACTCCCCTCGAGTTTTAATAAAGGCTCAAGTAGTTCCTGAGTTTTAATGAGCATTTATCTGGTGACAGAATCTTCAAACATGTCTTTACGTGTTCCTTTATTGCTACATTTCCATATTGCCATCAGAACTGGTATAAATAAAACACAGAAACGAAAATTAAAGGGATGGTTCGGAGTAAAATCAACTTAGGGTCCTTTGCACTATGACCTCGAGCCAAACAGATCTCATACATAAACGAGTAATAACTTACTTTAAAGGATTAGTTCACTTCAGAATTAAAATGTACTTATAATGTACTCGCCCCCATTTCATCTAAGATGTTCCTGTTTTTTTTTTTTTTTCTTCAGTCGAAAAGAAATGAAGGTTTTTGAAGAAAACATTCCAGGATTGTTCTCCATATAGTGACTTCAATGGGGTCCAACGGGTTGAAGGTCCAAATTACAGTTTCAGTGCAGCTTCAAAGTCTCGACACAATCCCAGCCCAGCATTACATAATGTATGTCGCATCGAAGAGCTATAGTGCAAGACGAGCATTTGTGGTTAAAAAGTATACTTATTATACTTAATAATGTACTTTTTTTTTTTTTTTTTTTTTTTCTGAAAATGACTGATGGTTTGCTTAAAACTTATTCCTCTTCTGGGATCATGTACACTTTGAAGCTGCACTGAAACTGCAATTTGGACCTTTAAACCGTTGGGCCCTGTTGAAGTCCCTATATGGAGAAAAATCCTTCTCAACGTTTTCCTCAAAAAACTTAATTTCTTTTCAACTGAAGAAAGACAGACATGAACATCTTGGATGACATGGGGAGAGTAAATGATCAGGAAATTTTAATTCTGAAGTGAACTAATCCTTTAATGTCCTCCGTGTCACCGTTTGTCAGCGTCATTTTGCACATGCGGGTCAGTTCAGGGCCATGATCTGTTCACACTGGAATCTGATACTGGTCACATTTAAAACAACAATGTGAACAGCTATACAAAAATCTGAGCAATAAATCGGAATTGAGCATTGAGGCTTGCAGTGTGAACGTATCATAGTTAACAGATTCCTGATCCAGTTAGCATTTAAGTCATTATACTTTTTCCACCATGTAATGTAAACATTTATACAATGTTTTCAGTGTCATTAATATAAATTGTTTTTAATTTAAGAGTTTATTTATTTGTCATTGTGACCGCAGATCAGATTAAATTCTATCACTGGTTTATTTGTTATGTGGGTGGGGAAGGATGAACCCAATAGCAGACAGGATGCAGTGACAATGTTTATTAATACACAAAAACAGGGAAAACAAAACCCACGATGGGGCAAAACAAGGCAAGACAAGATAAACTACACTAGACAAAGACTCAGACGATTAACTAACAGCTAAGACAGGGTAAATACTTCTTACAAGACACGACGTTCAACAGGTAACTCACAGCTTGCTTTCACACAAAGATTGACAAGGTAAGATGAACAATGTACCGACACAGGACAGCAAACACAAGGGGATAATATAGGGAACACTAATGACGAGGACAGGTGAAACTGACTAGACAATAATCACAAGACGAGGATAACAAGGGGGCGGGGTTACGAGACGAGACAACGCAAGCACATGGCCCAAACAAATGGCCATGTGCTGCACATGAAACATGGGTCTGTCATGATCCTGCCACAAGACCAGAGAAATCAGAGACATGATGGCAGAATCATGACAGAACCCCCACCTTAAGGAGCGGCTTCCAGACGCTCCTCAAGGGGAAACTAAACACAAGACAAGACAGACTGTGACAAAGATAAAAACCAACAAAACATGGAAAACACTAACAATGGTAAACAAGAATATTCTGTTATGTGGGTGGGGAAGGATGAACCCAATAGCAGACAGGATGCAGTGACAATGTTTATTAATACACAAAAACAGGGAAAACAAAACCCACGATGGGGCAAAACAAGACAAGGCAGAGGATGACTAACTAGACTAACACTTGACAAGACTAGACTAAAAACTAAGACGGGAACAAACAAAACACTTCTTTCAACAGACTTCCAACAAGAAACTTACGGCAGATTGACAAAGAGTAGATCACAACATCAAACAGCAAACAATGAACCGACACAGGACAGCAAACACACAGGGATTATAAAGGGAACATTAATGACAAGGACAGGTGAAACTGACTAGACAATAATGACGAGACGAGGATAACAAGGGGGCGGGGTTACAAGACGAGACAACACAAGCACATGGCCCAAACAGGCCATGCGCTTGTACACAAAACATTGGTTCTGTCATGGTCCTGCCACAAGACTAGGAATAATCAATAACAGGATGGCAGAACCATGACATTATTCTGAAATTTAGAAGTGAATGAGCTTCCCATTCAAAGTTCTGTGTCTTTGGCTTGAAATTGCCTTGCAATATGTTTTGTTTGTAAAAAGACAATTTTTTTACAATTTTTTTTACAAGCAACAGTATTTCTTTCTGAACTAGATTACTAATCTTGTCCAAATAATGGTGCGAGTGGTCATAAATCAATACAGTATATTTAATGCGATGACACGCAGCTCAGCAAAAACATGACAGACTGTGGTTTAGGAGAAAAAAACTCAGTAGAATTGAAGCACAACCCACAACACACACATACTGACACAGACTGAAGCAGTTTTTATCTCAGTGATTATAGACTCTCTACAGGACTTTTCAACATTTCCCCTTTTCTGAACTGATGAAGAAAATGTTTTGCTCATTTGTTTTTTGCTCTTTGTGCTTTTGGCATCTGGTTGGTAAGTTCGAAACATTTCTTTATAGTTTCAATTGTACCAACATCATAAATCAAACTAAGATATCTGCGTTTGGTCTGCAGTGCATTAGTTTTTATTGCCATCTTAAATGATGAAATCTGAAGTCTTAATCTAAATGTCTACTTTGAAATGAGTGTCTTATGTTTTCTATTGAAATAAGTGTATGCCAATCTGAAAGATCATTCTGTTGAAGAAGTAGTCTGTTGTCATTTGAGAGTTTTGAAACGTTGGCCCTTGTGAAAATTCAGAGATCGGCATGTTTGGGTTCAGTTCATTGATTTTGGGTACCTAACACAAACGGTTTAATATATACTATATTAGATCACGAGTCACGACTGATGAAGATATAGTTTTGCAGTTTTTCACGATGCCTGGGCCTAATGGTCAAAGGTTTTATTGTAAACAATTCTAGAGTCTAAAAATCATCACCCGAGATGCTGTCCAGTTAAAAGTGCTCAAAGCAGATCTGTCATCTGTCATGTTGTTGCTGTGGCTTTATTTCACTTCTGATGTTTAAGTTCAACAAGAGCTGGTGCAAAAGGTTCTTCACACACAGACTGGCCTGAGCTGAACTAAAATCAGCTCAAATACTCACCAGAGATCTCACTTTACCATTGTGTTCAGAGTCTCACGCTTAGAATTAAAGATTAAAACCAATGTTGGTAACACTTTACAATAAGGTTCATTAGTTAACATTAGTTAATGCATTAACTAATATGAACTAACAATAATCAATACATTTGTTACTGTATTCATCTTTGTTAACGTTAGTTAATACAAATACAGCTGTTCATTGTTTATTCATGTAAGTCACAGGGCATTAACTAATGTTAACAAATACAACCTTTGATTTTAATAATGAATTAGTAAATGTTGGAATTAATATTAACTAGGATTAAGAAATGCTGTAGAAGTAATGTTCATTCTTAGTTCATGTAATTAAGGCAGTTAACTAATGAACCTTATTGTAAAGTGTTACCTCAATGTTAAAATATTTATTTTTACCTTAAGAACTTGAATGTGTGACTGAAAAATTCTCTATTCTCCAGTGTTTGCTGATACAGATGCAGTGAAGACAGTTTCAGTGATGAAGGGAGATTCAGTCACTCTACAATCTGGTCTTACTGAAATAAAGGAACGTGATATAATAACATGGATGTTTGGATGTCCAGGGACTAAAATAGCTGAAATCTATAAAGAGGATGGAAAACCCCCCACATATAATGATCTTGATGGGAGATTCAGAGACAGACTGAAGCTGGACGAGAATAATGGATCTCTGACCATCACAAACACCAGAACTGAAGACGCTGGAGTTTATCAAATAATCATCAAACGCTCATCAAAACCGCCCCCATACAACTTCAATGTTACTGTCTATGGTGAGTCAACAATAACAGGTGTGCTTGTTCTGTCTACTGTTTTAGTAAAACTAATCTTAAAATGGGATTCTTACCAGTAGTATTACTATGAGGATTTGGCCTTTAGTTCAAAAACACTTCCAAGAAAAATGCAAATACATATCACAGTAATTTTGGTTTACAATCCCAAGCTGGTGGTCTCAAGGAATCTTCTCACAAACTATGAAAAGTTTAGTGTGTTTAATAAAGCTAAAATTGAAAGAATGAATTATATGAAATGTATTTCTATAGCGCATGTCACATCGTTTCACAGTGGCTTTACAGAAAGTCATAAGAGTGTGTACTGTATGATGAATGTTGTGTCTTAATAAGCAGTCAGATATACTTTACTTGATTTACTTGAGAACCATGACATTGCACTGTAACAGTTTTTATATGGTGATATCTACAGGCCAAGAGGTCAGCTTCTATTAGTTACTATACTGCTGTCAAACTTCAAAATCATATGCATCATAGAGGGAGAACTGATCACTGTTTGTTACACATTTATTAAATGTTTTAATTTAGGTTCCAATACAATAGTATAGAAACTGAGAAAGTTTAGTAGACTGAATTTAGATGTAATCAGTGTATCAGCAAGAGATTCATTGCCAGTCCTGTTCTCTCTGTTGTAAGTTAAATGAGTCACATTACTGAAACTCTCAACCTTTGTTTTAATGGCTCTCGGAGACCCTGTCCCAGTCTTTGAATAGTCCGGCTGATTGTATTAGAATATTTACATTTGAATCACACTGTTATGCTGATGAAGATCAGGGTTAGGGAATTTCCAGTAACGTGCTGATTTATGTACTTCATTTACATGCTTTGTTCAGATTGCCCCCTTTATATAAATCCCTCCCCCTTTGAAAGGATAAAACACTGTGTTTTAGCTATTGAGTTAGACTTGGGAATACTAAAGCGATGCAACAGCAATAAAGAACCCTGCTTAAAAGATACACCCGAGTCTCCTGGTCTTCGCTTCTGAGTTGCCTACACTTTAGAAGAAAAAGTTCACAACATCACAGAGACTCAAATTACTGAACAAAATCAAATATTTATTCCCTCTTTATTCCAGCTCGACTGACTGATCCAGTCATCAGTAATTCACACTGTCCTTCATCATCATCATCAAATTGTTCATTGCTGTGTTCAGTGTTGAATGTGTGTGATGCGACTCTCTCCTGGTACAGAGGAATGAGTGTATTGTCCAGCATCAGTGTGTGTGATCTCAGCATCAGTCTCTCTCTACCTCTGGAGGTGGAATATCAGGATAAAAACACCTACAGCTGTGTGCTGAACAATCCCATCAGCAACCAGACCACACATCTGGACATCAACAAACACTGTCACACATGTGCAGGTGTGAAAGGTAAAATGTGCCATCTTTTGACTGCAAGCAACAAATACGTATACCACAAATAAAATAATACACAATTATTAATTGTGAGATTTATGCACTATAATCACAACAACATTCAAGGTTACTCTGATGCTACATTTCATTCACAAAAATAAGCAAACAAAAAAATAAAAGCAGCATCAAAACAACCTGGCCAGAATTTTGGAGCAGGTGCAAGGCTGTTTAGACTTAACTCAGTGCTGTTTCACAGTGTTTGTTATAGATAGACACTTTCACTCATACTGATAACTGTTTAGCTGTTACAGCACAAGTCCAGACTTCTTTACAACCTACTCCACGCTCTCTAGATTTTCTGACACCACTGATCTCTGCTGCTGCCACTGGATTTCTGTTGCTCATTGTTGCAGTCGTGATCTTCTGCATCTGCAAGAAACACAGAAAAACAGACCAACAGGGCAAGTATCACCTACTGCTGACACATCTGTGAAAACTAAAATTATTAATGACATACTTTAATTATATACCTGAAATAATTTAGTTTTGTTGTTTTAATGCTTCTATTATTACTGTTGTTGTTGAAACAGATCAGGCTCGTAATGAAGAGCTCACTTATGCTGATCCGACGTTCTACAAAAGAAAAGCACAGAAATCGGTAAGATCATTTATAACTGTGCCAATAATGCATATTTATTAGATGTTTTTTACCATAACCATTCACCCTTTCCTTTTTTTCTGTAATAATGATAAAATAATCAATAATAATACTAATTAATTATTATTAAAAAAGAATGTATAGACATGTTACATACTATTACAATGTTTCCACAATGAATTTGAATTTCCACAAACAAATCTGTGTGATTCTGAGGAACTTTATGGAAACCAAACCACACACAAAAAAATCGGTACCGTAAACTATAGCAAAAAGATTACCGGTAAGTTAGTTCTGAGAAAATATTGTGCGGCACAGGTAGTTAACATAAAAAGTCTGATGGACCTCGGAGTGATAAAAAAAAATGAGTGCAAGCCAAGATGCCAGTAATTCTTACAGTAAAGACCATGAGCACAAAGTGAATGTGTGAGCCTAAGGGACAAGTCAGTCCAGTGCACTCAATGCAACTCCATGCCTGGTCATAATCACTAAAGCATAAATTCATACGCACAAATGTAGCAAACAATAAGTAGTTTACATTACAACTGTAGACTAGAACTGTAGAACAAATTCAATTTTGAGTCTGTGTGAAGCTGTTAAGCACCGAAGACCATTTCCATCTACAAAAAAGCTGAGAAGCTTAAAATAAAAACGTTTTTTTTTACCATAAGGCAGAATTTGGGGTTGAGCGGTTCGACAATATATATTGTGGCGAAAACATAGTTATTGCAGATTTTGCTATATCGCGTATATCACGCAAATGTACATATATCCGCATAGCACACTATTGCTTAAAGTTATTGACACGTTCGAGCAACAAAGAAACTTGCATGTGAATAGGTAGGACTTGACATTAAGAGCTGTTATTAAAGCGTAATAATCGACTACAGTAGATCACAACTGTGCGTACTGTCACCCAACATTCACCTTGTGCATGCACTGCTGTACACACACTGTTCGTGAACCCTCTCGATGATGAAAATTATATTGAACCGTGGCGGATGTAATATACTGAAATATACCAGAGCTGATACTCACCAGTTAGGGGGCGTTACATTTCCGACACACACTCTAATCACATAAGCCTGGGTCTGACTGACCAATCAGAGCAAGGCATTGCAACAATGTTAATCATAAGAAAAATTTAAAAAAATTTAATTAAATGATGGAAACGTTCTAGTAAACCCCATAAACAAAATCATGTAAATGCATAATATAGGGGCCCTTTTATGGAAGCCCATTTCTGCCGAAATCATAATTCGGTAAATCATAATTTTTACATAAAAAGATGAAATGATGATTAAATTTACAAATTTGATAAGTCAAAAATGTATTTAAAAATTCAACAATTATGTAATTATTGTTTTATCTCAAAATTACGACTTATGTCATCTTAATAAGTCATCCTTTTGACTTTTAACTTCATAAGTATGACTTAGTATGTCACAATTATGATTTACTAAAGCAAGATTTTTTTTTCTTATATGGAAGATATTTGAAGAGTTCAAATGCAAAAGCCTCTAAATGCCATCTGAAATTTTCTTATAGAATGATAATTTTTATGAAGCTTGTATATTTAAGTTCAGTAATTTCACTTAAATGACAATTAATAGGTAATCTTCATTGCCATTAAAGTGAAATTATTGAATTTAAATATACGAGCTTGATAAAAATGATAATTCTATAAGAAAATTTCAGATGGCATTTAGAGGCTTTTGCATCTGAACTCTTCATTTGGTCTTCATATCCCTTTAATGTTAATCAAACAACAAAAGAAAAAGAAAATCACTCACTGCTTTTGACTGAATAATTTGGTTGCTTTAATAACACTACTAATCTCTTAATTACATATATAGATAAATTATTAAGTTTAGATTTGAAGATTGTTATTTCATTAGACCAAAGGGTGACACTTAATTTTGATTGATGGTCCCTTTTGGATTCTGTTGACTACAAGTAACTTTGAAACTACATGTCAACTAACTGTCATTAGAGTATTAGTAGACTGCTTAATATCTGCAAACTCTTTATTGTGATTATCCTCCAACAGACATTATACTGACTATAAGCAACTTTACAACTACATGTCAACTTTATTGTACTGGCCTGAACCTAACAGTCTACTAATACTCTGAGAATTATTTGATATGTAGATGCAATATTACTTATAGTCAACAGACTGTCTAAAGTGTAGCATCGAAATAAAGTATAGCAGACCAAAAGATTAACATGGTCAGTTAACTTAAGTGTAAAAACTTTTAACGGTTCAGTGCATTTCTGCTAAATAGGCACTCTTAAAGGTGCCCTAGAATGGTTTTTTTTTTATTATTTTATAATGTTTCCTGTGTTGCCCTTATAATGTTAGTATGTTTTTTAGATCAAAAATAGTCATAATTTAGAAATTAAAGGCATTTTTCCTATAGCCTGATTTTAGTCTCTGATTTGAACACTCTGTTTGAACACGTGTCTGCTGTGAGAACCGGCCACTGCTGTGATTGGCTGACATGCTTGCATATGAAATATGACATGTGAAACTCTCTCGAATACTTTTACTACAGCTGTTACGTTTTAACTATTACAGCTATCGAGATTAACGAATCGTGAGATGTTTTTAAAGTATTTAAATCTATTTCCATCACATAAAATGTTGCTGTGATGAGCATTGAGCAAGCAGATGACAGTCTGTTGATCGCGAGACAACGCAGTTTCTGTACTCTTTCTAATGCTTTCACCAATGCAAACGTACATACAGTAAGAGCTTCGTTGTGCAGTGTAACAGCGTCATTGATTTCATAACGAGTTTGGCAAGAGAGATAAACTAGCGCTGTGTGGATTGTTCTTTGACCGTTTTCTGTATAGTTTATTCACTGAGAATTATTTAACGTTAGTTATGTATGCTCGTTACTTGGAGATTTCTATTACTGTACTAGGATCTTGCGCTGGATCTAACACAGTGTAAATTATCTTTAAAGGTGCAGTGTGTAGCTTTTTGGCGACATCTAGCGGTTCGTTTGCGAGTTTACACTAAGGGCTCAGCCCACTGCTCACCCCTCCCTTTCGAAGAAGCTACGGTGGCTAAAACGGGACAAACAGCAGAGAATAGGCAGAGTAAAACAAGCTTTTGTACCACAGTCCATTATAAACCACATCATGGATAAAGTTTACAAAGCCATAGTCAGGTGAGGATCAAGGGTGTAAGAAAAAATGATGCGGACGTCGAAGATCTCAAAAATGAAGTTTATTACAGCATAGCAGTGGCAAGGGACACAAAGCACCTTGGGTTCACCGGCGTCAGAATGAACCCCGAAATAATCTCAGCTCAAACATTTTATACTGTATCCCATTCGTCTTCCCCCTCAGCATGTAACCTGAAGCTCTCTCTTAAATGTAAATTGAGAATAACAAATTCGTCTTCTCTCTCAGCGTGGATCTTCTTTCAAATAAGAACGGCCAAATGTTTAAAGTGATAACATCTCTTTGAAGCTCCCTAATCAAGATGGTTCTTGAATACCCACTGTCATTCCCACGCTATAGGTAATAAACGTGACTGTGATACTTTTAAGATTGTAAGGAATTGATTCTATGATAAATAAGCTCTCTTAAGTGAAGGAACATTTCAATATAATCTATATTGGAGTGGTAGTTGGATCGGGGCAGACAATAATTTCTTACAGTCCCCGCTTTGATGCTCTTGGCCACAAGTAGCATCACATCCACTCCCTTTTCCTAAATAACACCTCCCTTTCCTGGTGGGCAGGTGCTCAGTGGCGGTGCCACCCTGGCTTAGGTTGCCCCCTATGGCCATCGGAGAGTCTTACCCGTCATAGGAATGGCACCTCATGCACACTGGTTACAGCTCTACTTCACTTGAGCAGACTTATCATAGTTTGTGTTAAGAAATTATTATTATTATTTTGATTTATTTTTATATTTGGGTTTGAGAGAGGTAATCAAGAACCATCACATCCAACGGGAACGTCCAATATTGATCATAGAATTATCTTCAACCTGACGTTTCAACATGGAACACATACAGCATACCATAATGCACTGACCGATAATAAGAATGCATACATCAGTGGTGGAGGAAGTACTGAATCTCAGTACTTAAGTAAAAGTACAAGTAACCAGAGACATATTTACTTTAGTAGAAGTAAAAGTACCACAATGAAAACCCTACTTAAGTAAAAAGTAAAAAGTACCTGATTTTAAATGTACTTTAAGTATTAAAAGTAAAAGTTCTTGCATAACAATTTATTATCTTAATGTCTATATTCTAATATAGGCCTAATTAGGGCTGTAACAATATACAATATGAAACCGAAATCGCGACTCTCAGCTCCACGAACCTGTGTCGCGGTGTGAAGGCAGACGACACACCCCTTATTTGAAGTTAACATTATACAATACGTAGACCTACAAAACTAGTTGAGGATAAATTCGTTAAAATTGGGCAATCCCAGCGTTATGGATGTGACATTTGCAGTAAAAACTTGAAATATAAATTCTCAGAAAATGCATTTAATACCAATTGAGACTTATATATTCATATTCCCTTAATAAAGAAGTCCAGACATTAGAAAAATATCAGTCTACAGACAGATGCGTTTTATATTTAATATGAGGGAGGGAAATATACATCCATAACGGACGTAACAAAAAAATCTTTAACTTTTAGGTAGCAAAATGTTTTTTTGTAATTCTGTGAATTTCACTGCGCACAAAAGTAATATACACATCGGATGAAGAAGGGTTGGCTCTCCACAGAACATAAAATATTCATTTTATTTTTTGTGTTCACATTTATGAGGAAAAAACAATGTTACAGACGTGTCAGTTCTCCATTACGTGAGCGCTCTGAAAGCGGCACTAAAATACTGCTTTAAAACGTTCACAGAGACCTCAAATAGAAAGCCCTTCTTTAAAGTAAATTTCGTTTTGTATTAATTGTATCTTAATTTTAATCAATGTTTATCGACCAATTGCCTGGATTAATTTAATAAATAAGTAAATATAGCAGACAATAGATAATCAGGTCGGAGGCGCTCGCATGAACTGGAGAAATAAACTGAAACTCAGGTCTGTACTTGCCTCACAGACCTGAGACGTAGCCTATATATATATATATACGTAGCCTCTATATATATATATAGAAAGCCTGAAATGTCTAGGAAATGTCTTTTAAACAGAACAATTCAAACCGAAAGAAACCCGACTGTTCTCTGCATGTAATCCGTATGAAATGTTCATTTATCTCTGGCGAGTTCACTGTAAAGATCGCGCGTCAGCATCGTCAACTTCATCTTTGCTGCTGACACAGCAAGGAGACACTTGTTTATTAATAAACAATTAAAATGTCTCCTTGTTTTATTTTACATATTCATAATCATTTTGCTGGTTCTTTGTGACAGCTTTTAGGTGCTTTATTGGCAGCGCCACAGTTACATGTTTCATGAACGCATCAGCACCGAAAAAATGGAGATTTTTTTCAATCCCTGTTTTGGCAGGGGGAAAAACTGATCAGAAAATGTAACGAAAATGTAACGAAACATTGTAGAAATGTAGTGGAGTAGAAAGTATAATAATTGCTGCAAAAGTAACGAAGTAAAAGTAAAAAGTATGCACTATTGATTCTACTAAAGTAAAGTACAGATACGTGAAAAATGTACTTAAGTAAAGTAACGAAGTATTTTTACTTCGTTACATTCCACCACTGGCATACATACACATACATCTGTTTTAAAGGTTACATTCCAAATTAAACCAAAAAAGGCAATATCTAAGTCTCCATCATGCATTTGTTTTGCCAAAATCTTTGTCTTTTTAATATTAACTAAACTAAATATTGTTTTAGTTTTGATCAATGCAAACAATATCAAATTGTTTCAATATATTATCAATATAAAACAATATATCAACAATATCAATATAAAATTCAAACATATCCAAGTCTCCATCATGCAGTTGTTTTGCCAAAATCTTTTTCGTTTTAATATTAACTAAGCATTGTTTTAGTTTTGATCAATTCAAACAATCAACAATCAATAGTGTGTGTGTGTGTGTGTGTGTGTGTGTGTGTGTGTGTGTGTGTGTGTGTGTGTGTGTGTATGTGTGTGTGTGTGTGTGTGTGTGTGTGTGTGTGTGTGTGTGTGTGTGTGTGTGTGTGTGTGTGTGTGTGTTTTCATTTTGTCATGTGTTTTGTGTCCATTTTCTCAGTGTGGACATCCTTTATCCACATGTGCATCCAATGGACAATAATATATCTTAATGTGAATGAGTATGCATATATTTGTCTCTTCATGTGCAGTAAGTCTGTGTCTTTGCGCATTTCTTAGAGTGGGTATGTCCTCTGCCCACTTGTTTTCCATCTATGTGCAAAGACTGCTGTCCGTAGTCACTGAAATGGTTTGATCTCTTCTTGTTTCTTTTCTCATTGTCCATTCTTTTTCACATGGACCATACTGTAAGTCCTTCTAGAAGAAGCAGTCACTGGTGTTGTTCGAGTCTGTGTCTCTTCATCAGTTCCATCCATCTCATGGTGGGTCTCAGGGTTTCTAAGTCTTTTAGGTCTGGAGTTCTGGATCTTGCAGGTCTGGAAATCTCTGTATTGTGTTCTTTTTCTTGAAGAAATCCCCTGGCTCCACTGGTTCTACTTCCTTCTCGTCCTTCAACTGACCATGCCATCTTTCTCCAGGAGGTTACACGTTTCAGACAAACATCTCGATGCTTATCTGAAACAATTATCAAAAGAAGAGGTTGCCCCCCTTTCCCCCACAATCATCTTTTCACATTCAAACATCAAAGTCACAGAAGTTTAATCTCAAAACATCAAACATCGGTAATGTTTTTAAAAATTATTTCTAAACATAATGCCATTAAAACATTTATCATAAATTACAACTACATAGCAATGCTAATAAAACATGTTCCATAAATCATAAAGAATCACCCCCTTTTGATAGTAAACCCTTTTCTAAAATGTGTTACTATCATAAAACTAATTCTAATTTGCATCAGCATCTGCTTGTGACTGAGCTACAGTCCTGTTGCTCATGCGGTGATATGTTTGACAAGGTGTGAATCGCTTCTTTATTTCCTTTCAACAGTTCCAACTGGGTTTCTAAATTGCCTATTTTCTTAAGCAAACCACGATAGCCCATCTTTCTTTTGTGTGAAAAGTGACACTGTCTTGCCTTATGCCCCATCAGTCCACAAGCAAAACAAACAACTTCCTGATCTTCCTTTCTTTTCTCCAAACAGTGCCTGGCAATGTGACCATCCTTTCCACATGCATGACAGACAAAGCTTTGAAGAGGTCTCTCATTGTCTTGACAATGTCTAGCAATGTGACCAGCTTTTCCACATGCATAGCAAAGAATAACACCTTCTGAATTTATTCTTGCAAATCTCCTTGGTCTATGATGGAAACCATTAGACAATGTAGTAGAACATTCTCTCCCGCCAAAGGCAGCAACTCGATGTCTAGATTTGACAGTTTTCATTTGACAATTTGCATTATTGTTGTAAAACTGTGTCATTTTACCAATAATGTCATTATATTCAGAGAGTGGTGTCACAAGCATTGTCACAGCAGACCGGGTGAGTGGGTCACATTTGTTAATCAAGGCAGACTTGAAACTGACATCATTCTTAGTAATATCAGGATTCCCACTGAAAGTTTTAAACATCTCCAATAATCGTTCTGAAAATGCTGCTGGATGCTCCTCTTTCCTCATGTGCATCTCACATATTTTATCCCAATTAACTGACATCACACCTAAGACTTCAAGCAGTGCCTTTTTCCTCTCTGACTTATTAGCCTTTCTGTCCTTTACTTTCTGAGTTAAGGCTCCAGACAAAGTGTCAGGCAAGCACATTCTTAACAAAACGCACACATCACCATCTGTTAAATTGTACACTTCAGCATATTCCTCCAAGTTTTTCAGAAAATCTAGTGGATCTTGTTTGACAGGATCAAATCTACCAATATTCTTGATCACAGTTTCTAGTTCAGTTGGATTAAATCCTCGGACTATGGAAGAGGTCATTGGTTCTTCTCTTCCTTCACTAGCATGTATAGCGGTAGTAGTATGGACTGGTGCCATGGGAAATCTGACTCTACAGTCTGAGTATTGGCTACTAAATGACTGAGAATCTTTTTCCCAACCCTCAGCTCTGTCTTCCTGCAAATCTGGCATTTCTGGAACTGGGTTACACAATGTGACACCTAATAATGTCTTACTACAGTTTTTCTCAGTTGTGCCACTCTTTTTCATAAACTGATAAGCTGCCTTTGCTTCCTCCAAATTGTTGGACAATGTTTCCACAGATGATTTAAGCATACTATTGTTAGTTCTCAGAAGTGCAATCTCATTCTGCATCTTGACCTTTTCTTCTTTCCATATCATTTCACTAGCCAGATAATTTTGGTAGAAATTACCCCAACCCTGAGTCGCTCATTTTCAGCCTCTAACTCATCTAGTCTCCTCCTCGTTACTTTGTATGAAGCAAAAAGTGCTTGGAGCGCATTAGCAATTTTCCCATTTTTGTTCTTAGGCATTTTGGATCATTTTCAAACTTAGAGATAGCCCACTTGTACGGTTTATCAACAATATTCTCTATTCCATCAAACATTCCCTGAGAACCATGTTTAGCGATGTATTTAACAATAATGTCTTCCATTTTCAATAGTCTTATCCGGCTTTAGAGTATCTCGTGATCTAATTGTTATTCACAAAGTCTGATTTTAAATAACTACACGTTATCTAGTTCCTTTAAGATATCCGTTAGTCTAATTATTCACAGCTCCAGTACTTCGGACGCAAATGAACAAAATAGCCACACTACGGCTTAACTTAACCATGGCCTCAGTCCTTTGGACCTTAAATTTCACTACACAAAACATTTAAAAAAAAAAAAACACGGTCACAGTACGTCGGACAAAACCACACTACATCGGGTTTTATGTTATTTTCTTAAAACAGTTTACTTATCCACAGTACTTCAGGCTTAAACAATGTTTATCAAATTTAAAACACTGCCACAGTACGTCGGGCAAAACCACACTGCTTCGGGTTCTTGTTTTAAATTTCACAGAGCCACAGTGTTAGATTTGCTAATCTACTACACTATAAAACACAATCGTTGTGAAATAATTCTGTGACCACACTGCGTCGGATCTATTCAATTACTTTAGAATTACCTCAGAATTATAACAACTTCACCAGCAGTTTCAAATACGTTAGAAACATACACATTTGTTTCAGTTACTTTAGAAACAACTGATCTAAAATAATTCTGCCACCACACTACTTCGGGTTGATTCACTTACTTTAGAATTTCAACAGAATTATAAGAGACCGACACCAAGTTTCAGTTACTTTAGAAACTTTACACTCAAGCACTTTGTTTCAATTACTTTATACAACAATTCCAATACAACTCTGTCACCACACTACTTCGGGCTGATTCAATTCCGTTAGAATCTTAAACAAAATCGTACAGAATAGGCTTAACAACTCCTCCTGCTAAGACTGAATAAACCAAATTCTCTTCTGTCCTTAAATTTTCCTTTTCTAGATTTTTTAAACGAGGGGTTTCCTGACAAAAAACAGCATAAATGAAAGAAAACGGCTTTTTCTTACCTTTCCCCACTTTTTGTTGGAAACTCCTGGAAGGGTGGCTCGCCAATGTAAGAAAAAATGATGCGGACGTCGAAGATCTCAAAAATGAAGTTTATTACAGCATAGCAGTGGCAAGGGACACAAAGCACCTTGGGTTCACCGGCGTCAGAATGAACCCCGAAATAATCTCAGCTCAAACATTTTATACTGTATGTATCCCATTCGTCTTCCCCCTCAGCATGTAACCTGAAGCTCTCTCTTTGTCATGTAGAGTGCGGAGATAGAGAACCCAAACGCAAAGGCAGGTAAATTGTCTCTTTAATAACTCAGATGGCCGATAGGCAAAACACAGAAAACAGGAGCCGACAGGCAAAAATAGTTCAAACAGAAAGTCTCTTAGAAAAAACGATAACTGAAGAGCGTCTGCACTTATGGCTCAGGAAATCCTCGTTGCTGCGGGGAGACGTCCGGGAAACGGGTGAACAGTCCTCAACAATAGTTGAATCCGACAGCCAGAGACAGGGCGAGTAGATGATGGGCAATGATAGCAATCAGAAGACAGCACATACCATACAGGACACGACAGGACTGGAGAACGACAGAGAAACATCAGGTACGTATCACACTTCAAATAATACTCTGGCAGGGAACAAAGGAAAAGAGGGAGAAGAAGAAGGGTGAGAAATCAGAAGGAAGGGAGAACAGGTGTGAGTGTTAATGAGATGACGAGATGAGAAACAGCTGATCGAGAAGGTAAAAAAGGGGAAAAGGGTGTAAGGAGAAAAATGACCAGAAGAGGGAGTAAGAGGGGAAGAAAAGAAATAGAGGAGGGAGACCGACTTATGACAGTACCCCCCCCTCAAGGAGCGCCTCCTGGCGCTCTCGAGGAGGAAGACTGGCGAGCACGGATGAAGTCATCAATCAGCGAGCGGTCCAGGATGTTCCGGCCCGGGACCCAACTTCTCTCCTCAGGACCAAATCCCTCCCAATCGACCAGGAACTGGTGGCCGCGGCCGCGGGGTCGCACATCTAGTAATTTGCGGACTCTATAAGTGGAAGAGTCCATGACACGGACAGGAACGTTGACAGGACAAGACGGAGAACGAACAACAGGCTTTATACAAGAAACATGAAAGACAGGATGAATACGACGGAGATCGGAGGATAACCTTAATCTGACAGCGACAGGACTGAGCACTTTTAGAATGCGAAACGGTCCGACAAATCTAGGGGCCAACTTACGCGACGGAAACTGGAGAGGAAGATTGCGAGTGGACAACCAAACTCGCTGACCGACAACATACCGGGGGCTCCTTACACGCAAACGATTGGCAGACCTGCGAGTGCGAACACGAGTCTTACACAGGGCGGACCTAACCCTACTCCAGGTACGCTTAGCACGTTGAATGAAAACCTTGACGGAGGGAACGTTGGTATCAGTCTCCTGCGAGGCAAAGAGCGGAGGCTGGTAACCAAGGCAACACTGGAACGGAGATAACCCGGTAGCGGAGGAGGGAGCGGAGTTATGGGCATACTCAGCCCAGGGAAGCTGTTCAGACCAAGAAGCAGGGTTACGAAAAGCGAGGCTGCGTAAGATGCGACCCACGATCTGATTGGTACGTTCGGCCTGGCCGTTGGTCTGCGGATGAAAACCGGAGGAGAGACTGGCAGAGGCCCCGATCAGTCGGCAAAACTCCTTCCAAAAAAGGGAGGAGAATTGAGGACCCCTATCGGAGACAATGTCAGACGGAAGACCGTGAATCTTGAATACCCTGTCAACGACAATTTGGGCTGTCTCCTTGGCGGAGGGCAGCTTAGGAAGAGGAATGAAATGAGCGGATTTAGAAAAACGGTCGACTACCGTGAGTATTACAGTGTTCCCCTCGGACGGGGGAAGACCTGTAATGAAGTCCATAGCAAGACAAGACCACGGTCTAGAGGGAAGCGGAAGGGGTCGCAGCAAACCAGCGGGCGGCGTGTTGCTAGACTTGGTCTGCGCGCAAACAGAACAAGAAGCAACAAAACGGCGAATGTCGCGCTCACGAGTGGGCCACCAGAACTTTTGACGAATGGAAGCAACTGTTCCCCTAACACCTGGATGGGCGAATAATTTAGATGAATGCCCCCATTGAAGGACAGCGCGACGTGCGACTGGGGGAACAAATAAAAGACCCCTAGGGCAAAGGCGAGGAGTGACAGCGTGGGAAAGCGCGCGCCTAACGACTCGTTCAATTCCCCAGACAGCCGAACCAACTACCAAGTCAGGAGGAAGGATAACCTCCGGTGTGGGAACAGCCTCTGGGGAGGTGAATTGTCGCGAAAGGGCATCAGGCTTGAGGTTCTTGGAACCGGGACGGTAGGAGATCGTAAAATCGAATCGAGCAAAGAAGAGTGCCCAGCGCGCCTGACGCGCGTTGAGCCTCCTTGCGGTGCGAATGTATTCCAAATTACGATGATCTGTCCATACAAGAAACGGAACAGAACAACCCTCTAACCAATGACGCCACTCGCCGAGAGCCAAACGAATGGCTAAAAGTTCGCGATTACCGACGTCATAATTCTGCTCGGCGGGAGAGAGGCGATGGGAAAAAAAGGCGCACGGATGGACCTTCTCATCGGACGCTGAACGTTGGGAGAGAATGGCTCCCACGCCCACCTCGGAAGCGTCGACCTCGACGATAAACTGTCTGGTGACGTCAGGAGTAACGAGAATAGGAGCTGTGGTAAACAGGGATTTAAGCCGATCAAAGGCAATCTGAGCAGAACGCGACCAAGAGAAATGAGTCTTGGCGGACGTGAGAGCAGAGAGAGGAGCGGCGACCTGGCTAAAGTTCCTAATAAAGCGGCGATAAAAATTAGCGAACCCCAGAAATCGCTGGAGCGCGACACGGGAATCGGGAACCGGCCATTCCGTAACGGCACGAACCTTGGTTGGATCCATTGAGATCCCCTCGGAGGAGATGACCGAACCAAGAAACGTGACGGACGGAGCGTGAAACATGCATTTCTCAGCCTTAACAAACAAGCGATTTTCAAGAAGGCGCTGGAGAACCTGACGAACGTGCTGAGTATGTATCTGGAGAGAGGGAGAAAAAATTAAAATGTCGTTGAGGTAAACGAAAACAAAGATGTTTAACATGTCTCGAAGGACATCGTTGACAAGAGCCTGAAACACGGCAGGAGCGTTGACCAGGCCGAACGGAAGAACGCGATATTCAAAATGCCCTAATGGTGTATTGAAAGCCGTCTTCCACTCATCCCCCTCCCTTATGCGGACAAGATGATAGGCATTACGAAGATCGAGCTTTGTGAAGATCTTAGCCCCCTGCAGGATCTCGAAGGCGGATGACATCAGAGGCAAGGGATAACGGTTCTTGACTGTGATGTCATTCAACCCACGATAATCGATGCAGGGACGTAATGTACCATCTTTCTTCTTAACGAAGAAGAAACCGGCCCCAGCAGGGGAGGATGAGGGAACTATGGTACCGGCCTCGAGCGAGTCAGATAGATATTTCTCGAGGGCTTCACGTTCAGGCGCCGACAACGAATATAACCTCCCCCGGGGAGGAGTAGACCCCGGTAGAAGGTTAATGCAGCAGTCATAAGGACGATGGGGAGGAAGAGAAGTGGCCCGGGCACGACTGAAAACCGCCCGCAGATCATGGTACTCCTCAGGAACTCCGGACAAATCACCGGGCTCCTCCTGAAACACAGAAACAGAGGACACAGGGGGAGAGGCAGACACTAAACAATTTACATGACAAGGTAAATTCCAAGAGAGAACGGAACCTCTGGCCCAATTTATCTGTGGATTATGCTTGACTAGCCAGGGATGTCCCAAAACAACGGGGGTAAAAGGAGAGTGAAAAATTAAAAAAGAAATATTCTCACGATGATTACCCGAAACAGTGAGACTCACCGGAACCGTGGCACGGCGTACCCGGGCGAGAATACTACCATCGAGAGCATAAACAGGGGTGGAGTCCTTTAAGTCAATAAGGGGAATCCCCTGCTTGTGTGCCCATGTCTCGTCAACAAAACTCTCCTCGGCCCCTGAGTCAATGAGTGCTGAGCAGGTAACTGCCGAACCCGGCCAGCGGAGATGTATCGGGAAAGTAGTGCGATGGCATGGCGGAGGGACTAAAGTCGAAGCGCTCACCAGTAGCCCTCTTCTCACTGGTGAGCTCTGGCTTTTACTGGACAGGAGGGCTGAAAGTGAGAAGCAGATCCACAGTACATACAGAGGCGTTCGGTAATCCGGCGCTGGCGTTCAGCTGCGGAGATGCGTAATCCTCCCAACTGCATAGGCTCCGTATCGACGAGGGCAGATGAGGGTGAGGCAGGTGCAAGAAGGAGTGATCTCTCCAAGCCGCGAGCCCGGCGGCGAAAATCGAAGCGCTTCTCAGTGCGGATGGCAAGATCAATCAAAGGGTCTAGGCGTGAGGGGGACTCACGAGCGAGAATCTCGTCCTTTAAGTCGGCATTCAAACCCTCTAAAAAACGGGCCACTAAAGCAGGTTCATTCCACTCACAGGAAGTCGACAATGTACGAAATTCGACAGAAAAGTGTGCTACAGACCGCTTGCCTTGGCGGAGTGAGGAGAGAAGTCGAGAAGCTTCAGGACCATGGACAGAGCGGTCGAAGACGCGTAACATCTCTTCTTTAAAATATTCATAACTGTTGAGACACTCCGAGTCAGCGCTCCAGACAGCGGTCCCCCACTCCCGAGCTCGTCCAGAGAGAAGGGAAATGACAAAGGCGATACGGGAGCGGTCCTTGGCATAGGTGGTCGGTTGCAAGGAAAAAACCACCTCACACTGTGTCAGGAATGATCGGCACTCGGCCGGCTCACCAGCGTAACAGGGCGGGTTGTTGACCCGGGGTTCTGGTGATGCGTGGAACTTGGAAAGGGGTGTCTCAACGCGAAGATGCAAAACCTGTTGGGTTAGGTCAGTCACCTGGGCGGCAAGAGATTCCATAGCGCGACGGGAGGCAGCGAGTTCATCCTCGTGGCGGCCCAGCATGGTTCCCTGCAGCTCGAGGGCGGACTGGAAATGACTCTCCTTTGCTGGGTCCATGAAGTGGCCAGAGTATTCTGTTATGTAGAGTGCGGAGATAGAGAACCCAAACGCAAAGGCAGGTAAATTGTCTCTTTAATAACTCAGATGGCCGATAGGCAAAACACAGAAAACAGGAGCCGACAGGCAAAAATAGTTCAAACAGAAAGTCTCTTAGAAAAAACGATAACTGAAGAGCGTCTGCACTTATGGCTCAGGAAATCCTCGTTGCTGCGGGGAGACGTCCGGGAAACGGGTGAACAGTCCTCAACAATAGTTGAATCCGACAGCCAGAGACAGGGCGAGTAGATGATGGGCAATGATAGCAATCAGAAGACAGCACATACCATACAGGACACGACAGGACTGGAGAACGACAGAGAAACATCAGGTACGTATCACACTTCAAATAATACTCTGGCAGGGAACAAAGGAAAAGAGGGAGAAGAAGAAGGGTGAGAAATCAGAAGGAAGGGAGAACAGGTGTGAGTGTTAATGAGATGACGAGATGAGAAACAGCTGATCGAGAAGGTAAAAAAGGGAAAAGGGTGTAAGGAGAAAAATGGCCAGAAGAGGGAGTAAGAGGGGAAGAAAAGAAATAGAGGAGGGAGACCGACTTATGACACTCTTAAATATAAATTGAGAATAACAAATTCGTCTTCTCTCTCAGCGTGGATCTTCTTTCAAATAAGAACGGCCAAATGTTTAAAGTGATAACATCTCTTTGAAGCTCCCTAATCAAGATGGTTCTTGAATACCCACTGTCATTCCCACGCTATAGGTAATAAACGTGACTGTGATACTTTTAAGATTGTAAGGAATTGATTCTATGATAAAAAAGCTCTCTTAAGTGAAGGAACATTTCAATATAATCTATATTGGAGTGGAAGTTGGATCGGGGCAGACTATAATTTCTTACAAGGGTCTTAATACATAATATAATAATAGTAATCAGCTGATTGTCTCACGAACGTAACCAGCACATTCTCCCCACATAGCAAACCCATAATACAGCGAGGGAGAAGAACCACATGAAACTATGCAACTATAGATTTTTTCTAACAGGATAGTAAAGTTTAGCTGGCTAATATGAGCTGTTACTGTGGCTGAGCTGGTTAAAGTGTTCAGCCTTGTTTATACTGGACGCGTCCGCATGAGCCCAAAGGTGCGTGCGGCAAAAATGACGTGATTGTAACAGCGCGCGCGGCTCCGCATCCCATAGACACCACTCACTACACACAATAGCCTTTTTTCTCTGATTTTGGAAACTCGATCGACTTAAAATGCTTCCAAGATCGACGGGTTGGTGATTCCTGTAACTGTTTTCCGGTCAATGACAGGAGTAGCCTACTAATCAGCTGTCTCACGAACGTAACCAGCACATTTATCCCCACATAGCAAAGCCATAACACAGCGAGGGAGAAGAACTAAGTTACATGAAACAATCCAACTACATATTTACACCACTGAAAAGTCACTACTCACGGTGTTTATGACTAGCTTCTTCTAGCTTTCTGCGGCTTCTCTTTCAATGTAGTGACGAAACGCGCTCTGTAACGCTGTTTGTTCGCTGTCGGCTACAGTAGAAAAATGACGTCACAACATGGCGACCTTCATAGAAGGGGATTCCCGCGCCTATGTAGATATAAATGCCTCATTCTAAGGTAATTAAAACATTACGGTTTATTAAGTAAGTTATACACCACTGAACACATAGTTATGGATGTCATATTGCATTTCTGTTAATAAATACTCAAAAATGTTACACAGTGCACCTTTAATAAAATCACTACTTACCGGTTGCGGGAATATAGTTGGAATTACCCCCTTCTTCAGTTTGAGACGCTGAGAGAAGCTTGATATTGTCCCAGTTTCGAAAATAAGTTAGTCCGTGGTGAAATGGGCAGAGCAAACTAACAACTTCGAATTAAACTGTTGCGGTATCCGATTATATATAAACATCAGCCACACCTGTTGACATTTATTTTCTGTGGGAAGGGTATGAAAAGTCCTCACATCCCCTGCACAGCCTGGAACATTACATTTATTTCCATGATCTGCCATTTTCTTTCTGATCTTAGCTTGTTCCGATGGTTCGGCTGTGCAGTGCTTGTCATTGAGGGCTGGGATATGCAAATCTTTAGAGGCGTAACTGGATACTGAGGTCCTCAGAAAACCAGTGTGAGAAACAATTTGCAAATATTTCTGCTGATATATGCATGGATGTGAGTGATAAGGCAAATGTGACAGAAAATGTGACAGAAAAAGTATCTCAGCCATTTGTAACGGCTCGAATGGAGGCCCCTTGAGAGCCCGAATGACCGTTGATAGGTCCCAGGAGGGCACTGTAGGGGGTCGTGGAGAGTTAAGCCTTCTTGCTCCCCTTAGGAAGCGGACAATCATGTCGCTTTTCCCTATCGACTGGCCAGCCACCGGTGCATGAATGAGTGAGTGATAGTTAGAGTGTTTTTTATGATGTGAGTGATTTCCATGTATTATTCTGTATACTATTTTATTATAATTTTTGAAAGTATAAGATCAACCTGTCCAGGGACAGCAGGTGGAAATTAGCATTTTTTGCAATAACCTGGCACTGGCACATGACATCTCTTCTTTTTTAGACTAATGTTTTTTTGTGCATTGTCCCTGATCAAATAAAGAAATAAACTAAACTAAACATGGAAGTCTGCGATGGCTGCCACATAGACCTTGAGCGTGGATGGAGTACGGCCTGCATCCAGCAGCTCTTGGAGAGAAAAAAGTATCAGTGACACTTCACATAGGTTTGGGTCCTGGTTTCTGGCTGAGCACCAGCCACAGAACACAGCACTTCTCATAGCACTTCTCCTCGGGGTCTGAGCCGGCGTGAGCTCACTGGTCAGGGAGAGCACTGTCCTTCCGATGAGACGTTAAACCGAGGCCCTGACTCTCTGTGGTCACAAAAAATCCCAGGATGTCTTTCGAAAGAGTAGGGGTGTAACCGCGGCATCCTGGCCAAATTTGCCCAGTGGGCTCTGTCCATCATGGCCTCCTAATAATCCCCATATATATATACCAATTGGCTTCATCACTCTGTCTCCTCTCCACCAGTAAGCTGGTGTGTGGTGGGCGTTCTGGCACAATATGGCTGCCGTCGCATCATCCAGGTGGATGCTGCACACTGGTGTTGGTTGAGGAGATTCCCCCTTCTATGTAAAGCACTTTGAGTGCAGAGAAAAGCGCTATATAAATGTAATGAATTATTATTATTATTATTATTATTATTATTATTATTATAGGCAGACATTCTGGCGGGCTCTGCGCTCAGCATGGCGGGCTTCGCACCGATTGGTTCACGCAGTTACGCTGCTCTGTTATAAGTTTGTGCAGTTCTCACTGACCAGCCAATAGCGTGCGACAGTGATGCGTGGGTTGATCCAAAATGAGCAGGTGCCTGCGGTTACGAGTCATCCAAATATATTTTTAATGATATTCGGGTCGCGGTCAGTCGTGTCGTTTGAAATAAAGATGCCAAAAAAACCTTTAAACGCGGGACAAAATGCCCAATTTCCCAACACGTTGAACTGAGCAATGCCATTGTACCATTTTAATAGGCTACTTTTAAACACATATAGCTCAGTTATGTTAGTTTTATGTACTTTTTTTGTTGGGAAAGTCGGGGGAGAGACGCACACTTTGATTAAACTGGATAAACACATGCAGCATCTTAATTGTTAAGAAAATGAAACGAAATAAATGAATAAATCAAGCCTTTATTACATAACAATAGGCTATATCATACAGCATTCAGAAAAAGAACAGTTTGCGCTCCTAAGGGCTTTCACACTTTTCTCTCAGTTGACATGCTCAGTTGACCGCTCTCTGAGGCGAACGTGTAGAAGAGCAGAACGAAAATAGAAAAGTGATAAGCTACAAATTTCTTATGAAATGCTGAAAAATTCCCTTAGTGCTTTCCAGAAAGCTATGTTATCTGCTAAGTTTAAGTATTTTTCTAATTCAATAAAAAAAAAACATCATAGTTCCCTTTCGTCCTGGGAACTCCGACGTGTCGTCGGGGGAGTTCCTTGACGAAATTGGGATCACGCTAGGGAGACCAATCGACTTCGAGTGAACTAAAACGAGCCAATGAATATTGGCATGCAAGATTTGCATTCCGCGACCCGCCTACCAGTGCAGGTATAAAGGGCGGAAGCAAATGCATCACAATGCTTTTTGCTTCGGAGCCGACCAGTTGTGTCCTCTGAGTGGAATGAGCTTGTAGACTGCGAGTCTGCTGTTTCCTGAGATGACTCTCTGTGCTGGTGTGACGGCGCTTCAGCGGTCTTCGCGACCTCCCGTCTGCTGCCTGCTACTACACGCGCTGTGTTTACAAAGAGCTGTTTTAACAGCTGGTATACGGTTGAGTGCACGCAGCGGGCTTGCAGTTTCCCCGCTGTGTTGCCGCGTTGATCCCTGTGTGCTTCTGCACACCTAAGAGTTTTTTCTCTGAAAGAGCAACACGGGTGAAGATCGCGTCCTTTTAAGGATGACGTTTCATCCGTGTGTTTCTGGATGCGGTCGTTTCCTGTCCTCATATGACGGCCACGTTCACTGTTTCACATGCCTGGGCTATAAGCGTGTTGAGACTGCGTTCGTGGGTGGTTCGTGTTCTCTCATGAGAACATGACCACGTCGGCGCGTTGTTCGTCTCCCCTTTCTCGTAAAAGCTTGAGCCGTTCAGCGTGCCGTGTGCCGTCGAGCCGCCGGCTGACAGCGCGGTTGTCACGGCAACCCAGCGCGCGTCATTCGGCGCTCTAGATGCGCGGTCGAGACTCAAGTGCCTCAAACAAGGTGGAGTCCCTTTGCATATTCCCCGATCTAGTTCCTCTTCTGCAGAAGAGGGCTACTTTGGCTAATAGCATTGGTGATCTGAGGATTACAGTGGGGGTACCCCTCACTCCTCTAGCGCATCGCAAACATGCTGAAACTGTGTTCGTGGGTGGTTTATGCTCTCTTATGAGAGCATGACCACGTCGGCACGTTGTTTGTCTTGAAAGAGCTTTCAACGTGCCGTGTGTCATCAAGCTTGATGGCCACGTTCACTGTTTTGTGCATGCCTGGCAGCTTTACGGATGGAATTACTGGTGGTTCTCATGAGGAACCAAGTGTTTCATTCGGGGCTCCAGGGGAGGATCAGATGTCGACCGCTGCATCGGAGAGAGGGCTGTTACACTCTGGATATGGTGATACTGAGTCCCACTGTAATGGTGTGTGTGCTCATGCTAAATCAGGTCCAGACTTGACAGCCACACTTCCCGGGCTACTCTGGGAGCGCAGTGCAACGCGTGTCGCCTTGCCCCGCCCCCGTGCTTGCCTGGATGTGTGTGAAAAACTTTTTGCAGTATGGAGGCATATTGGTGCCAAAATCTGTGAAAATTTTTCCTCTCTCACTACCCTTGATGGTGGTTTTGCTAATAGCAGACCACCTCTTCCCTGCATGTGATAGACCAGTGTAGACCAACAAACACGCAGTGCACAAGGGTAGTTCTGAGTCGGGGTTGAGCTGTGCTTAGTGACTACCGTGATTTTTGTCACAGCATTGGCCCTCGGTCAGACGATGTCCACACTGTGGTCCAGAAGTTTCCCAGGGCTAACCTTGTAGACGTACGAGACATCGCCAAAGTTTTCTTTCTCGATGCTCCTATTTCTCAAGGTTTGCCCTGTTTCGGTGACACTGTTGGAGACTGTGCCCAGCGGCTCTCCACAGTTCAGAAGCAGGCTAAGGAAACTACGAGCTTGACTCGATGTGCTTCCGAGTCCCTCATGCTCCTCCTCAGTCTGTTTGTCGCCAAGGGTGTCAGTCCCCTGTGGAAGCTGTCACAGCTAGCTCTACTGTGACGTCTAGCTTCGCAGGAAGACGGCGCCACCTGTCTCGGCAGCCCTGAGACAGGTGACCCAGCGTTGTAGGGAATTGCTCTCTCGGAGACGGTGCACGCACCTCTCCCTCCCCCGGAGGAGGACGGGGTGGAGTATCTTTCATTCTGTTCCGCCGCTGGCTCCCCGGAGTCCAGTGGTACCCTCATTTTCTAGAGCAGTTTCTTCCATCTCTGGGTCAAGAGGGTGCGGACTGCAGTGAGCAACGCTCCCATGCCTTGCCACTCCTTTCCCCCTCTTCCATTTCTTAGATGTCAGTGACGCCGCCACGGCCTCGTCCCTCTCATCTCCCGCTGGGCAAGGTGGTGCGAAAACCTGGACTCGACGCCCTCGGGCCTCGCTCCTCGTTTCCCCTCCTTTCTTCGCCTCGGGACAGCCCGCAGCCGAACGCCTCCGAGCCTTCCCTGCCATCTGTTCCTCTGTGGAAGCAGGTAGGTGTTGCCCCGCACACCCAGACCTCTCTCTCGGCCGCAGTAATGCCTCCGGAGTCTGGTCCCTGCCTTCCACCTCGCTGCCCCTCCGCTGGTACGCCGGTGGTCCGGGTGGGTTCGTTGGTACGATTCTCGAAGCCTGGCTAGCGCTTCTGAGGCCGTCCCGCTGGCTCACCCGTACTATCCGGCTCGGCTATGCAATTCAGTTTGCCCGCAAGCCTCCCAGGTACAGAGGAGTCCACTTCACTCGAGTGCGGAGTGTCGATGCCCCTGTCCTGAGGAAGGAGATCGACGTCCTGCTGGCGAAGGACGCGGTCGAGCCGGTTCCTCCAGCCGAGATGAGGTCTGGGTTTTACAGCCCTTACTTCATTGTACCCAAGAAGGGTGGGGGGTTATGGCCAATCCTGGACCTGCGAGTTTTGAATCGGGCCCTGCACAAGCTCCCGTTCAAAATGCTCACGCAGATACGCATCTTCGAGTGCATCCGTCCCCAGGATTGGTTTGCAGCGATCGACCTGAAGGACGCGTACTTTCATGTCTCGATTCTTCCTTGACACAGACCCTTTCTTCGGTTTGCATTCGAGGGTCGAGCATATCAGTACTAGGTCTTACCTTTCGGCCTGGCCCTGTCGCCCCATGTCTTCACGAAAGTCGCGGAGGCGGCCATTGTTCCCATGAGAGAACATGGCGTTCGCATTATCAACTATCTCGACGACTGGCTCATAATAGCTCACTCGCGAGATTTGTTGTGCGAGCACAGGGACCTGGTGCTTCACCACCTCAGCCGCTTGCGTCTTCAGGTCAACTGGGACAAGAGCAAACTCTGTCCAGTGCAGAGGATCTCTTATCTCGTTATGGAGTTGGACTCGGTCGCTTGGACGGCGCGCCTCACCGAGGAGCGCGTCCAGTCAGTGCTCAACTGCCTCAAGTCCTTTTAAGGCAGGTCAGCGGTCCCACTGAAACAGTTTCAGAGGCTCCTGGGGCATATGGCAGCCACAGCCGCGGTTACGCCGCTCGGTCTGCTCCATATGAGACCGCTTCAGCGCTGGCTTCACGATCGAGTCCCGAGATGGTCGTGGCAGAGCGGCACGTTCCAGGTCAACATTACCCCGCACTGCCGCCAAACCTTCAGTCCTTGGTCAAACCCTGCGTTTCTATGGGCCGGAGTGCCCCTAGTCCAGGTCTCCAGGCATGCTGTGGTTTTCACAGATGCCTCTGCCAACGGATGGGGGGCCACGTACAACGGGCATGCAGTTTCAGGTCTGTGGACGGGGCCTCAACTGCATTGGCACAAAGCACTGCGACCGTTGCGTACATCAACCGTCAGGGTGGTCTACGCTCCCGTCGTATGTCGCGACTCGCCCGCCATCTCCTCCTGTGGAGTCAGAAGCATCTGAGGTCGCTTCGAGCCATTCACATCCCTGGTGTGCTCAACCGTGCAGCCGACGAGCTCTCACGGCAGCCACCTCTTCCGGGAGAATGGCGACTCCACCCCCAGACGGTTCAGCTGATATGGGAAGTCTTCGGAGCCGCTCAGGTAGACCTGTTTGCCTCTCCGGACACGACTCATTGCCGGTTGTTTTACTCCCTGACCGAGGGTTCTCTCGGCACGGATGCACTGGCGCACAGCTGGCCCCTGGGTCTTCGCAAATATGCGTTTCCCCCAGTGAGCCTTCTTGCACAGATCTTGTGCAAAGTCAGGGAGGACGAGGAGCAGGTCCTGCTCGTTGCGCCGTATTGGCCCAACCGGACTTGGTTCGCGGAACTCATGCTTCTCGCGACAGCCCCTCCTTGGCCGATTCCTCTGAGGAAGGACCTCCTTTCCCAGAGACGGGGCACCTTGTGGCACCCGCGTCCAGACCTCTGGAGACTCCATTTGTGGTCCCTGGACGGGACGTGGAGGTTCTAGGTGGCCTACCACAGGGTGTGTTAGACACCACCACTTCCGCCAGAGCCCCCTCTATGAGGCGCCTCTATGCGTTGAAGTGGATCCTGTTCGTCGAGTGGTGTTCTTCCCACCGGGAAGACCCCCGAACTTGCCCGATCAGAGTCGTGCTTTCCTTCCTGCAAGATGGGTTGGAGCGTAGGCTGTCTCCCTCCACCCTCAAAGTGTATGTTGCCGCAATAGCCGCTCATCACGATGCAGTAGAAGGTAAGTTATTGGGAAAGCACGACCTGGTCATCAGATTCCTTAAGGGTGCCAGGAGGCTGAATCCACCTCGTAATGTGCACCCCTTACCCTCTTGGGACTTGACTCTAGTGCTTAGTGCACTCCGGAGACCCCCGTTTGAGCCCTTGCCTTCAGTCGAGTTAAATATCTTGTCTATGAAGACAGCTCTCCGGTTGGCTTTGGCTTCTTTTAAGAGGGTAGGGGATCTGCAGGCATTTTCGGTCGACGAATCGTGCCTAGAGTTCGGACCGGGCCTTTCTCACGCTGTTTTGAGACCCCGGCTCGGATACGTGCCCAAGGTTCCTACCACCCCATTTGTGGATCAGGTAGTGAACCTGCAAGCGCTGCCCCTGGAGGAGGCAGACCCAGCCCTAGCTTTTCTCTGTCCCGTCCGCGCTCTGCGCTGTTACGTGGACAGAACGCAAGCTTCAGGACCTCAGATCAGCTCTTTGTTTGTTACGGAGGCCAGCAGAAGGGGAAGGCTGTCTCCAAGCAGAGGTTGTCCCACTGGTTAGTGGATGCTATTGCCCGGGCTTATGAGTCCCAGGGCGTGCCTTGCCCACCTAGGTTGAGGGCACACTCTACTAGGAGTGTCACCTCCTCCTGGGCTTTGGCGCAAGGCGCCTCGCTGACAGACATCTGTAGAGCTGCGGGCTGGGCGACACCTAACACGTTCGCTAGGTTTTATAGTCTTCGTGTTGAACCTGTTTCCTCCCGTGTACTCGCTACGGCCGGTAGTGCGAGGAATTAGGTTGTGTCGGCTTGCTACGCCATTCCCGCCCCGTGGGCCGGATACGTGCGTCTTTTACTCCGTTGGTTCCCCAACATACGGCTAACCTCGTGAGTTCCTCCATCACCCCTTCGGCACCAGGCGAGGCGGATCGCCCGGCGCCAGGTCTATTACCTCTCGTAGGAGTTGTTATTAGACTGGGTGGCCTTAACAGTGGTCCCTTCGGCGACCCATTTTCTCCACGTTCCAGCTACCCTCCGGGTTAGCTCCGTGTCTTCCTCTCGACAGATTCCTCTGTCGTCCTTGCTGAGTACGCTCCCACCCCTCGGGCTGGGACTACCTCAAGGACTGCCGTATGTTTCACTCCCCTACGGGTTAGTACATACGTGTATTCCAGTGCCTCCCTTCGGGCGGGCATGTGCTCCGTAGCGTTCCCTCCTACGGGTTGGGCACGCTTTCCCAGTGTTATCCAAATCCACTGAGTGGGTCTTGCGGAACAGCAGTGTGATTTTTTTCCTAGCTGGCTCCCGCAACTTGTTCAAGAAACTGCTGCAGGGTAGCTTAGCTGGGCACTGGAAGGGGTCAGCACCATGGCCTAACGTCTAGATTACATATGTAACCCTCGTTCCCTGAGTACAGGGAACGGAGACGTGTCGTCCCCTCGCCATGTTGCTGTACCTTCGCGGAGGACTGGACACTGTTCGGCTCCTCAGCGAAAAAGCATTGTGATGCATTTGCTTCCGCCCTTTATACCTGCACTGGTAGGCGGGTCGCGGAATGCAAATCTTGCATGCCAATATTCATTGGCTCGTTTTAGTTCACTCGAAGTCGATTGGTCTCCCTAGCGTGATCCCAATTTCGTCAGGGAACTCCCCCGATGACACGTCTCCGTTCCCTGTACTCAGGGAACGAGGGTTACATATGTAACCGAGACGTTCAAAAGCCTTATTTTCTGTGTTAAATTCTGCCCTAAATCCTCCTATAAATGTGGTTTCAAATCCCTCAGTATCATTATGTGAAGGTTTCTCAAGGTTTTTCTGTGAGAAGATCACCTCTCTAAGATCTCAGTTGCAACCATCTGCTAATGTCTCACCTGAACTAAGTTGTTCTTCAGCCATATGGAGCAGGGATGTGCACAGACATTTTGAGGGAAAAGTGAAAAAAAGGGCAGTTCTCATTTATGTTTTATTTTTTTTACTTTTTTTTAAAACAAAAAGTATATATATTAACACAACTCTGACTTCCTTTTAAAAAAATATTTAAAAAGTTAATTAATTTTATCTTCCTCAAACTCACGCAATTTTCAAAAGATGTCTACAAAATAATCAGTTCACACAGAAACCATGGTCTCCTTAGTATTCAATAAAAAAAATAAAAATTTATTAGGCTTCAAAAAATAAAACAGCTTTTAATTTAAGTGAACGTCAAACAATCCTCACATAAACCCATAATAAATGTCATATTTAGGCTACCTGTGCCCTTCCTGTCTAACAGGTAGGACATATGCCTATGCATACAGAAACTGAATAAAGTTATCAGTTAGTCTGCGCTGCATGAATTATAAATTATATATAGACTAATCCTATGCAAGTTATTTAGTCAAGAGAGCAGTGGGTAATTTTCTCTGTTCCCTTTGTTCTTTGATTAACTTTACGGACAGAAAGCTTTATTCGCTGCTGGCCCTTTAAGACCAGCCGTTGCAGAGCCAGAGACACGGATCTCACACGCTCCTCATTCTCTCACAACTCTTTATGTCCATCATAAGACTGCTCTTATATTATGAAGATACTTGACAAACTACATTTTGGCATAATTGTGTGTGTTATTGTTCGTTCAAGTGCGAAAGAGAACTGTATTCTGGCACGCGGTCTGTGCATGCGTATTTAACTGGCCTCGCACGTCTTTCTGTGAGTCACATTCACATGCGAAGAGAGAGAGAGAGCGAGAGAGAGAGAGAGAGAGCGCTTTCGAACTCCTGACCTGATATTTAGATACACTATTCAATAAATATATTTGTTTGACAGGAAAGCTCATGTGCGCAAACATATATTATTTTTCAAAAATTAAAAAAAAAAAAAAAGCACCCCAGAAAAAAGGGCACTTTCTCTCCAGGAATAAAAAGGGCAGGTGCTCAAGCCCCTTTTGATGTCTATGTGTGCACGTGCCTGATATGGAGTGTCTTTGAACCAGTTTCTCTTCTGTCTCTCAGATAAATTGTTGATCATTTAAAACCTTCCTTCTGCTCTCTTGATTTTCTTTCTCCCCGTATCTTGAAACAATCTTTTGATTCAGTCTGAACATGTTTTGTGTCTTTTCTGAACAAATGCTTGAGCACTGCAGGACTATCCCTGATATACTAAAACAAGCTACTGTTACACCTCTTCTCAAGAAACCTTCACTTGATGATAGGGATTTTAATCATTTTCCACCTATTTTGACCCTTCCTTTTATTACAAAAGCATTGGAGAAAACTGTTCTCAATCAACTCCAGTTTTTTCTTAGCTCAAATCAAATTCTTGAAACTTTCCAGTATGGTTTTAAGCCTCTGCACAGCACTGAGTCTGCTTTATTAAGGGTTTCTAATGATGTACTGTTATCGACTGACGCTGGTGACTCTGTGATCCTAATACTGTACCTTTGATACAGTTGATCATAAAACTCTTTTATCCCGACTAGAATATTTTGTGGGCATCCAGGGAACTGTCCTCAGTTGGTTTAGATCGTATCTAACTAATAGAAGTGTCTCTGTCAAATTGGGTAATTTTTCTTCCTCGCTAGCCCAACTCTCTTGTGGAGTGCCGCAGGGGTCTATTCTCGCACCCATTCTTTTTTCCATATATTTACATCCTCTGGGCTCCATTTTCAGAAAGCATGGTATATCATTTCACTGCTATGCAGATGATACGCAAATTTATTTGCCTCTGAAACGCAACAAAGATACTGCTCTGAAATCTCTTTTTGAATGCCTAGAAGAAGTAAAAAAGTGGTTTTCTCAAAATTTCTTATTTTTGAATGAATCCAAAACCGAGGTTAAAGTCTTTGGCCCCCATGACAACCATAATAGCAGTAACATTGATCTGGATCATCTTTATCCAACTTCATCTTGCATTAAGAATTTAGGTGTTCTCTGGGATCAGAACCTCAAATTTGAAAAACAAATAAATGCGATGATTAGTTCTTGTTTTTTCCAGCTACGTCTTCTCTCTAAGATCAAACCCTCTCTCTCTGAGAAAACCTTAGAGATTGCTGTCCATGCGCTCATTACATCGCGGCTGGATTATTGCAACTCTCTTTACTATGGCATACCCAAACACTCCATTGCTCATCTGCAATTAGTACAGAATGCTGCTGCAAAGTTCATCAAAAGAAAACGTAAATTTGATCATGTTTCAACTATCTTAAAATCCCTGCATTGGCTACCTGTGCATTTTAGAATTGAGTTTAAAATTCTTCTCTTTGTTTTTAAATCCGTAAATAATCTGGCACCGAGCTATTTGTCTGAGCAACTCTGTAAACACAAAATCCAACACGAAACATGAGGTCTGGTGATCAGAGACTTCTGTCTGTCCCCAGATCACGGTTAAAGAATAGAGGAGACAGAGCCTTTGCGATTGCTGGCCCTAGGCTGTGGAACAGCATTCCAGTTAATATCAGAGCGCTCAATCTCTAACTGTTTTTAAATCCATTTTTTTTCTTTAGATCATTCATTATTTGGTCATGAATGTGTGGTTTGTCCTTGTTATTTATCTTGTCTATTGTTCAGCACTTTGGTCAGCCCTGTTTTTAAATGTGCTATATAAATAAATACAAACAAACTTGAAACTTGAATTCTTCAAGCAGGGTCGAAACATAAACATCGCACACCGCACCGCACCCATAGTTCCTACGTCTATGGCCCAATGATGCTACGATGAGCATTTACTACTTTAAAAAAATGCGGGTCAGGAAGCGGGTCGGGTACAATAATTTCTTTCTTTTTTGCGGTCCGAGTTGCGGGCGGGTTAGTTGAAAACGTCGGTCGGGTGCGGTTGTTTATACATTGACCCGCGCATCACTGGCGTGCGAGTAAGTCTCAACACTATGCTGGCTGTACAGTAGCACTGCGTTATTATATAAAAGGCTTCAGTATTCTGAGAAAAACGAGTTTTCTCAGAGCGTATAGCTACGCAATACAACTGACCGTTAAAAAAAAAGGAACTCTCTACTCCCTTAAAATGCTAAGGCTGATGGGATTTGTAATGTCCTAAACACATCAAGTTACAAGTGTACTGAGAGGGGAGCTTCTTACAGCATACTCTTCTTACTAATGGTTATAACTTTACAAGACAATAATTAATAACCCACAAAACTAACTCTCTTTAACAGGGCACATGCAATGTCAGATGTGTTTTCCGAAATGGAATTCAGTTAAAAATGGAATTTATTGTTTTAGGCGGAATGTCAAAAAATTTGGCAAATTTTGGTTTACATAAAACAAATAGGGCTGTACAAGGAATCAAATTGCGACATGGACTACTGTCTGTGAATATTAAACTGCAAAAGACTGCAAAAGTCTACATGTGTGTCACAGTTATCGTCTGCACCATTCTGTCTTCGTCATCTTCACTACACTTCCCAGCATCCTCTTGTCTCCACACCTGTATTCACTCCCTCACTTACCAGCCTGTCCCTCGTTATCATCATCAGTGTCACCTGTCTTCACCTTGTTATGTTTGATTTGTACTTGTATTTAGTTCCTTCAGTTCAGTCTGTCCTTTGTCGGTTGTTAGTCTTTTATAGTCGTGTTATCTGCCTGCCTGAACCCTTCTGTTTGTACCTGCCTGTTATTATTTTGAGTAAAGTGTTGCAATTGGAGCTTTTGCCTGTGAGTCCTTCTTGAACCCACACACGCCGTGACAATGTGTCTGTGTGAATGAACAGCATAGTTTGATCTACCATACACATAGCCTACACTAGCATGAGTGAATGAGTGTTGCAGTTTATTCAAGCATGCGTGACTCTCATTGTGTCTTCAGCGTCATGAACACATGAACTTAATCTCAAGAGCTGCTCTGAGAGTCACTTCACCAGCATTTCACCATTTCATTTCAGAAAACTATCGTCAGATACACAAAGAAACTACTTGGTTACTCACGTAACCTCAGTTCCCTGAGTTAGGGAACGAAGTATTGCGTAGCTATACGCAGTGGAAAACTCCTTTTCCTCGGTTTTACTGAACCTTATGTAAAACGCATTTGCAGCTGCACGGCTGACGCCCTGAGCGTCTTGCTCGCTCATAGGCTGTGCTGCAGCAACTGCATAACCAATGGCGAGGACGACTCTGACGCGCGACCAATGGGGTCACTCCACGTCAGAGCCCGTCATAGGGGCGAGCCCTAGGCTATATAATCCCCTGAACTCGCCAAAATAGCAGGTTTATACGACTGAAGCGACAAACCCCAGTTAAAATAGTGCGGCCGGCTACGCAATACTTCGTTCCCTAACTCAGGGAACTGAGGTTACGTGAGTAACCAAGTAGTTCCCTATCGAACGGTCACTTCGTATTGCGTAGCTATACGCAGTGGGAACGCTATGCAAAACGCCGCACTGAATAACTGGTTGCCACTGCAACTCAGGAACCCCTGAGCAAACAGAACAAGCCATAAACCATATATATGCATACACTAAACCCGACACCGTCGGATTTAGGTGAATACATCAGTAATTCCTGACAGGGTCAAGAACATGAACATCACCAGCCTTAGCGGGTTTATAACATGAAAATTTTGTAACCGGCAAGAAGCGGGTTATATACATACATATAGAGAATGTGATTATGCACAGTAACAAGTAATGACAAGGCCAGATACTGTCGGGGCCATAATCATACCGAAAGCACCCCTGCCTGAAGGGAGGGTACTTCCAAATTATAGAATTTCATAAATGTGGACGGCGAGGCCCAGCCGGCCGCCTCACAGATATCATGAATGGGAAAACCCGATGACCACGCCCACGACGAGGCCATGCCTCTGGTCGAATGGGCTTTGACACCTAAGGGGCAACTCTGGCCCGCTGCGGCGTAAGCCACAGAAATGGCCTCTACTATCCATCTAGACAGCCTCTGCTTAGTGACAGGGTCCCCTTTGGACCGACCACCAAAGCAGACAAAGAGCTGTTCTGACTGTCTAAACGACGCAGAACGCTCCAGATAGATTCTCAGCGCCCTAACAGGGCAGAGAAAATTAACCTCCCCATCCTCCGTGGAAGGGGGAAGGGCTAACAATGTCACCACCTGCGCTCTGAACGGCGTTGAGAGCACTTTGGGTACATAACCATGCCTGGGCTTGAGAATGACCCTGGAATCACCGGGACCAAACTCCAGACATGCCGGGCTCACCGAAAGAGCCTGCAGATCTCCCACTCGCTTGATAGATGCCAATGCCAACAGGAGGGCCGTCTTTAGCGAGAGAAGTTTAAGATCAACCGACTGTAGCGGTTCGAAGGGCGGACCCCTTACAGCCCCTAGGACCGTAGATAGGTCCCAGGATGGCACAGAAGGAGGTCTGGAGGGGTTGATCCTCCTAGCACCTTTTAAAAAATTTACAACCAGGTCATTCCTTCCCAGAGACTGACCGGCTACCAGAACATGGTGAGCTGCAACAGCGGCCACATACACCTTGAGCGTGGACGGGGAGTGACCCGCGTCCAGCAGCTCCTGTAGGAATGAGAGAACCACTGATATGTCACATGACTCTGGATTCAGACGGTTTTTCGAGCACCAGCCGGAAAAAACTGCCCACTTTGAAGCATAAAGGCGCCGAGTTGACGGGGCCCTAGCCTCAGATATAGTGTTCAACACTTTCACAGGAAGGCCCCCGGATACCGGTTCAAGGGCCACACATGAAGGGCCCACAGGTCGGGTCGTGGATGCCACAACGACCCCTTCGCCTGTGTGAGGAGGTCTTTCCTCATGGGGACAGGCCATGGAGCTGTGTCCGAAATCTGAACCAGCTCCGGAAACCACGGCTTGGACCTCCAGAGAGGGGCCACCAGAAGGACCGGGCACCCGGTCTCCCTGACCCGTTTGATGACTTGCGGAATCATCGAGACAGGGGGAAAAGCATATAGGGGACGGTTGGGCCACGCGTGGGCCAACGCGTCCCTGTCCTTCGAGAAGAACAGATTGCAATGGGTGTTGTCTTTCGAGGCGAACAGGTCGATTTCGGCCCTGCCAAACACCTCCCATATCAGACTGACCGTCTGCGGGTTCAGGGTCCACTCGCCTAGGGGAGTGTTGCCCCGTGAGAGCATATCCGCGCCCAAATTCTGGACGCCCAGGATGTGCGCAGCCCTCAGAGAGCTCAGATTGTTCTGCGCCCACAAGAGGAGATCTCTCGCCATAGCATGCAGGCCACCTGACCTGACGCCCCCTTGGCGATTTATATAGGCCACCACTGACATGTTGTCCGTACGGACTAAGACGTGATGCCCCTTGAGGCTTGACAGAAAAGCATTCAGGGCCAGACCAACTGCTTTCATTTCCAGACAGTTGATGTGTAAGCTCTGCTCCGTGCTCGACCAGAGGCCGGAGGCAGGCGTGCCCTCGTGTAATGCCCCCCAACCCAGGTTGGATGCATCTGTAAAAACCACTTTCCTTCTGGAAATGGTCCCCATTATCACACCGTCTTGGTACCAGTCCCGCGCCCGCCAGGGAACCAGGGTCCCTAAACAACCGTGATTCACTCTGATACGCAAGCTGCCTGACTGCCATGCATATGTTGGCACCCGGCGTTTCAGCCAGTGCTGCAGTGGACGCATGCGCAGCAATCCCATGCGAAGCACCGGTGATGCTGCTGCCATGAGACCCAGTAGCTTCTGAAATTTCTTCAGAGGCGCGCGCTCCCGCTCTCTGAACGAGGATGCGAGCGCTCGCACTGAGAGCGCGTGCTCCGGTGTGAGCCGCGCTCTCATTGTCATTGAGTCTAAAACCATGCCCAGAAAGATCACATTCTGACAGGGGGATAGTTTGCTCTTTGAAACATCGATCGTGAGACCCAAGCATTTCAAATGGCCGAGAATCAGATCTCTGTGAACTATCAGTTCGCTTCTCGACTGTGCTAGCACCAGCCAGTCGTCGAGGTAATTCAACACGCGCACTCCTCTCTGTCTCAGGGGAGAGAGCGCCGCATCCACACACTTTGTGAACGTGCGGGGTGCCAGAGACAAACCGAACGGCAGAACCGTGTACTGATAAGCCTGACCCTCGAAGGCGAATCTCAAGAATGGCCTGTGGCGAGGGTTTATTTGAATATGAAAGTAAGCGTCTTTCAGATCCATTGTAACAAACCAATCCCCCGGGCGAATTTGCGCGAGGATCTGTTTGGTAGTCAACATTTTGAAGGGACGGCGCATGAGCGCCTTGTTCAAATGTCTCAAATCTAGTATGGGTCTGAGACCGCCGTCTTTTTTCGGAACCAGAAAATAACGTCTGTAAAACCCGCTTGAATCAGCGCAGGAGGGATTAACTCTATCGCCCCTTTTGCTAATAATTTCTGCACTTCGGTGCGAAGCACGTGACCCACGTCGCTTCTCACCGAGGTCTCGATGACCGCCTGAAACTTCGGGGGTCTGCGAGCAAACTGGAGCGAGTAGCCTCGCTTTATAATGTTTATGACCCAACTCGACACACCGGGGATAGATTGCCAGGCTAGAACCCGTGTGGCTAGGGATTGACACACTGGAAGGGGGGAGCCACCTAACACAGGGGGATCTGAAACCCTTATAATGTGATTTGTGCATACATCGAGTGCTTGACTTACTGTACAGGCATTTGCGTGTGGAGAAGTCAGTGTTATCACAGGGGAGGGGCCACCTATCTGAGGGGGACCGTGAACCCATGCATTGTGCTTGTGAAACATACTCTTTTTGTGATTTATTTGGGTCGCCGTGAAAACGGCGTTTGGTTGTAAAGACACACTTACTGCGGGCCTGTGTACAGAAATAAAATCCCCATCCACCTGAACTGAACAGGGGGTTGTGGGAAGTCTCGTTGGCTTTTTCGAGGGTGGTCCGGCTAGCGCGGGACACTCGCCCTCTCTCTTTGTACCGACTTCGGCGGTGCTGCCTCGGGCGCAGCGCTGGGCCGCGGGCCTTGGCGCCGGGGCATCGGGAAGCGCTTCGCAGCTCTTGTCGGGCGCTGGGCATCAGCCGCAGGGCGGGGCTGAGAGGCCTGCTGCTTCGGTTTCACTGGCTGAGGCGTAAATGAAGCGGGTTTGGGCTTGCTCGATGCAGAGCTAGAGTGTTTAGGCAGGAAGTGTCGCATGGCCTGGGACGCCTTCTGCGCCTCGGTGTAACGCTCCGCGAACCCCTTCACCGCTGGGCTGAAGAGACCGGTGCTGGTAACCGGAGCGTCGAGGAACTTGGACTTCTCAGAATCCTTGATGTCGGTGAGGTTCAGCCAGAGATGGCGTTCAGCCACGACCAAGCTCCCCATGTTTCTCCCGATCGCCTGCGCTGTAGCCTTGGTAGCCCTCAGGGCCAGGTCCGTCGCGCTGCGGAGGTCCCGAAAGGCCTCCGGATCCGGGCCCGCCTCGTCCATCGAGCGGAGGAGTTTGGCCTGGTAGACCTGCAACACGGCCATCGTGTGCAAGGCTGAAGCAGCCTGCCCGGAAGCGGAATACGCGCGTCCGAGGAGGGCTGACGTGTTTCTGCACGGCTTGTTGGGGTGCACGGCTCTGGTCCGCCAGCTAGCGGCCATGTTTGGGCATAGATGAGCGGCTACGGCCTCGTCGAGAGGCGGCAACGCCTCGTAGCCCTTCTCCGCCGCACCGTCCACCGAGGAGAGAGTCGCGGAAACTACGGCGCCTCGTGTGGAATAGGGAGTGCGCCATGACTTGGTAAGCTCCTCGTGAACCTCAGGGAAGAACGGCGCTGGTTTATGACGAGGGGCCTGTTGGTTTCCTGGCAAAAACCATCCATCCAGCCGACTCCGAGGAGGCTCGGGGGGCGCGGCCCACTCGAGCTCGAGGTCCGCGACTGCCTGAGTCAGGATCCGAAGCATCTCCGCGTCGGAGTTAGTCCTGGTAGCAGGCGCGCTGGATGCTGACTGAGAAGCAGTGACAGGGTCAAGCGAGCCCGGCCACTCGTCCTCAGAAGCATCGATGGACAAGGTGTCATGATCGCTAGGCCCGCCGAAGGAGACGAGGCCCGCCACGTGGGGGGGGGCGCTGATCTCCTTCAAACCAGACCGGAGACAACCGGGCGGGAGAAAGCGAGGCACGCGGGGACGTGGCCGGCGTGCGATCGCTTAGCTCCATGCTCTCGGGCTGTCGTTGACTGCGGCGCTTCTTCCTCCTAGGTTGAGGAAGAGTCGATGGAGGAGGCGCGGGCGAAGCGGCGTCTTCGTCCCTGGCAAGAGCCAGTCGCGTCCGCAGCGATGAAATGGGCATGCTCTCGCAGGCCGCACATCCGCCGGAGGAGAAGGCCTTCTCCGCGTGGTCGAGTCCCAGGCATGATATACATCTCGCGTGGTGATCGGCCTCGTGCAGATGGCGCGCGCACGTGGTGCAGCGAGACATAGTTGGAGAATAAGGATTTCGCCGGATAGCCACAGGTGAGACGGCGTCAGGGGACAAACGGCTGAGAGACGTAATCCGCTGAAATAATGCTCGCTCAGGCTGAAGGGCTTGTTCGACGGCGAAGGCTCAGTGAAAACAGTCAGAGACGTATAGTTTGTCGCTGAAGGAGTAAAATCTGCTATTTTGGTGAGTTCAGGGGATTATATAGCCTAGGGCTCGCCCCTATGACGGGCTCTGACGTGGAGTGACCCCATTGGTCGCGCGTCAGAGTCGTCCTCGCCATTGGATATGCAGTTGCTGCAGCACAGCCTATGAGCGAGCAAGACGCTCAGGGCGTCAGCCGTGCAGCTGCAAATGCGTTTTACATAAGGTTCAGTAAAACCGAGGAAAATTAGTTTTCCACTGCGTATAGCTACGCAATACGAAGTGACCGTTCGATAGGGAACGCCTTTTTAAAGGAAAAATCACACAATTTTTCTTTTTAAGTTTACCAATTTAAAAGAAAACCTCTGCGTTTTATTTTTTCAAAAAAATAAAATGCATTTTTATATTTTCATTTGATTATATTTTAAAATATTGAAATGTTCAAGTTTTATAAAGTTATTTGACCACCACGGTTTTTCATTATAAATTTGTATTTTTCCATTACATTATTTTGACACCACGTTTTCATTTTCTATGTACTCCTGAAATTAAAATAAGCCACTATAAACCAATATAAAGACCCAGTCAAGCAAAGAGGTAGGCATAATGTGATATCGCCAGAATCATAAATAATACCATGATTTTTGGTCATACCGCCCAGCACAACTTAAAGAGATACTTCTCCCAAAAATGTAAATTCTGTCATTAATTACTCACCCTTATGTCATTCCAAACCTGTAAGACCTTCGTTCATCTTCAGAACACAAATAAAGATATTTTTAATGAAATCTGATAGCTCCTCCCTCCATTGACAGCTATACGTAACTACCACTTTCAAGCTTCAGAAAGGTAAAGACATAATTAAAACAGTCCATGTGACTCCAGTGGTTTAACCTTTTTATTAAGTGACGTGAGTGCTTGTTTGCGCAAAAAAACAACAACATAATTTACCACTTTACAAAAAAAATATTTTTTAGCAACTGTTCCTAAAACCATGATATCTGACAAGCTCTTTTACTGTCTCTGTGTTCTGTTTTCTTTCAGGAAGTTAAAGAGGAGGAAGAGGTGGTGTACGCTGGTGTTGTCACCAAAAAATGATAAAAAAAATCCTCATCAATGGTGATGTGTTCACAGTTACGGCTTACATGCATGCTGGGAAGACAAACAGCAACGGCTATAGAGAGCCTAAGTCCCTGATCTCCTCCGCTTCCGGCTCATGGGAAAAATATGTATGGTAGTCAATGGCGAGAGACAACTTATCTTTTTATTCCATCTGAACTGTGCCCTGAATTACATATATGATGTTTGTCAATTTAAAAGATAATTATGAAAACAGAAGAGTAACATTTAGTTTTATGTGAAAATCGCTCAATGAATTACATCTCTCGTCTCGCACTATGTACCTTACCAAGCTTGTATGTGTGCAGTCTGGTACAAAACACACCGGCATGACGGCGTAACGTTACGATTATAACGTTAGACTATAGAAAAAATGACAGACGATAGCTTCAGAAAAGTTAGCTTCATTCATTGAGAGAAAAGGTATGACGTCACATGCGCGCCTTTGGGTTTGTAGTCTTTGTAATGACGTATTTTCTCAGTCTTATACCTCAACAGTTTTACATCAAACTGCGACTTTCTTGACTTTAAAATGTATCTTTTAAATTGACAAACATCATATGTGTAATTCAGGGCTCAATTCAAATAGGATCCAAATATTTGTTGTTTCTCGCCATTGACTACCATACAATATTTTTCCGAAATAAGGTCCCATGGTGGTCGACCGGAAGGGGAGGGACTTAGGCTCTCTATAACAACAAAGAAGCACTCTTGCAGGCTTTCTGCACAAAAAAAAGCAAAGCAAAAAAGCTATTTAAACAACCTATTATATGTACAGACTTTAAACAGCCATGATGTTATATGTCCTAGCAACATATTTTCTTCACTGCATTCAGATCAAACATTATTCAACAAGATGATGGCCATTATTCTGCAGGTGCAAATTCAGATTAAAGCTATATATAAAACTTTAGCAATAAAATCTGAAGAGTTAGAGCTGACCTTTAATTAGGAACATATGTAATAGAAATATTATCAGATTTTGGAGTTTTTGACAGTATTGTAATCTGTTGAATCAGTGTCATGAATGTGATTCACTGAATGCAAGCAACACTTTGTGAGTCAAACTGAAACCGGCTGTGGTCTGCTTTCTTTAGATCTGGAAAAGAAATGTGGTTTCATCTGTTGGATGGACAAACTACTTCTGCATGAGAATGTGTATTACTGGACGTTTGTGGTTAATGGTGTTGCGCGCGCGTTGTGTGTGTGTGTGTGTGTGTGTGTGGTGTGTGTGTGTGTGTGTGTGTGTGTGTGTGGTGTGTGTGTGTGTGTGTGTGTGTGTGTGTGTGTGTGTGTGTGTGTGTGTGTGTGTGTGTGAATAGCATATGGTTGAAAAGACTTCCACAACTTAACTTCCTTTTTCTTATGTAAAATTAAATGCATAATCCATGAATGCTAATGCTAGAAAATAAAATTATCTCAAATAAAGGTGATATTATTGTAAAATATAAAAATAACAAACTGTGTACTTGAATATTAAAATACATACTCATACGGTGATCCTGTAGATAAACTGTGTTGGTTTCAACACTAGCAAGGGTTCAAAAGTTCATTAAGGAGTTTCAACTATTCTTGATATCACAGACACCCTTGTTTTTTATTATGAACATATCCTGTTTTTGTCTGTCAAAAACCAAGTCAAAATGTTATGTGACTGATTCCATTATAGAGTATAATATTACTACATTATAGTTATTTATTATGTAACTTCTTTCAGAAGGAAAAAAATGTCTATTTTAAGACCTATATATCTTAATTTTGACATCTATGTAATAGGCTACACTTAATTCATGTTTGGATGACAGTGGTGTCTGATACCATATTACCACAGTTTTACCGTCATAAAAAAAAATCACTATTATAATTATCTCTGCAGAAAGTGCAGTTTCCCACAGTGAATTGTACTAGGCACAAAATAGCCTATCACTTTACAAATAAAGTGAAGGAAAAAAAATTATCAGCCCGATTTATTCATAAAGTGAGTTTCAAACAGCTTATTCTGCACGAGCGCCATAGTGTTCATTACCAGGAATTAGACTTCGCAAGATTGACTTCATCTAACTACGCTTGATCACTCTATAAATCAGTCAGTGTAGCTTAGCTCAGTGTTTTACATTTATGCATTTTGATAAAAAGGTCTTTGTGGCGCAGCTTTGCAAACCACTGATGCTTACTAATAATTTCCAAAGGTTACTCTGACATTTTCAATAGGGTGTACAATGAGCAAAATGCTTAATTTCTTAATTTTTCCTCCACTTTATTCTGTACTGGTATCTATTTTGTATTTCTGTTGTATTTTTTTTGTAATGTCTTTATGGTTCTTGCTTTAATTGTACGCAGCAATGCTGCAAATGCTTTGGTAATATAAATCAACAAATATTTGTTATGCCAATAAATCATCCTAAAATGGAAACTGAATAGTTTCTACTGACTTGATATACATTTATGAATCTTATATATAAATAATATATATATATATATATATAGGCATCACTGCTTTATGCCCAGGGCAGAGGATATAGAGAGGCATGCACACAGACAGGCCTAAATCTCAAATGAAATTTAAATAAAATGACTTAAAACAAATGTTAAAATAATGAACAGACTCAAACCAACATATCCCTTTGTTTTCTTTATTTAAAAGGAACAAAATTAAAACGAAAGTCAAATGTAAAACAACTGACAGTGAAAAATTCCCCTAAAACCTAACTTTATTACAAACAATATACCAAGCCCGTAGGCAGGGGGGGTTCGGGTGGTTCGAACGAACCCCCCCCCCCCCCCCCCCCCCCCCCCCCCTCCTCACTGCCAAAGGTCCAGAATTTAAGTAGTTTTTTTTTTCATGTGATTATTGTCATCATTGTTTTAATCAATGCTTGTGACAAATATTCTGGGTTGCTGTTTCAAATTATTATGATTATTGTAGCTGGACGTGTGTGTGTGCCGCGCGTGCAGTTCAGAGAGAGTTCGCAATACACTTTTCAAAGCAACGGTGAAGAAGCATCGCCTCTGAATGATAGGGCGGGGGCTCGATTCCAAAAAGAATCGATTCCGAGGCTTTGGGAATTGAGATTCCAAAGGTTCGAAATGCAAAGGTTGGAATCGAGGAATGATCTTACTCGTTGTAGTTTAGGACAAGTGTAGGAAGTGAAATTTAAGGGTATGTTCTATGACTTTAAATAGGATTTGAGATAATATCGCGAGAACGGTGCCCCGCGAGTTAGAGCGCGGGAGGAAACAGTTGTAGTGGTGTTCAGAGAGAGGGAGACACGAGATGCACTATGTAATCGGCTGCGGCCATTTCACGATGTTGAGATGTTCAATAAACAAGTGTTGTAGTCACCGGAGCTCCTTGTCAGTGCCCTTCCTATTGTGGTGATAACAGAACGAGGCCAAGAACCCACGGAACAGCGCTGGGTAAGAACTAAAAGAAGAGGATAACTCACGCGCGTTACACTGGTGGCAGCGTTGGTTGGCTTGTTTTCTGTTGGGACGCTTGTTTTTTCCCGTATTGAACGATGTGAATATCGCCGCTTTAACCTGCAGAGCCGTTTAAAGACTGTTTCATTTTTTTTTCACGTGTTTTTTTTCTCTTTTTTTTTGCAAGCTCGGATTACGTGCATATTTTTTTTCTCTCTCGCTTAACATGGCGGACGACGAGAATGACGCAGTTCCTATGCAGAGAAACAGACACGCAGCAGAGGACACAAGTTCACATCTACCATTTAAAATTGACCTCCCTGCTCCTTTTTCTGGAGATGGTAAAGAGCCTTTTAGTGCATGGATTCAGAGATTTGAGGTAGCACTAAATGTCTCAGCTGTACCACTGGACAAGGCCAAACTTCTCCCAGTAAAGCTTACTGGTTCAGCATTTGCATACTGGCAGTCTCTCTCCCCTGCGGTGAAAGCTGACTATGAGTTGACTAAAGCTAGTTTGAGCACTGTTTTTGGACGTGCAACTTTTTTGGCCACATTTCAGACATTTTTGAATGCTCGTCCCCGTAAACCACAAGAACCTCTTGAAGTCTATGCTGCTGAGCTCACAAATCTAGTGACTGAAGCATTTCCTCATTACGATACAGCAGCACGAAATTGTGAAATTTTTCGCAGATTTGTGACCGGCTTAGATCCATCACTTCAACTGAAAATCCATGAGCACGGTGCTGCGACTTTAGACAATGCCTTGAAAGTGGCCACGCAGTGTGAACGTGCTCAGTTGGCCATTAGTGTTGCCAACCCTGCAGCTGTTATGCCTGTGACAGTAAATTCACCACCATCGGCCAACTCAGTGACTGCGACTCACATCACTGAATTAGCAGCAGCCATTGCTGAACTCCGAACCGACCTGCATGACTTACGTCAATCTCACCTGCGACGAACTGATGAACGCATGGACCAACTCTCGAGGCGGATTTCCAGCCTTCAGAACGAGGTGACGTCTTCCACACACTCTCCACATCAGACCTGCGCAGCCGTGGACTACGACATCACAGCACGCCATCGCCAGCCTGATCGGAATGATCATCACTACCGCCAGGATTGCTGCTGTTCTTCACAACGCACACAGCGAGGTCGACAACGACACTTTGAGGATGACTGTTGTCCTCCACGACGCTACCAGGGCCGTGCAGAAACTGATCGAGCACTTCCAAAGGATGACTTCTCTGGCCAAAGACATTCAAGCTACTCCCCTTCCTCCCGAGGTCGTGAGTCACAACTTCCTCACACTACACAATATGACCAATATCCCCCCATAGACATCATTATGGTAGCTCTAGCTCTAGCCGATCGCCTACACGAGACCGCCGGTCTGACTTTGAATATGAATACAGAGCCCGTTATGCTCGTTCCCCCTCACCAAATCCACAGTACAGAACTTCCACTTACCACAGACACAGCTCTCCATCGCTACCCCCCCATTCCCAAAGTTCACCAAGATCACCCACACGACATGTACATTTCTCCCCATCTCACAAGGCCCCTTCCTCACCACAGCGGGGAAACGAGTAGAAGCTGTCATTGGGGACCAAATGCCAGCTTCATCCCCTATAGTGGTCCATTCTAGTACAGTCAGTCTTAAATCTTCCCCACCTACACCGTTCATTCAAATTGCACTGGCGGGTACAGACCTACATGCTTTGGTTGATACTGGGTCAGGTCTGTCCCTCATTACAGATGACTGTCGTAGGTCGATTCCAGCTTTGTCTACCCAGTCTATCAGTAAGTCATTTGTGTTAGCATCATCTGTAACGGGACAGTTATTGGACATAATTGGCTCTGTGATAGCGCCCATTCATATTGCACATTTTCTCATGTTTTCCATGTGGTACGCACAGCTACTCACCCTGTTCTAATAGGATGGGATTTCTTGATTGAACACACCGTCACTGTTGACATACCACATGCACGTTTACACCTGTACAACACGTCAGTGCCTCTTTCACCACCCCAGTCACTGATTCTGCTATCAGTGTCGCTCAGGTGACTGTTCCGCCTATGTCAGAGATGGCAATCCCAATTTCTGTCAAAGATAATGGTGTAGAGAATCCTTTCACAGACACATATGTGGGTATACTGGAACCTCAGCCCCCTCCAGTCGTGACCTTAGGCATCGCTCGAACGCTGACATCAGTTCAAAAGGGGAGGGGCATTGTTAGAGTTGTTAACCCGACTAACGAAACAGTCTCTCTTGAGGCTGGATGCCCATTAGGTCAGATTTTCTCAATCACTGGCAATACACTTGATGAGTATGCATTAGTCTCAGCTGTGACTACTTCCACAGAATCTGTCCATCCAGTGCCTGATGTGCATTTGGAGGATACACACTTAAACGCTGAAGAACAGGCACAGCTCAAAAGCCTGCTGACCGAGTTCTCTAACATTTTTAGCTCCCATTCTCATGATTATGGGAAAACCAACCTAATTACACACAGTATCAACACGGGTGACGCTGCTCCAATAAAACTGCGCCCTTATAGAACGTCACCAGCTACTCAGGCTGTATTACAAAAAGAGGTGTCGAGGCTTTTGGACCAGAACATCATTGAGGACTCTCACAGTCCGTGGTCAGCTCCGGTTGTGCTTGTCCGGAAAAAGGATGGCACACACCGGTTCTGTGTAGATTACAGACGTCTCAATGACGTCACAATCAAAGATTCACACCCTCTTCCTCGGGTGGATGATACCCTCGATAGACTTTCTGGGGCCAGAGTGTTCAGCACAATTGACTTAACTGCTGGTTACTGGCAAATACCACTCAATCCAGAGGATAAAGAGAAAACAGCTTTCTCTACTGGTACCGGCCTATATCAATTCTGTATGATGCCAATGGGGATCTCGAATGCTCCTCCCAGTTTCCAGCGCTTAATGGAGCTTGTGCTTCGGGGTCTGCACTGGAGTATTTGTTTAATCTACTTAGACGATATTATCGTCTACAGTGCTGATTTTCCACAACACCTCCAGCATCTGCGCGAAGTTTTTCAGCGATTTCGTACGGCTGGACTCAAACTTAAGCCGTCCAAGTGCCATCTGGCATGTTCTTCGGTGACTTTCCTGGGCCATCGTGTTTCGAGTGCTGGTGTCGAGCCAGACCCCTCTAACATAGACAAAGTCAGGACATGGCCAATTCCAACATCAGCCACGCAAGTCAGGGCTTTTCTGGGTCTGTGCTCATACTATCGTCGATTTATTAGACACTTTGTACGCACAGCTGAACCCTTGTACCATCTCACACATAAAGGAGTATCATTTTCCTAGTCAGCTGAAGCAAATGAAGCTTTCAGTGTATTGAAGCAGGAACTGACGTCACAACCAGTGATGGCATTTCCAAATTTTTCGATTCCTTTCACCCTTTACACTGATGCTTCCCTTCATTCGCTGGGCTCTGTTCTTTCACAACAAGTGGACGGAAAAGAGCATGTCATTGCATATGCCAGCCACGTGCTGTCTACTGCTGAAAGAAAATGGTCTACGTTTGATCGGGAATTGTATGCCATTGTGTGGTCGGTCCGTCATTTTCGACACTATCTTGCATGTCATCCATTCACCATCATTACCGATCATAAGCCTCTGGTTGGTCTCAAGAAACTTCCGTTAGACCATGACCCTACTGGTAGAAGGGCACGTTGGGCCATAGAACTGGACCTTTATGACTGGCATGTCATTCACCGTAATGGCGCTAAACACCTTAATGCAGACGCCATGTCCAGACGCCCAGAGACCGTTCCTCAGGAACCAGATGAGTGTCTTCAGAGTGACGCATCTACTGTCTCTGTAGCAACTCAGACTACATCAATAGCTTTGCAGGCTGAACCGATGTCAGCACACTCCCAAACACTGTCTAGGGACGCGAATGCCCCTTTTCCCATGATTGTTCCAAACCACACAACATCAAATCTTGTGCAATTCCGAAGTGAGTGGGACGTCATGGAACGACAAAGGTCAGACTCAGATTTAGCTGTTGTGCTCTCTTGGATGGAAACAAGACGTAGACCACCCTTATGGAGGCTACGTGATGCTTCACCATACCTCAGGAAACTATGGGCACAGTTTAGTCACCTAGTTGTCCATAATGGAGTGTTATGCAGACATTCACGCAGATCTTTTGGGGACAATGCCTTGCAAGTTGTCATTCCTACTTTGTTGATTCCTGAAGTCCTCAATCACATTCATGGACACCCTTCAGTGGGTCATTATGGGCTGGCCAAGACTTTGTCCTTCTACTGGCCTTACATGTCGTCAGACGTTGCCAAACATTGCTCCCAGTGTGCTGCTTGTCAGTCAAGGCGTTCTCCGGTGCCCCGACCGTCAACAGGTGTTTATGAGTTTCCTGACACTCCGGTGTCCACTCGGAATGTGCCTGTTGACGGTCTAGCTTCCGGTGTGCACCGTGTCAGAGGAAACAGTTCAGAGTGCAGAGTAACAAGGCTGTCCTGTGCGTTTTGCATATCGCTGGAGGGTTGTGGGGTGCCATGTTGTTGGACGTGAGGTTGCAACTGGGACAATGGAATGGGCTCCAATGGAACCTGGGGTGCAGGAGGAAGTCCCGTAGGCACCGGTGTAGTGAGGGGTGGGAGGAGTCCTGACAATGTGGTCAGGATATTCGGTTTAACAATGGAGGAAGGTGGGGTGGAAGCAAGTGAGTTATCCTCTTCTTTTAGTTCTTACCCAGCGCTGTTCCGTGGGTTCTTGGCCTCGTTCTGTTATCACCACAATAGGAAGGGCACTGACAAGGAGCTCCGGTGACTACAACACTTGTTTATTGAACATCTCAACATCGTGAAATGGCCGCAGCCGATTACATAGTGCATCTCGTGTCTCCCTCTCTCTGAACACCACTACAACTGTTTCCTCCCGCGCTCTAACTCGCGGGGCACCGTTCTCGCGATATTATCTCAAATCCTATTTAAAGTCATAGAACATACCCTTAAATTTCACTTCCTACACAAGTAATAAATCGGATTTATGAGATCAATCGACAAAAACAATCAAATTAATTTTTAAGTCATTAAATTCAAGTTCACGTAAACTTTTCCCTCCGCTGCGGCTGTCAGTCATTCTCCATTCAGCATCAAACAGCGCGTCGCGCTCGGGTACGACAGTCAACATGATGAAACTCTCTCCAAGATGATTCAATGTTAATATTATTATACGTGATCTGTAGATAAAATTCTATGGTTTCGCATAAAATGACTATATTGCTGTGCTGTATTGCTGTATCTTAACCATGTTCCTTTCATACTGGGTGTCTGTTCACAACACAGGAGAGCATATCATTCTTCATGCGCACAGTAACTGAAATTTAAAACTGTAAAAAAAAAAGGCTCAATAAACTATTGTATAGATAGATGGCAAAAAATGCATCTCAAAATGCATCAGATTGATGCTTTAAAATATGGAATATTTAAAATTTTCTCACGGGGGAGCATGCCCCCGGAACCCCTATATATATATATATATATATATATATATATATATATATATATATATATTTTTTTTTTTTTTTAAGTAAAAGGACTTATATATTTTATCCACTCAATAGTCTACAATATAACAGCCATATAATCATCACATATGCAAAAAAAAATTATACATATGCATCACTAATCCATCACAAATTGGTGCATAAAAGGTCACCAAAATGAAGTATTTAAACCTCATAATTAAATACAAAAGGAGGAAAAAAACTGCAAAAAGGTCCACTTTTTGAAAAAAAGAACCCCCCCTTTCGATAGGCTGGCTACGGACCTGTATACAGTAACATATATAAACAAGACCTGCTAATAGACTTACAATCCATGTTTGCTTTAGACAGGCAAATTCTGACAAATAAACCAAGATATGTTTAGTTTAGTGTATTCATGGGTTTCAGTCACGTGACTTTTTTTGTTGTGGCCGCCATCTTTTAGCCTTGCTCCGCCCTCCTTCGCACTTCCGCTCAATTTCATTTTCCTTCAGTACTCCGTCTGGGATCGTGCCGTAGACTTTGGTTTCCAGAAATCAATTTTTTGTAGGACCAATCAGCGAACAGAGGGAGTGGCTGAGAACGATGACGTTGATGTATCGCGCGCGTCAGTTTGAGATCAGTAACGGCAGCGGAGAAAGACGTGAGAAAAGCTATTCGGTCTGTTGTTGGAAAACTGCCGAATATGCAGAATTTAAAGCCAGAGCAAGAACAATGTTTGCTAAGTTTTGTTGCTGGCCATGATGTTGTGGCCCTCCTCTCCACGGGATTCGGGAAAAGTTTGATTTTCCAGCTCACTCCGCTAGTGGTGAATGAGTTAGCTAAGGCGAACGATAGGGATGCAAAGCCGATAGTTGTTGTCGTCTCCCCTCTTGTTGCACTAATGGAGGACCAAGTGAAGGAGGCAGAAAAGTTAGGAGTTTGTGCTGGGCAGCTCGGCGTGCACGATGACCGTGACATTTTGGACGGACTATTTAGCCTGGTGTTCGGAAGCCCCGAGTCCTAACGTTAGCTGCTAAACTGTTGTTGAAGATGCATGTCAGTATCACAAGAATCACTTAATTTACTGTTCAGAATTTGAGCTAAATAGGACACTTTGAGCCCCTTTGTGTACTCGTGCAGGACCATGGTTGGTGTGTCAGTTTTACATGTTGTAAATCATAAAAATCTGTTGTATTTGTTTTTAATAAAAATGTGAAAACACATACTTTGAAGACCATAATTAATTAAGGTAATTAAGAAACAATATGAAAAATGGTTGTTTATTACACATCTGCAGATAGAGACAGATCATTCACTGTACCGCATTTGCGGCAGATCCGAAGCGACCGCAGCGGTGTATTTGTAATGATTAGACCCAGCTTCGACCGTTGAATGAATACATCACTGTCCTTAGTGTCAAATATACATTTCGAATTAATAATTGTTCCTAGATGAACAAAACCTGCAGCTCTCGTTGACAGACATCCTATTGTAAACATAATCCTCTGATCATTCGGACTTGTTTCCGACCGGTTTCGGCGCATGACATATACGTCAGGACCACACGTTAGCGATTGGCTATGACAGATCCTGAGTGACTCTGGGCAGATCCAATAGTTTTGAACTTGAACAGAGAACCCGCCTACAAGGAAGTAAACGTTTCTCAATGGAGCGAGGCCAGACTCCCTGTACAAATGAAATGGACGAGAGTCTGGTTGAACCAGGCTAGCCATCTTTAGGACCTTTGCGTTAAATCGCATAATCTCTCCCTGATGATCGGAAAGATGTTGCACACTTAAATAGCACAGATGAAAAGCAACGGCATTTAAATAAAATAGATACTTTAGGTATAGATCCGTATTTACTGTTAAACGAACTGCTGACTCCACTAAAGTCTAGAATAAACTTGCCGAATTTTACGTTTGCTGACATTTACATCTACCTTGTCCACAATCCCTCTTCATGTCCCCACCACTTTTGAAACATCTTGCGGCACGGATGTACCAATACAAATAAATAAAAGTAAAATAAGAGGTGATCTAGCACGCTGAAATGTGTTGTTTTTGAAATCAAGTGATCAAAGTGCTTGTTGACTCTGGATCAGTGGTGCAGAAACAGTGTTCTGTTGCAATTCGGTCCTACAAATGGCGGCCGCTCCACTGTGTGACGTCACATGAAATCTATGAATAATGACGTGGACAGTCCCTTTGGTAAAAAGAGCAGCTTTAGCCTCTACGGCTAATTTCTAGCTGTAGCCCCCGGCCAGTTGTCAATAGGCATACATCAAATACAATACATTACAATGATATTTATAACAGGACTAAGCAAAAGCCGGAACATACTAATAACATACTAACAGCGTGTGGCACACAGTTGAGACAAACACAAACAAACAAGCGCAGATTGCAAGGGCATAAAAAACCAGAAGACAACTCCGTCATATCTGAAAGACCTTTTAATTCCTTTCAGCTCTCAATACAACTTAAGGCACATGGACCAACTGTTTCTAGTTACACCTAGAATCAGTAAAGAAATTGGTCATCGAGCATTTAAATTCAAAGCTCCATCTGATTGGAATAACCTTCCTTCCTCACTAAGGTCGATCACTTCTCTTCATATCTTTAAATCATATTTAATTACGCAATTTCAAACACCTTGCTCGTGTCTCTGAACTGTTTTAGGTGTCATACTACTCACTGTCCAGTGTACTGTATATATGTGTGTATTTGTTTACAAATATGGATTGTATACTTTACTCGTGCATGCAAGCAGATGTATTTATAAGGGGGTGTATAGTATGCTTATGTGTAGAAATGTCTATCTCTATTTTTTGTAGAGGGATTTATTTATTTATATATTATTTTTTCTATTATTTTATTGTATTTTTATTATCTTTCATATTCTATATATATATAATTTTTGTTTCATACCTTGTCTGTGCATAATCTGTGCATTATGGGGTGGTGAGCGGGTGGGGGGCTAGTTTCAGGGAGCATTGTTGGAGTGTGCGTGGGTGTTTGAGTGTGTGTGTGTCTTTGTACTTATGTGTTTGGAATTATCTTTAATATTTACTCTTTATCATCTTGCTTTGTTTGTCAGTATTGTAAGGACCCCCTCGAAAATGAGATGGTACATCTCAAGGGGCTATCCTTGAAATAAAGAATAAAGTTCATGTAATAAAACAATACAAATCGAAAAAGAATAAATCACACAAAGGCCACATTGAAGCACATACAGGACATAACATTGAGGCAGGCAGCAGAAATCAAGTGGCAGTAGCATGATCGTGTCGCATCAAATACACATCACAACTATCAAATTAATGTGTTCTGTTGTAATTGTCGTTCAGTCCGTTTTTAAGGTGGATAGTAAAGGTGGAATATGTATGTATGTATGTCTTTGATTGTAGTGGGCAGTGAGTTCCAGTTTTGTATTGCTGTAACAGAAAATTATAATTGACCAAATTTGCTTTTCCTAAATGGGATTAGAAGGTCACCTTAATTTGTGGCACAATACTAATGTTTTTACCTGAAATTGTTATATTTGACTCAATGTTACTTTGTTTCCTTGTGAAAAACATTCTCACAGTTTTATCTACGTTTAGTTGTTGTCACATGATACATTCACTGGTGTTGCAAAAATACTTATAAATTTACTTAAATGTGCTGACAAGTTTAATCATTCAGCATGTTGGATCGGTGTCTGTCGGTCAGTGAGAGAGAGAGAACTCTGATTGGCTGTTACGAGATTAGTGAACGAGTCAGCGCACGAGAATAAAAGCGGAAGTGATGAAGGCGAGCAAAGAAGCCAAGACCTACAGACAGAAGGCTGTTATAAATGTACGTCATCTTACCTGAGCATTCAAAAGCATGAATATTTTCATAATAACATGAGCCGACTTGAACTAATGAAGAAGGTATTGGAAAAGCTGCTTTGGTTACAGTTTGTATCTCTAATCCTAGTTTCGGTTTCCCTTTTTGAATGACGAAAATAAGACTATTGACACCTGCTGATATAGACATATTTCCTTACACGCAGGCGCATAACACACATTGACAGTCTCCTTTAGTCCTGTTGGTGTGTTCAAGCGCAGTTTTTAGGCAGAGGCACAGCTGACGAGAGGCGATAACACAGTCAGCTTACACAGTCTTTGACGACAATGCACCGACAGCATTACTGACAGACTGGGAAGAGAGGAGCTGAAACAATGGATAATATGGGGATAATTATGAACATTCAAGCATGTTAACCTGTTCTAGTAGAGCCAAAGAACAACATCAAGACTTTGAAAAAGAGCATATGTTCTCTTCAATAGTGTTTTTTTTTTTTGTCAGGAAATATATTTTGAATTTATTGATTTTGAATTTGTCACATAGTTTAATTTAACAATCATATATTTACAATTGCTCAGATATACAGTGCAACAATCGGTTGAATAGAAATCACATGATGAATCTGCTACTCAAACAAACTCCATCTAAATCTAGATGTGTAAATCCCATGTTGCTACCCAAGATCATGTTAGTCATCTAACTTTACCGGATTAATACCAGTACTCTGAATGAGACTACATATCACAATGTTGAACTAGCTATAGAAAATAACAACAGGTAGTCAGTCAGCGTTGGGTCACTTTTTTGATTTGAAGAGACAGAAAACGGTGCAAAATATATGTTTATATACTACATGATAGCTATATTTGACCAAGTTTTATTACATTTTGTATCTTCTGCTGGGTGGATTCAGGAAAAACTATCCCAATCATACTAAACAGTTTTGAACAACACATGCTGAGAGATTGGATTATGTGATCTAATGCCATTTCAGAAACTTTTTTTTTCTTTTGAACAACCTATTTTCAAGATTTGATCCAAACTGATAATGGTGCGAACACTAAACGATTTTCAAAGTCGTCTAATTGCTGAAATTTAATTTCCTACCTTTTCGGAGAGAAATTTAGCAGCAGTCGTTGGTCCTTCATGCGGTGACTCTCCTCATGTGTTTGCAATTTGCATAATGATGCATTTAAAGGTTAATGACCAAACACTTCATTTCAAAAGTTCAGAATGTTGTTGCAGATGAAATATAATGTGGATAATAAATATATTTTCGTCAGGTTAGATACTAATTATTAAATCACTCAAACCCCTTTATCTAAACCTCACTACTTAACCGCAGGGCTCACACATGCGCCATGTTTGTAGTTTTTTTTTCTTCTGTTTTTTAGTCTTTAGTTCTAATCGAATCCTTGTCCGGCGCACACAATGGGTTGTGGGCAATATTAGCCGTTACAGTTCCAACGGGTTCTCCCTCCATCACTGACACTGACTCTGTAACAGCAGCACAGAAACAGAAAATATAGTAGAGAATTTAGAACAAGAAAACAAACCATAGTAATAAGCAGCTAAAGCAACGCTCAGTAAGAAGTAGCTAGAGTATCCTGGTACCATAAACAATGGCTGAATCTTAATCCGCTAATACTGTTCACTTGAAGGAGTGAATGAAAACGAGAGATCGAGTTCATATAACCATTGAGCGAACATCAGTTGTACACTCGTTATTGCAGTGCATTGTGGGATTGAATGAGTGCACTCAAAAATGTCCACTATGGTTTCGGATTCAGTCATAGTTCATGGCCGGTTCAGACTGTGACATGATATCACTGATATGCCATGCAAATAACCCATAGAAAAACGATTGCGCAAATTACTGTTCCACAACCATAAACAAGGACATTACTGAGTCTGACTCAATATTTAAAACCCCATCTTTCTACTATTTTTTGGATTTCACATCTAGCTTGTTCATTAATCTATTTTTACTAAACCTGCAAATGCTTACTATCAATATTATTGTCTCTATGAAAACTTCCCTCTTTGTAAGTTTTGTGTTTGTGTTTTCTTTCAGAGTGCTAAACAGGAGGAAGATGTGGTGTACGCAGGTGTCGTCACCATACGATAATCCAATTCTGTGATAAGTTTCTTCCTTAATGATCTTCTGATCACAGTCAGTAGGTTTACATGTACACCAGAAAGCTGATTACTGCAACAAACCGTTTAAAATGTAAAAGAGGTGCTAACATGCACTGTGCTAGCTGTGGTGTATGTGTTCATGTAAATACAGAAGATGCATTGTTTTTTGTAAAATCCACATGTGTGTGAGAGATAACCAAAGTAACAGAACGGTTTGATGGTTTGGTTAAAACTGCTTACTGATGCCAACCAGTCTGTAATTGCATGTCACGAACATGATGCTAACACAGCATTTCACAGCTTCAAAAACTCTACAATATTACCAATTTCTTAAGTGCATGTAAAATCTGAACATCAATTTTACCTGTTCATACAATTTTATTTGTGTTGTCTGTAATTTAGATTATCTGTTTTAAGTATTTTTTTTTTAAATGATTTTTTAAATGATTGTGATCCTGCATGTTAATGTATGTTTAAGGTCAAACATAATCAAATGCAGAAAAGGTGTAGCATCATGGGGCATTAAAAATAAATTGATCTCCTTGAATTGATTCCTGGCTAAAAGCATTTCATAAGCTTTGTTTCCATCCAAAGTGGAGAATTAACTTAAAATAAAAATATTGCATAAAACATTTGTGAATAAAGCACTTTTTCCATCCCATGCGTTAAAGATAATAAAATCATCACTTCTGGGCAAATTGGCACAAAGTATCAATAGTAAAAATGAATGTTGCACAAGTTCCACTTTTGCTAGTTTAACGAAGGGAAAATGGTCCGTGTACCCAGCGCATGATCTAAAAGGGTTGTCTCTATTCTCTTAAAGGTGCTCTTGGGTGACGTCACTTCTTGTTGACGTTCAAAGTATTGTCAAACAAAATGGAGGCTAGCTAGACCCTCGTCCTCATCCGCGCACTAACCCCCCAAACCCTCCTTATCGGTTATTGGCTGGAACAGTTTATGTTTGGTGGTGCGGGTTAGCCCAGTTTGTTTTTGTTGCCGTTTGTGGAGCCTTGGGGTTTCTGCAGAGACCGCATCTTTTTACAGTGTGTTCAGGGGACAGGCAGCTAGCATATAGTGAGGAGATGTTTCGCCCTAAAAAAAGCGTGACATGGCTTAGAGCACCTTTAATGAGTAATGGGTGTGTTTTGGGCGTAATATGCAATAAACCAATCAGAGTCTCATCTCCCTTTAAAAGCCAGTTGCTCTCGCGCCATGGCGGATTCGCTATTTACATGACGAAATTTGCAAGCAGAAAAACTGAACGCTTCTCCAGAGAGGAAACGGATCTGCTCGTGTGCGAGGTTAAAGCGAGACCATCTACGGGACAAGCCGGATTCCACCATATCTTAATCATATTATGTACACAATATTAATCTTTTACATTTTAATCCTTTCATTTTAAATATTTGGCATGTTTATGTGATGCTGCGCGTTCCTATGCATTTAATAAACAGAGTGAACGTGTGTTGTGGAACCGCCTATAGACGCTCTTTAAATAACAAAACAAAATATTGTGCCATTGACTTTAGACCAGTTTTCAGTTGGTCAATGGTGCAGTCTATTTCAGTTTCCTCAAAATAGCAACGCGCTAAATGCACCTGAACACCACCTGGTTTTTAGAACAGCACGCCCATGGGCGCACGAATTGGCAAAAATGCATTTGCTATTTAAACGTGGTGCAGGATGTAAAAATGAAAGCTGCGTAGGACTAAAACTAGCAAAGTACACTTGCGTCGCGACGCCTGCCGCTGCTGTCACGATCCACGGGAGAATCAAAACGAAGGCAGGCGAAGGTACAAAAAGCAAAGGTTTATTAATCTCACGTGGAACATGAAAACTGTGAGCGTGTGCTCAAACAATAACCAGCAAAGACAAGGAGTGAGAGGGGAACTTAAATACACAGAACAATAACAAAGACAACAGGTGACGGTGATGATGATGATGATGAGGAGCAGGTGCAGGTGATGATGACAGAGGATTCTGGGAAGTGTAGTGAAGACAGACGATGAAGAAGGTGGTGAGTGTGACATAACTCCCCCCTCCCGCTAGGCGCGACCCGCGCCGTACAAGGCAGAACACGGGAGGGAGGGTGGGCATCCTGGAGTCCGTGACGGGAAGGTGGACCGGGTGCAGTTGGACGGACTCCAGGATGGTCCAGGCGGAGCAGGCTGAGGGCGTGGCCAGGGCGGAGCAGGCTGAGGGCGTGGCCAGGGCGGAGCAGATGACCCCTCGGGCGTCCAGGGCGGAGCTGTTGGACCCTCGGGCGTCCAGGGCGGAGCAGGCTGTGGGCGTGGCCAGGGCGGAGCAGGATGAGGGCGTGGCCAGGGCGGTGAGACCCCTTCGGGTGGCCATGGCGGTGAAACCCCTTCGGGTGACCACGGCGGTGAGACCCCTTCGGGTGGCCACGGCGGTGAGACCCCTTCGGGTGGCCACGGCGGTGAGACCCCTTCGGGTGGCCACGGCGGTGAGACCCCTTCAGGTGGCCACGGCGGTGAGACCCCTTCGGGTGGCCACGGCGGTGAGACCCCTTCGGGTGGCCACGGCGGTGAGACCCCTTCGGGTGGCCACGGCGGTGAGACCCCTTCGGGTGGCCGTGGGTCCTTCGGCGCCCACGGCGAGGGCCTATGGCCCCCCCCCAAAAAATTAATGGGGAGAGTGACAGAGTCTTTATCAGTCTCTGGGCTGGACGGGACCAGCGTCAAAAGAATCTCTGGCTGGACGGCGGTCTCTGGCTGGACGGCGGGCTCTGGCGGGCAGGCGACGGGCTCTGGCGGGCAGGCGACGGGCTCTGGCGGGCAGGCGACGGGCTCTGGCGGGCAGGCGACGGGCTCTGGCGCTGGGTCAACGGGCTCTGGCTCTGGCGCTGGGTCAACGGGCTCTGGCTCTGGCGCTGGGTCAACGGGCTCTGGCTCTGGCGCTGGGTCAACGGGCTCTGGCTCTGGCGCTGGGTCAACGGGCTCTGGCTCTGGCGCTGGGTCAACGGGCTCTGGCTCTGGCGCTGGGTCAACGGGCTCTGGCTCTGGCGCTGGGTCAACGGGCTCTGGCTCTGGCGCTGGGTCAACGGGCTCTGGCTCTGGCGCTGGGTCAACGGGCTCTGGCTCTGGCGCTGGGTCAACGGGCTCTGGCTCTGGCGCTGGGTCAACGGGCTCTGGCTCTGGCGCTGGGTCAACGGGCTCTGGCTCTGGCGCTGGGTCAACGGGCTCTGGCTCTGGCGCTGGGTCAACGGGCTCTGGCTCTGGCGCTGGGTCAACGGGCTCTGGCTCTGGCGCTGGGTCAACGGGCTCTGGCTCTGGGTCAACGGGCTCTGGCTCTGGCGCTGGGTCAACGGGCTCTGGCTCTGGCGCTGGGTCAACGGGCTCTGGCTCTGGCGCTGGGTCAACGGGCTCTGGCTCTGGCGCTGGGTCAACGGGCTCTGGCTCTGGCGCTGGGTCAACGGGCTCTGGCTCTGGCGCTGGGTCAACGGGCTCTGGCTCTGGGTCAACGGGCTCTGGCTCTGGCGCTGGGTCAACGGGCTCTGGCTCTGGCGCTGGGTCAACGGGCTCTGGCTCTGGCGCTGGGTCAACGGGCTCGGGCTCTGGCGCTGGGTCAACGGGCTCGGGCTCTGGCGCTGGGTCAACGGGCTCGGGCTCTGGCGCTGGGTCAACGGGCTCGGGCTCTGGCGCTGGGTCAACGGGCTCGGGCTCTGGCGCTGGGTCAACGGGCTCGGGCTCTGGCGCTGGGTCAACGGGCTCGGGCTCTGGCGCTGGGTCAACGGGCTCGGGCTCTGGGTCAACGGGCTCTGGCGCTGGGTCAACGGGCTCTGGCGCTGGGTCAACGGGCTCTGGCGCTGGGTCAACGGGCTCTGGCGCTGGGTCAACGGGCTCTGGCGCTGGGTCAACGGGCTCGGGCGCTGGGTCAACGGGCTCGGGCGCTGGGTCAACGGGCTCGGGCGCTGGGTCAACGGGCGCTGGGTCAACGGGCGCTGGGTCAACGGGCGCTGGGTCAACGGGCGCTGGGTCAACGGGCGCTGGGTCAACGGGCGCTGGGTCAACGGGCGCTGGGTCAACGGGCGCTGGCGCTGGGTCAACGGGCTCTGGCGCTGGGTCAACGGGCTCTGGCGCTGGGTCAACGGGCTCTGGCGCTGGGTCAACGGGCTCTGGCGCTGGGTCAACGGGCTCTGGCGCTGGGTCAACGGGCTCTGGCGCTGGGTCAACGGGCTCTGGCGCTGGGTCAACGGGCTCTGGCGCTGGGTCAACGGGCTCTGGCTCTGGCGCTGGGTCAACGGGCTCTGGCTCTGGCGCTGGGTCAACGGGCTCTGGCTCTGGCGCTGGGTCAACGGGCTCTGGCTCTGGCGCTGGGTCAACGGGCTCTGTGAAAAAGTCTATTAAATCAATGCTGGCAGAGGCCAGCGGTAGGGTCTCTGTGCTGGATGGGACCAGCGGCGAAGGTTCAACTGGGCTGGCCGGGACCAGCGGTGAGGGCTCGGCAGGGCTGGACGGGACCAGCGGGGAAGAGGTTTCTGGCTGGACTGATGTTACCGTGAGGGATGAACCACAGACCCAAAGTGCCCTGTCCAGAAACTCCGAGAACGGTAGATGAAGGTCCTCGAGCAGCAGTATCTGGGCTAAGGGATCATCCAAACCTCTCCAGAACCGCTGTTTAAGGAAATCTTCTTCCCAGTATACGTCCTGGTGCAGGTGAAGATATACCTCCTTGAATTCTTCCAGCGAGGCCCCATTTTGGTCAAACAGGAAAGCCTCCATCTGTTCGTCCATTTTTGTCTTGGCTGGTTATTCTGTCACGATCCACGGGAGAATCAAAACGAAGGCAGGCGAAGGTAAAAAAAGCAAAGGTTTATTAATCTCACGTGGAACATGAAAACTGTGAGCGTGTGCTCAAACAATAACCAGCAAAGACAAGGAGTGAGAGGGGAACTTAAATACACAGAACAATAACAAAGACAACAGGTGACGGTGATGATGATGATGATGAGGAGCAGGTGCAGGTGATGATGACAGAGGATTCTGGGAAGTGTAGTGAAGACAGACGATGAAGAAGGTGGTGAGTGTGACAGCTGCATTGCACATGTTGTATTATAGGGCCCATGATCTGTTGAGGCAAAGTCACATGACTTTTTTTGATGTGCATCAAGGAATTTATTCGGTAAATGTGTTTCCATGTCTTGGATAAAAAAAAAAGATCCGGCTCAAGTTGGCAGATACGTTTTTTATGCGCAAGTTTAGAATTTATGCACATCTTGCCGTTCCAATCCAGCGTTTTTATGTGATATTCAAAAATTTGCTTACAAATAGGTGGATGCAAACATAGCTTCACTATACAATCTAACAATTGTTTAACACTTTTTAGTTAATTTTGCTAAGGAATATTTTATTTCAAAATGAAAATGTTGTCATCATTTACTCATCCTCAAGTTGTTTTTCGAACCTGTATGAGTTTCTTTCTTCTGCTCAACAGAAAAGAAGGTATTTTGAAGAATGTTAATCAAACAGTTAATGGACCCCATTGACTTCCAGTAGGAAAATAAATACTATGAAAGTTAGTGGGGTCCATTAACTGTTTGATTACCAACATTTTCAAAATATCTTCTTTTGTGTTCAGCAGAAGAATTAAAATTTGTACAAGTTCGAAAAAACTCAAGGGTGAGTAAATGATGACAGCATTGAACTAATCCTTTAATGCCTTAACTTAATTGTAAAAATCTAGTAATCTATTAGTACTATTAACATACTATGCCTTGTTAACTCAGAAAAGCCAAGTATTAAGATTAATTGATTGGTGTGAGTGCCATTTTGTCAAGTAAAAAAAAAATAAATAATAATAATTAAGAGCTTGAGTCGGGGTAATTCTTTATAGACTTTTCACTCATTTCCTTTACGTCAGTAATCTTTAAGTTGCATTCACTCATTTCCCAAAGCCATCTTGAATGCTGGATTGTCAATTAAATATTTTAGAAAACATCACTGACTTCATAAATTGATGTTGATTGTCCACAAATGTTTTCGTTTGAACTCAACATTGGTGATCATTTCCTTTTGGTTGCACTTGGAACATTATTTAAATTGTAAAATTGTAAATCACTTTCTATTGAATTAATATTTCACTTCCTATTGAAGCAGCAATGCAACAAGAAATCAGTTGTTTGGTTTCAAAGGAAGGGAAGTAATAAATAGGCTGTTTTTAAAAGGTGACTAAAATTCCAACTAACTAGTCTTTTTCATGTCAAATAATGAAAATTTTAATTGGGTTGATACAATCCCTCCAAATTTGTGATGATTTCATTCAAAGGACCAATGTTGAGTCAATATTCATCATGGAAAACACAACAATAAGAACAATTAATTTAAATTGTATTTATTATTTATTCTTTTTTAGTTACTTTTTTTGTCAGTAGAACATACTATTCCTATTTCACTTTACTTGCATATTTTAAGGATGTTTTACAGTGTTTAGATAGCTATGTCCATATCTGTTTTTCATAAATTTTATTTGTGTGTTTCAGATGTGGAAAGAAAAGTGGTTTCGTCTGTCGAGAACATGTGCAAGACGTGTCTGTACTGGACGTTTGTGGTTAATGTGCATCAGTGTTTGCATGTTTTGAGACGTGAATAGTGTGAGTGTGTGCTGTGAATAGCATGTGAATAAATAGGACTTCCACAATTTAACTTCCTCTTGAAGCAAAACTGTTTTACTGCGAAAAAGCACACAATACATGAATGTTGATGTTTGACGAAAAATTTTACGATTACTGAGAAATCATATCAATATCATATACTACCAAATGTAAAATATATAGCCCCTTTCACACAGAGCGTTGATCCCATAAAATTGCTTTCTGTGTGAATGCAAACACACCCTGGGATTGATATGTTGTGCTGATAACGTTACACACGCAACACAGTGCAGTGCAGTATGAGTCTATAGTAGAGTTTATTCATTTTGATTCTGTTGCTAGGAGACTCGTGTTTGACAACAAACAACTGCAAATCTGCCATGTTGTTTTCTTTTATACATCATCTTCATGTCATCGGAGCTACACGTCTTCTAAATGTACATATTAGAGAAAGTCCTTTAAAAGGCATCACCATTAATGAGACCGAACTGATAATAAGTCAGTTAGCCCTGGAGTTTTCAAACTGGGGTCCCGGGACCCTCAGGGGGCCGCAAAGGAGTGAAAGTTTTTTTTTTTTTTTTTTTGTAAAACCATGAGAAATGTAAATACATTAATGAATAAGGTTAAAATAAATAATTAAATAAGATTAAAATAAATATATGTGGAAAAGCTGAGAGTAAACGAACATCATAAAGTATAATCTTTTTTACTTTGAACAATGATTATTATTTTATAATTTTATTATATATTCTATTTATTCTATTTATTATATATTATATATTCTCATCCGAAACGGTGACGAGTCTGCTTAGACTGCTACAGACTGGAGGTCGAACAGCTGGCTGTCTGGTGCAGTTATAACAACCTTGAGCTGAACACGCTCAAAACAGTGGAGATGACCGTGGACTTCAGGAGGAACAGCCCAGCACTCCCCCCACTCACCATCATGAACAGCACTGTGGAAGCAGTGGAGTCATTCAGGTTCCTGGGCACTATCATCTCTCAGGACCTGAAGTGGGACAATCACATTGACTCCATTGTGAAAAAGGCCCAGCAGAGACTTTACTTCCTTCGCCAGCTGAGGAAGTTCAACTTGCCACAGGAGCTGCTGATTCAGTTCTACTCAGCCGTCATTGAGTCTGTCCTATGCACTTCCATCACTGTCTGGTTTGGTTCAGCTACCAAATCAGACATCATGAGACTACAGCGGACAGTCCGGACTGCAGAGAGGATCATTGGTGCCCCCCTGCCAACCCTCCAGGACCTGTACTCTTCCAGAGTGAGGAAGAGAGCAGGTAAAATCATCACAGACTCCACTCACCCTGGACACCACCTGTTTGAACTGTTACCGTCAAGACGGAGACTCAGATCACTGGCCACAAGAACATCTCGGCACTAGAGGTGTGAACCTATACTGGTCTCACGGTTCGGTTCGATTACGATTTTCATGTCATCGATTCGGTTCAATTCGATTATCGTGATGCATTGCGATGCACCGCATCCTTAATTTTCTATTTTACTTCAAAAGTGATGTATGCGTCGCGCGAGCACGCATACATCACTTTTGAAGTAAATTAGAAAGTGTTCGCGTGAGTGTTCGCCTGTTCAGGAAGTCCCAGTGACAACAACAGAGACATTCCAGTTTAAGTTTCATGGGACTAAAGCCTGTTTATGCCATTAAGAAAATTAAATTCTTTCAAAATAATTTTGTTTTAAAGAAATGTTCATTAAAAGCAGCGCTCATTCATCAGTGTATGTTACCCTGGAGATGCGCGCATCAACCGTCACCGAGTCCGCTGTTGAAGACGATCATCCATAATCACGCGAAATAACACAGAATAAGTGTAATTTGACCATCGGGTGCGGAAGGGTTGCCATCTGTCCCGGTTTGTCCCGATTCCCGGGACACTGAACGTCCCGGTTTTCGAAAGGCTACGTGAATGTATGTTCAAACTGTGTAGCGCGTGCACGGAGAGAGCGAGACCTTGCGTGTGTGCCTCAAGAAGCGCATGTAACTTGCATGCTCATATGTAGGAATGTTTAATTACTCGCACTCGCGTCTCGTCTCCCTCTGCCAGCAGTGTTTGCTACCGCGACAAAGCACATGCGCGTTAAATGGCGTCAGAAAAGCGTCAGTACATTATAACCGGTTATGGTCTAGGGGAGCGCGGGGCACAACCTAACGCGGGGTTAGATGTAACACGGACCGTTTACATAGTTAGTCAGGATCAAGCCGGTTATGTTTCCGCTCCTTTTCTCTCGCTGCCAGAAGACGGTCTCCCGCAAATTTTTGGAAAGTTTTGATAAGATTTCATGAAGATACTGGACAAATAGTGTTTTGACACCATGCAAGTAATTTTTTTCATCGTACGTTTTTTTTCGGTTTCTGAGCTGGGTGTGTACGTCACCAAATCTTACTTTATATTACCTTAATCGCCGTCTTGTGGGCTAAACCACAGCACCGTTTTGAAACATGTCAGCAACTCCTAGCAACTGTTAGCTATAGGCTTAAAATATGTTTTACACAGCGGGGTTAGTTGTAACACAGTGTTACAACTAAGCCACCAACTGTACAATGATAATCAAATGAAAACAGGCAGCCATACAAGTTTTCAGGTTTGAGTATTTATATATTTATTTTGCCACATTAAACTTTGTTGGGCTTTCACAAACAATGTTGGAATTAAAATGTAAAAATTTTGTTTACTATGCATTGATCACTTGTTTATTTATTAAAAAATATAGCCTGTTTTTCATGCAATAAACCCTTTAAATTTGATTTTAAGCTAGTTTTTATTATTATTATTACTGTTATTATTAATAATAATAATAATAATTGAGCATGCAACTGCCACACACAAATATAATTAAATTTCAATTACAATATTTGATGATTTTATTTATTTATTTATAGCAAAACTGTGCAGCCCTTTCCTATATCTCTATCCATGATATTGATCCATAATAGAAGGATGATTGGAAGAGGGATGGATGTATGGATATCTATCTATACAGATGCACAAACAATATCAAACTATACAGATAAAATAGTACTGAATTATGTGTGTTACACACAATGTTACAACTAACCCCTCTGTCTGTTACAATTAACCCCGCATATGGGGTAAGTTGTAACATTTGCACTTCTGTCACTTTCAGTGCAACTGTACGAAAATGTTAGGTCCTAGAAAAAAACTTTAAGTGTTCATTTGTAGCAGAGATGTGTATGTTGCTTCTGTAAAAAAAATATTAATCTAACTTAATTATTTTTTAAATAATTGAGCCAAAACCAAAATGTGTTAGGTTGTGCCCCGCTCTCCCCTATTACTGAACCGAAACCGAATCGTCCTCGTCTGCATCGCGGTGCATCGAAGAAACGATTAATTTTGACACCCCTACTCGGCACAGGAACAGTTTCTTCCCACAGGCCATTTCCCTTCTGAACAGTTAACATATCTCCCAAGGCATATGCCTTTAAGTGCAATACCCCCACTGTTTAGTGCAATATCTCCTAAACTCAGGTTATTTATATTTATATTTATTCATACTATTTAAAATACTGTATATACGTTCATAAATCCATAAATGTTTATTCTGACTAAACCCAACCGTGGCCTTATATTTTATATTTTATAGTATTTTCATATTTTTTATAATTTTATTTTTAGATTTTGTATGACTGTTTCTTGTTGTATTTGTATCTGTATATGTGCACTGGAAGCTTCAGTACCAAAGAAAATTCCTTGTGTGTGCAAGCACACTTGGCAATAAAGCTCTTTCTGATTCTGATTGTGATTATTAGCAGCATATACAACAAAAACAGATCCTTATAAAAAATAAAATGTAATATTGCAGTAGTCATAAACAAAGGTTTATTTTATTTTAAGTTTGCAAGGCTCCAGATTCTGGAGAATTGTACTCATAATGTCTAAATTCAAATCGGTTCAAAAATAAATATTTGGGAGTGGAAATGGCAGCACCTACTGGTTACAATGGTAATTTAATGTCTTTTATATTTAAATAAGTATGAGTTTTCCTACATTTTGAAACTTTTAGTTTTATAAATGGGGGTAATCTTTGAGGGATGAACAACTCATGTGTTGGTCATCACATTAAAATATAGGCTAACATTTAAATATGATAATATTTGGAAAATATGAAATGTTGGAAAAAGATATGTGATGTAGGCCTACTTCAAAGCATTTCACTATTCCTGGCAAACTTCCATGTTTACAGTTACTAGATTCAATTCTTCATTAATGTTGCTGATTTTTGGACTTAAAGCCTATAACTAGTTCATTCACGGCACAATGTTTCTCCTGGTTTCCACGTCAGCGCTGTTTGATCTAATAGAAATCTACGGTTAATAACGGAGAGATTTGAATGCTTCTCACTTTGATCGATGTTATGGAGAATTCAAATGCTTTCTTTTCTGGATATCTTAGCTCTGTTTAGTAAGTGTCGCTTGATCAAGATCGATACACACACAAACAGCAGGCTACACACATTAGATGAACTTTTATGATGGATAGATGCACTTTTATGACGATATTATCGTATATCGACGATGTCTGTTTCCAGACGATAATCGTCAATACCAAAAAATGACATAGGCTTATATTTCACATAGCCCTATAGGATTAAGAATAGAAAATCGATTCTTGATAGCATTCTTAAACGCAAGACGAAAGAGAACACGTAGGCCTATGCATGCGGGCTGTTTTCTGAGCTGCGCACTCATACAAAGCGCGTAAAGAATGGACAAACACACACATAATTATCTCACAATTATCCTTTTAGTTAATTTATAGCATCAAATATGAATAAACATCAGAAGAATTATTGTTTCAACCGTGGAAAGACTTAGGTACACACCTCTTTTCAAGTTAAATTTATCCCCATTAACAGAACACCGGTTTTGTCTTAAACGGTTGAGAAAGAAAAACAGTAGGCCTATGTCTGAATCAGTCCACTGACAGCCTAATAGGCTACTCGCTGCCACCATTAATGTTGATCAAAGAACAAAAGAAAAAGAAAATCACTACAACTTTTGTATCTTTTAATATTTTATTTGCCTGTTGTTCGGCGCTGACTGCTCCAACGTACTGCAACATGAGTCTGTGCGATCTTGAGATGCGTTCCCTGTCAAACATAGGCTAATTTATCCTTACTTTTGTAATTTTGTTAAACAATTTTTCTTCATATAATCAAGTAGCCTAGGCCTATTTTATTTTGGTTTGCAGGCTGCTAAAAGTTAATCAGAAAAACAAATCGTAGAAGTAGGCTAACTTACCAGTTTCTGAATATTAATTTTAAATGTTGCACATAATAAATAGGCCTAATCAAAAAGCACAAACATGACCATTGTAATTAAAATTTAAATTTCGTTATATTGCAAATGGATGAAGAAATTGCGTTGCTTTAGGCTCTCATGCACGCGTTCGGAGTTTACTATGTTGGCAGCTCCGTTACAGTATAGGCTATTTTGGGAGAGTACTTTGCTTTAGATTAAAAAAATAAAATAAACAAAACAAACAAAAAAATCCCAAAATATAATTTAATGACTTCTAAAATAAATAAAGCAGTCATTTTTATTTCTTAAACGGCTTTTTAAGGTGACATTGGAACTGTATAAAACCATTATAAGCATTATGTAAGGGATAATCCACGGCTAGCCATGCATTAAAGGATTTTAATGCACGACGTAGAGGCGAAGAACCACCCGACGCGAAGCGGAGGGTGGTTGCCTCTACGAAGTGCATTAAAATCCTTTAATGCATGGCTAGCCGTGGATTATCCCGCTTATACCTCGGTTATTTGCCAAGTTAAAAAGAAGTTAAAGCTGTAACTGATGTTTACAGTGTAATTTTTTAACAGACGTGTAAAAATGACGGTTATTTTCTTAAGTACGGCTCGTTAGTTCTAGCACTCCGTCCATTTTAAATAAAGTAGAGCCATCGGATTGCTTTTATTTGAATGAATTACCACATTTATTTAAATTCATTATTAAAAGAGAGAGCGAGAGACAGATAACTGAAAGAGAAGGAACAGAGAGAGAGAGAGAGAGAGAGAGAGAGAGAGAGAGAGAGAGAGAGAGAGAGAGAGAGAGAGAGAGAGAGAGAGAGAGAGAGAGAGAGAGACGGGGAGAGAGAGAGACGGGGAGAGGGAGATGCGTGCGCGAGTTGCCTGTGTGCGTCTCTTCTTTAAAGTCTAACGTTAAGTTACAGTCCCCTCGTTGCTTAAGCATATAGCTAACTTAATGATTCTTTAATGGATTTATTAAAATTATTTATGAATGACAGGCAACGCTGACAGTGACAAGGCAATCTTGTATATTTTGTAACGTGACACCTGCTCTGAGATCAAACTTGCAACACTGTATTCGCGTCCAGCTGTAACGTTAACGACTGAACAGAGGCATAAAACTCCCGCAATGTCTCATTTTAAAGAGAAGCAGAGTAGCCTAGGTCTCGAAATCACAGTTGTTCTGTCTTTGGCGCAAAAAGTCACTGAAAGTGTTAACTGCCCATTTAGTTGTCTTTTTCGTATTGACCTCATCTTTGTCGTCTTCGATCTTATCTAGCTCTGTCGGTGTTAATTCTTTGTGCTGCTTTTTGTCATTCAACGTCTTCTCCAAGTCTCTAAATCTTCTATTTCGTCTTGTGCCTGGGCCCATTTGTCAAAATAGCCATATTCACCATACAAATTAAACGATATGCAAAAATCATCCATTTACCCTACCTAAATAAGTTATACGGTCTCTCTCCTCTCTCTCTCTCTCTCTCTCTCTCTCTCTCTCTCTCTCTCTCTCTCTCTCTCTCCTCTCTCTCTCTCTCTCTCTCTCTCTCTCTCTCTCTCACACACACACACGCTGTTTGCGAGTGGAACTGTGTTCCCAGCAAGCAATTTTGCGTCTAAAAGACGTCTAATAGCCGTCAAAACACAGCCCAGACGTCTAGGCTAAAATAAGGCTAAATTTGGGCTGTCAGTGAAAATTTAATAGACGTCTAACTATAGCCCAAGAATAGACGTCTAACTATAGCCCAAGAATAGACGTCTAACCATAGCCCACGAATAGACGTCATCAATTAGACGTTTATTGAACGACTACATATATATGTCTAATAGACAGTGCATATGGGTCTAGGCTAAAACAAGGCTGAATTTGGGCTGTCAGTGAAAATCTAATAGACGTCTAACCATAGCCCAAGAATAGACTAGTCATCAACTAGACGGCTATTAAACTACATATATGCAATAGACAACAAAATGATGGCTAAAGGATTATTTTCACACAAATATAAGAGTTCTCATAAATGACAATCCATCCAAACAAATTAAATATAAAGGTTTTATTTAGAAAAAGAACATTAACAACTTACAAAAAGATCAAAACATAAAAATGACCAAATCAAATATTAAAAATACAATATAAAATGATTTTTTTTAAAAAGGAACATCAACAACTTAAGATAACAAAATATAAAACTCTGTTGCTGCTGGAATTTGGTCATCACGGCATCTGCCAAATAAGAAAAAAAAAATTTGCACAAGAAAAGCATTGTTGAGTTTAACCTCAAGTGTGCATGGACTAATACATTCACCTGTGTGTGTGTGTGTGTGTGTGTGTGTGTGTGTGTGTGTGTGTGTGTGTGTGTGTGTGTGTGTGTGTGTGTTCTGTTTAGGTTTTAATGCACATCTGAGCTATTTGCATTATTGATATAGCTGCTACTGCCAGATACTTTTTATAATTGCTAATTTTATATAGCCAATAATTTGTATTTTTATGCTGTATTATAAAATGAATTTGAAAATTTCAAACTTGAATGAATGAAGGCATTTTGAATGAAACTTCATCTTATGGTGCTTGTACAATGACACATATTATTCTACTCTATTAGCTTATGCTCTCTCTGTATGCCATTGTTCAGACAAATTCATTATAGTTCAAATCAATGTTGAACTTTGTCAAAGATGAGAGCTTAAGTGAAGAAATGCTTTTCATATCATAATGATCTAAAGAAAAGAGTAACATATATCTGGGGCTTTCATAACAGTTTATAAAACGTTTGGATTCAGATAATTCGAGTTTAAGGGCACATGGAAACATACAGTAGCCTACACGTGCATCATAATACACTGTTACCCACTAAAATGTCACGATTGCAACAACACATAACTTACACATTATTTAGCTAAAAATCAGCACATGTCAAAACGAAAACACAGATACTTACAAGACAAAAGTAGGAATGTCTTTTGCTTGTTCTCTTCTACCGACTGCTGAATGCAATGCTCTGAACGGCTCTGACTTGTTTACTGTTTTCAAAAAATGCTGGAAATGTATTTGTCGCGCGATCGCGACTATCAAGTCTCGTTGCCATCTAGCGGTTGAGAAATGTAATTGCATTTTTATTTAATTTAAAATAAAGAACGTCAAATAATATCATAGATTTTTTTTATGAATGTGTGGCAGCAAACATGAAGCTGTGTGGGCGAAAAACATGTAAGCAATTTTAAGACTATTTTGGCTATAGCCAAGCCGTTAAACATAGACCACTGATTGCATGGGCTAAAAGCAGACTGCTCATAGCCCATCCAATTCAGAGCTAAATCGTGACTACAGATCGACCATGTCATGAAATTACACTGGCACCTTGTAGATATTATTACCAAAGCGAACATGATGGGATATCAACCATCTTGTGCGTTGCCTGTCCAACAATTAATTAAAACTACAATGAATCAGTTTCGACTATAAGTGGGCTACAAATAGCCGGCTGATATACGAGCTAGATCGTGTCTACGCACAGCCTCGATATAGAACATGTCAAAGAAATGAAACCAAACACCTTGTAATCACAGTTGACTTTGCTTACATGATGGAATATCATACATTTTTCAAGTTATTTTGGAAAAAAATTAATTTAACCAGATTCAATGTTATTTTGGCTAGAAGTGGGCTACATATAGCCGGACTATATCGGGTCTATATTTAACCGAGACGTTGAAATGACGGCTATTGCTTGCTGGGTTACTATGGTTACCAATGTTTATAGTAGCGGATTAATTTCGAACTAATCAAACTGACTGGAACTACCTGTGCATTAAACGGTTTTACTGCACACCTTCCAGCCAATCAGAATCAAGTATTTAAACAGCCCGTGGTATAATAGGAAATTAAAAATATCATTAAATCAGGCGATACCGACAAAAAAAAAGGAGAAAATCGGATCTTATGAAAACAAATAGGCAAGACACCTTGCTATAACATCAAATTGTGTTCTGTTCTGTTCTGTTCTGTTCAGTTCAGTTGTATTTAACATTTCTTCTCGTGAAACAAAATTCGTTTCAATCACAGAGGCAATAAGAACAGTGAGAAAATTATTAGCAACACTACCAAGCAAGGCTGTTTTATGCTCGTTTAAGCTCATATAACCAAAGTAAAACCTTTAATGTTTCAATCATTAAATTAAACCAACCAAAGTCGCAGGCTATCATTAGATAAAGTGCAGCCAAACTTAACGTGACTTGTGTTAACGTGTATTCCGTATGTGTTGTCTCCAGCGGGGCGTGTAGGGGGCGGGGCTTGGGAAGATGATATAATCGGATATTGCGATATTTTTTAAGGCGATTATCGATAAAAAAAAAAATTACATATCGCCCAGCCCTAAGACAGATGCACTTTTATGATGGACAGATGCACTTTTATGATGGACAGATGCACTTTTATGATGATAGATGCACTTTTATGATGGACAGATGCACTTTTATGATAGATAGATGCACTTTTATGATGGACAGATGCACTTTTATGATGGACAGATGCACTTTTATGATAGATAGATGCACTTTTATGATGGACAGATGCACTTTTATGATGGACAGATGCACTTTTATGATGATAGATGCACTTTTATGATGGACAGATGCACTTTTATGATAGATAGATGCACTTTTATGATGGACAGATGCACTTTTATGATGGACAGATGCACTTTTATGATGATAGATGCACTTTTATGATGGACAGATGCACTTTTATGATAGATAGATGCACTTTTATGATGGACAGATGCACTTTTATGATGGACAGATGCACTTTTATGATAGATAGATGATCTTTTATGATGGACAGATGCACTTTTATGATGGACAGATGCACTTTTATGGTGGACAGATGCACTTTTATGATGGACAGATGCACTTTTATGATGGATAGATGCACTTTTATGATGGACAGATGCACTTTTATGATGGATAGATGCACTTTTATGATGGACAGATGCACTTTTATGATGGACAGATGCACTTTTATGGTGGACAGATGCACTTTTATGATGGACAGATGCACTTTTATGATGGACAGATGCACTTTAATGATGGACAGATGCACTTTTATGATGGACAGATGCACTTTAATGATGGACAGATGCACTTTTATGATGGACAGATGCACTTTTATGATGGACAGATGCACTTTTATGATGGATAGATGCACTTTTATGATGGGTAGATGCACTTTTATGATGGATAGATGCACTTTTATGATGGAAAGATGCACTTTAATGATGGACAGATGCACTTTTATGATGGACAGATGCACTTTTATGATGGACAGATGCACTTTTATGATAGACAGATGCACTTTTATGATGGAAAGATGCACTTTTATGATAGACAGATGCACTTTAATGATGGACAGATGCACTTTTATGATGGACAGATGCACTTTTATGATGATAGATGCACTTTTATGATGGAAAGATGCACTTTTATGATAGACAGATGCACTTTAATGATGGACAGATGCACTTTTATGATGGACAGATGCACTTTTATGATAGACAGATGCACTTTTATGATGGAAAGATGCACTTTTATGATAGACAGATGCACTTTTATGATGATAGATGCACTTTTATGATGATAGATGCACTTTTATAGACTTCAAACAGAAACAGTTATTCACTGCCATTATAAAGCTTGGAAGAGCGCGGATATTTATTAATAACTCTGATTGTATTTGTCTGAAAGAAGAATATCATATACACTTAGGATGACTTGAAGGCGAGTAAATCATGGGATAATTTTCCTTTTTGGATGAACTATCCCTTTAATATATATAAATGTGAGAAATCCTGCAACTGTTTGAAATCCTCAAATTGTAACATTTCTGTAAGAGAAAGGATCACAAATTTGGAGGTTAAAATAATTATTGATATTAAGGACATTTTTTCCCAAATATTGAAAAGACAAGCAAGAATATATTTTTCTGCTCAGTTTGTTGACAAACACACAATGTAAATTAATTGACTTGGAAAAACAAAGTTCACTACATAAGAAATCAGTAATATTAAATTCATATGATAAAGGGGGTCTAAATGTTATCGGCTTTATCTCTCTGAACAATACTTTTAAAATAAACTGGCTGAGACGATATATTTTCTAAACCCATAGTCTATGTAAGAATATGATCCCTCGATATATTTTCTGTCATCTGGGTGGTGTGGAATTTCTTGTAATGTGCAATTATATTATTGAAAAACTTATGATTAAACAAGTACTTGCTGCTGGAATCCTGCTTAGACCTTGTATATTCATATTCAAATTTATGATCTAGACAAGTCAGAAGTGTGACAAATGGAAACATTTGTCCAAATTATGAAAAGCTACGAAATAATCCAATTAGTTGATTTTAAGCTAGTCAAACTATTCTTAGCATGAATATGAATATTTTATTTTAGTACTAATGCTACTTATTTTACATTCATAAATGCTATAGATGAAACTTTCATAGCGAAGCAACTGCTGAGATTCATCTTTAAAATATCTGACAAAACAAACATCACCTAATGATGCACAGACACACACAACTCAACATTTGGGGGCGGGGTTTTGGAGAGTGGGCGTGTGTTTGGAGGAAGGGGCGTGGCCTAATTCAGTCTGGAGGAAGTTAGCTAATAGTTAAGATTGTCAACACTTGTTCTCTCCACATCTTCACTGCAGACACACACAGGTTTTCAGACTGACTGACACTTTCAGACCACTGAACTTGAAAAAAATGTTTCACACATTTGCTTTTTGCTGTCTGTGCTGTTGCTGTCTGGTTGGTAAGTTAGACAAGTTTATATTTTTTTACAGCATATTGTTTATGTGGAGCTCTAATGAACTTCAGTTCCACATCACTGTTGAATTTACTTGTGTAACTCTTGAACACTAAAATAAAAATATACAATATAAGAAGAGGTTCAGATTACTGTTCTTCATTGTTTCCATCTTTTTTCATTTCTATCTTTATACATTCTCAATTTGTTTTATAATTTTAAAACTACTTCAAACTTTAGTTAAATCGTTATTAAACCTAACTTTAATATGTGTGTCTGAGAGAGTGTTTCTGTGTGTTCTTCAGGAGTGTTTGCTGATGAACTGAAGTCAGTGATGCAGGGAGATTCAGTCCCTCTACAGATTAATGTTACAGAAATACAGAGAGGTGATGTGATATATTGGACATTAGGAACTAACAGGACTCTTATAGCTAAAACTGATGGAGTGAAGAGCGAGGTCTTTGATGTTCCTGATGGGAGATTCAGAGACAGACTGAAGCTGGACAAGAAGACTGGATCTCTGATCATCATGAACATCAGAACTGAAGATGCTGGAGTTTATGAAGTTGAGATCAGCCGCATCAGCTCATCGACTACATACAGATTCACTGTTACTGTCTATGGTGGTGAGTAGAGAAATACAGCTCACTATATTATATATTACAGAAGTGGCATTTTATTGTTATAATTCTTCTCAATACTACAACATATATATATTTCAATTATTTGTGATCTTTGAAATTTCTCTAAGGCACTGTAATTCCATTTAAAATATCAATCCATAAAGGCTTCTAAAAACACTGAAAACTGACCATTAGAAAAGCCTCTAACTTTTTATTAGTGTTGATAATGTGTCTCTTTCACATCTGTCATAGTATTTTAAAACTCATAAAGCTCACTCAGAAATAAATATCATGCAAGCAATGGCCAGGACAAATCTCCACACAAAAGCTTTTTATTTTTGCACACTGAGGATACGTTTACACATGTTCAGAGTAAACCAATCACATTAGTCTGGGTTTATAGAGAATGAATCAGCGAACACACATGTGGCAGCAGGACGAGGGCCATGAGAGATACGAGACGTGCGTCACTCATCATTAATCACTCCACCGGCCTCGTCCTGCTCTTCACTAAACAGTTTTCAGCCTCTTTGAGAAATGATCTGATGTTCAATGTTCATGTTCAAAAGTTTTTTGACATTGGGTGCATGTCAATTTATTGTAGGAGACCCCAAAACTAGAAAGCATAAAAATAGCCAAAATAAATAAATAAATAAATAGCATGATTGGGGCAATATAAGCAGTACAATTTGCAGAATGACAGAACATTTAATTTCATGACATTTTTAAAGTATTTTTACAGTATTGTATTCTACAGCTCAAACTACAGAAGGCCTCATTTTCAGATATGGAATATGAATGTAGTTTCATCTGCTGGATAGAGAGTGTGTGTGAATGTGTTTTTATGGACATTTGTGGTTAATGTGCTTTTGTGTTTGCATGTCTTGAGATGTGAATAGCGTGAGTGTGTGTTCCTGTGAATCACGTGGGGTTTGAAAGGACTTCCAGTTTAACTTCATCTTTATGAGGAACAGTTTTACTGTGAATGCTAATGTCTGACAAAAAACCTCTCTGTGATATCTGTGAATGTGTAATATTGATATACTGTATATCATACAGTTTACTATGCGTATGTGAAAAGAAAAGATTGATGTTCAGCAGCACAATATTTGCTTTTAATAACACTTCACATTTGATTAAACAATCAAAATATGAGGAGTCTGTGATTGTATTGTATTTTCTGCTAAGACAGAACATGAGATCAAACAATAAAACTATAACTAATCTGGAGAGAATATCTCAAAGAAACAGCACATATGACCCAAGCTTGACCAAACTCCTCTTCTTGTTTATCTACTTTAGTTATCTAATAAACCGGGCATTATGAACTGCAAGGATTGTTGGCTCTTTGATGAATGTATTTGTTCCTCTTTTGTAATCGGCTTTGGATAAAAACATCTGCTAAAAGCATAAATGTGATTTAAATGTATAGTGATGCTTTGAGAACGAATGCGCGTCTCTCTCTCTCTCTCTCTCTCTCTCTCTCTCTCTCTCTCTCTCTCTCTCTCTCTCTCTCTCTCTCTCTCTCTCTCTCTCTCTCTCTCTCTCTCTCTCTCTCTCTCTCTCTCTCTCTCTCTCTCTCTCTCTCTCTGATCTGGAAAAGGTTTATTAGATTACTCTGGTGTATTGGGCCATCTAGTGGCCACAACGATAATACATTTTATTTTATAATACCATCCAATTTACATTTATTTGTTAATTACACTGTTTTCATTTTTTTATTTATGTGATGCTGCTATTCTATTTTTGTTTCATAATTGTATGCAGCAGCTAAATGCTGCAAATAAAAAGGTGTCATGGAATATATTTATGAAATGAACTACAATCCCATGATGCAACATTTTCCAAGATTCCTTGATTATTTAATTTTTTTCTTCAAGAAAATCAATATTTGCATATAATAGTAAATGTCTCTCACATGTGCACTGCATTGTCTGGAGGATAGTGATAATATTGTCCTGCACAGTGTTAGGTAGCTGGTCTTAAAATGGTTTATCCATATTTAAAAAAAAAATATGAAAAGTCACTTTCCAGAGTCTTAACCTGCTCTATTGAGCTGTGCTGGATCAAGTGTCCTCATCTGACACTTATTATACTTATTATAATAACTCCTGTGATAAAGTGCTTGTGATGCTCATCTGTTGATGTGGATAAAAAACATCTGCTAAATGACTAATGTAAATGTGGAGAGTTTCACACAGTTAACATGTGCTTTATTAAATAACCAGAAAGAGCTTTATTGCCAGTTGTCTGAACACATATTAATATAACAAGACATTATAATATTTAAGAATAACAAATATTAAATTGCATAAAGAACCATATAGGTTTAGTTAGAATACATTTACAGATAATTAACATATTTACAGTCGTTTGAATAATAATATTATAAATAAATAAGACTAAATTTGATCTTAACTGCAGATGTTTCAATGCTCAGACTTCGCCTGAACTTCACAAATCTAACAAGAGTTATTTTGTCAAAGCATTCCTTTTTATTAGTGTTTTCTAGAAATCATTTCATTTAAGTTGAAATCTCAAAAAGAAATGATGAATTTTAGGATTGATTATTGTAAATTAAAATAATATTTAGGTCACGATTTTCAGTTGTTTGTAACTAAATCTGCTGTAAAAGCTGAGCTGTAAATGCTTGAATGGGGGCATGTTCATCTCACCATCTCAACATGTAGTGTGATGAAGACTATCTTATATTCTGGAAAGTGAGCAGTCACACGACGTCCTGTCAGAGACGTAGGGGTAGACTGGGTACAGTTGAGACACCTTTTGCGTTTTGATTTTTCACACAAAAATAGATACTGAAAAGAAGTGAATTTCTACATGACATGCCACATGACATTTCATTAGATTGTAGACTAAGATATTATCAATCAATAATACCCATACGTACTTTATATTTTCCACAAATAGCTCATAAAAATAAGGTGCTTTTTGTCTTAACTTTGTCTCAACTGTACCCATATGTGGTACAGTTGAGACAGTACCATGGTACAGTTGAGACACCCATTTTTAATGATGTAAAGGTAACTAAATGTTCATTGCACATATAATAAATAAAGACAAATAAAGAAAAAAACAATTGGGCAACATGTTTATTTATTCATCCATTTAAATTCTTTAATTTTATTTAAATTAGCACTGTTTAAAATATATAAAACAGGAACAATATATTTAATATATTTATTATTAATACACAGTTTAAATGTCACAAATATCAAATTTTATTTTCATTTGCGTCCTATGCTGGCTAATTACGACGTTAAACCTGTTATCATAACACTGAACAACTAAACAGTGTGTTTCTTAATAGAAATCTAGCGGGGGTACAGTTGATACACTGCGTCTCAACCATACCCCACCGGCCACCTCGCACATTTCTCTAGATTTTGCAACGATCTTGCATGACACAATACATGAAAAATGCCAGTTTTTAGAGCACTGAATAACGTTTGTGATGACACCAATTACGTTTAAAGGTGCAGTGTGTAGCTTTTTGGCGACATCTAGCGGTTCGTTTGCGAGTTTACACTAAGGGCTCAGCCCACTGCTCACCCCTCCCTTTCAAAGAAGCTACGGTGGCTAAAACGGGACAAACATCGTCGTAGTGAGCCAGAGTAAAACAAGCCACAGCTAACATGGAGTACCACAGTCCATTATAAACCACATCATGGATAAAGTTTACAAAGCCATAGTCAGGTGAGGATCAAGGGTCTTAATACATAATATAATAATATTGGTCTGAGCTGTCGACACGACAGATCTCGTCACAGTTGTTGTAAATAATAGTAATCAGCTGATTGTCTCACGAACGTAACCAGCACATTCTCCCCACATAGCAAACCCATAATACAGCGAGGGGGTAGAACCACATGAAACTATGCAACTATAGATTTTTTCTAACAGGGTAGTAAAAGTTTAGCTGGCTAATATGAGCTGTTACTGTGGCTGAGCTGGTTAAAGCTTTGTTTATACTCGACGCGTCCGCATAAGCTCAAAGGTGCGTGCGGCAAAAATGATGTGATTGTAATAACAGCACGCGCATCCGCATCCCATAGACACCACTCACTACACACAAAAGCCTTTTTTCTCTGATTTTGGAAACTCGATCGACTTAAAATGCTTCCAAGATCGACGGGTTGGTGATTCCTGTAACTGTTATGGTCAATGACAAGAGTAGCCTACTAATCAGCTGTCTCACGAACGTAACCAGCACATTTATCCCCACATAGCAAAGCCATAATACAGCGAGGGTGAAGAATTAAGTTACATGAAACAATCCAACTACATATTTACACCACTGACAAGGGAAAACACTCACGGTGTTTATGACTAGCTTCTTCTAGCTTTCTGCGGCTTCTCTTTCAAGGTAGTGACGAAACGCGCTCTGTAACGCTGTTTGTTCGCTGTCGGCTACGGTAGAAATATGACGTCATAATATGGCGGCCTTCATAGAAGGGGATTCCCGCGCTTATGTAGATATAAATGCCTAATTCTAAGGTAATAAAAACATTACGGCTTATTAAGTAGGGGTGGAACGGTACATGTATTCGTATCGAACCGAAACGGTACGGGCGTCACGGTTCGGTGCACGAATTTGCACGTAGAATACACGGTACAAAAACGGCGCGCGCGAGAGAGAGAGAGAGATCGAGAGAGCGAGAGAGAGAGAGAGCGCGAGAGAGCGAGAGAGAGAGAGAGAGGAGAGAGAGAGAGAAAGAGAGAGAGAGAGGCGCCCATTGTGTGTGTCTGCGCGCGCGTGTGCGAGAGAGAGGCGCGATGAACAGTCAGTGTGTGTGTGTGTGTGTGTGTGTGTGTGTGTTTGCGCGCGTGCGAGAGAGATCTCTCGTGCGCGATCAAACAGTGGAAACATACTCCGTCATTTTTTCATACAGGACATCATTAAAACTGCAAAGTGTTTAATGTTTACTTATATTTTTGTGTACACTTGCAATAAAACACAACATTGTGCTTTTGTTACACTCTAAACTCTTGTCAAACTGTAACCTACAAATGTTAACAAAAGTTTTTAAAGGTAGTATTATTTTATACGGAAATAAATTATTTATAATTCAGATGAGAATAAAGTTAGGGTTAACTAAAATGAAGGAAAACAAATATATTGATCTGAAAGAGCAAATTAATTTTAAATTCATTCAGGTACAATTACCAAACATATCTCAAGGTCTTTTCATCTTTTTAATAATTTAATTAATAAACTAATTATATAAAACTCCTGTCAGTGCACTACAAATAAACTGGTTCTATGCCTTTATTAATAAAACTTATTTAAAAAATACAAGGCTTAAGACATTTATAAAAATGCCTTCTGCATTTTTGTTTTGCTTTTCACTCCATTGTACCGAAATCGTACCGAACCGTGACGTCTGAACCGAGGTATGAACCGAACCGTGACTTATGTGTACCGTTCCACCCCTATTATTAAGCAAGTTCTTTATACACAACTGAACACATAGTTATGGATGTCATATTGCATTTCTGTTAATAAATAGTCAAAAATGTTACACACTGCACCTTTAACAGTCACATAAGGATAATAAGCTATTCATTCTGGAGTGTGCATGGTGAAGTGAACGCCTTACCTTAGAAAAAAAACTTTTGCCGATATCTTCGGATCGGAGATGCGTCCATTGTTCAAATTTCCCACGACCAAAGAGGACACTAATACGCATGTGCACAGCAAAAATCACAACTTATGCTTGCTGCGCACGCAAGTTATTTAAGGTGTCTCAACTGTACCTATGTCTCAACTGTACCCAGTCTACCTATCTCTTTAATGGGTGGTTATTTTCAGCAACATTTTAACAGTAGTGGTTATAAATTAAATATAAATAACAATATATAACATATTGTAATGAAGTGACATTGGATAAATGCATTGTTATGAGGAATAAAAAGACGAGCACAGTGACGGGAAGCGAGACTGAGAGGCGTGTTGTTGCTAACGCCGAGCTGCACTCAAGGTTGGGGGGCGGGCGAAAAGTGATGGTCTGCCGAGAATTGATTGCCGGCCGCGGGAGCGCGCGCAGCGTGTTAAAGCTGTATCGCCCATTCATACAGTTGCTTTTATGTGGATCAAACAGACATAACGTGCAAATAAAACTTTATATGTGACATGCCTGCGTGTGCCACACTGTCTGCACTGCATTGCAAGTGGAATAAGCAAGAGACGCTACACTAGCAATCGTAGCTCGGACAGTGCAGACAGTGTGGCACACGCAGGCATGTCACATATAAAGTCAGGGCATCAAAAACGGAAAGAAAAGAAGGAAAAGAGAAGACAGAGAACGCCGAAGTCGACAGCAGCTATGTGTCACAGTTTTTCAAAAAGAAAGGTAGCTTGCCTGTATTCCAAAACTTTCAGAGTTACTTATTTTTGTTACTACATGACCCGCTTTTATCTAGCTAGCTTAGTAAAATAATTACTGAATTATGATTTACATCCAACAATAATAACATCTCTGCTGTCTTGGGGGTTATTGTTTTGTTGCATGCACAGAATTTGAGGGTCACTTATAGATTTCAAAAAATACAAAATCAGTTTGCTGTGTATGTGTCCTGTGTTCTGTGAAGTCACAGTGCTGCTGCTATGATCGATGCTGTCAAACTTGACGTTCTTAATGTAAATAAAATGTCCCAGAAAAAATAATATAAAATTGAATAAAACATGTGTCTGTAGTAACCATTGGCTATAAGGAGTTTACAAAAAAGATATTTTAATCTTTTATAATAGGCCAATAAAAATAATATGGTTATTATTACGTGTGTGGGTGTTTGACTTATACAGATGCAGAGTCAGCAATTGAGATAATAAATGTTCTCCCTTTTATGTAAACAAGTAGCCTACATATTTCTACATTTTTCTCTTGTTTGTTTGTACTCATCTTTAGACAATTTATTTATGCAATGTGCTAAGTACCCTTTTTAAAGTATACAGGGCATTTTTATTGGGTTAAATTTTATCCGTAAAAAATGTAGGGGGCCCCAGAAACTTTGTTTTCCATAGGGCCCAGAATTTCTGGAGGCACCCCTGCGTGTAAACACTTGGCATTGCTTAAAATCAATTTAAACAGCTTGTCTATTATTCAAAAGATGCTGTGTAACACAGATATGGGTATAATACAAACCATTTGTCCATTTTTAAATGCAGCTAAACAAAAGAATGAAGATCATTTGATTATTATTATTATTAGTATTATTGAATACCTCCTAATGGTCTGGATTAGGGTTGCATGTTGTTTTTATGATCTCAGACATGGCCACAAAATATTTTTAAAAACAATTTATTTAAACAATATATTGAGAGATAAACAGTATATTCATACATTGAAACGTTATACAATATATTCATACATTGAGGTGTTAAAAGTAAAAGTAAAACAATAGTTGACATTAAAGTTTGTCTAACCAGAAAATAAATTTTTGCAGGCTGTGTTGTCTTGCTCTAGGATGTAGCTGAGTAGAGTTTCAACGATTTCGCAGACGCCACAGAATTTCTCATTTTTTGAATCATATTGATCACAGTCAAACAACGTACGCTTGTTCGTAGCATCTTCAGAACTCAAAGGAGAGTTATGCTCCATCATGCTTTTAGTCCAAAGTTTTTAGATTTTTAGAACTCAACTTCATGGATGGTGTAAACTTTGTCTCCTATCCGATGTTGAAAGATTCGGATAGTTCCTGGAATGTCATGTGATTGAGTCGTTGCTGCACGATCATCCAAGTTTTGTGCATTAACACTCTGAAGTTTGGGGTTATGGGTCAGATCCTCCATAGTGATGTCAGTCGAAGAAGCACAATGCGTGTCATGCTCAGGTATACAAGAATGTTGAAGCGATCTTTGGTTGTCCATGTAACAATCAGACAATGTTCCTTCAACCTTTGATCGCTGAGATGTTGTAGTAGTATAGACGTCTATGCTGGAACTCGTACTGTCCTGTTAGGTCAGCTCTGTCAGGAGGTCACCAGCTCTTTGTCTCCCTGTGAGATTATCAGCTTGGGTATATAACCCCACTGGAGGGGAGGGGGAGGGGGGTGTATAGGGGCGTATCTGTCATGACGTCGTAAACAGAGGGTGCAACTATTGTTTAGTGACTTAGTGATTTTCACTCCAATTACAACATTTTGATTAAACATTACAAGATCAAAACATATGTATGGGATGGATTGTTCGCAATAAGAGTTGTAACAAGCGTTTAGAAAGTAGATAGGAAGTAAAAGAAAAACTTTTACCATGTATTAATATGTTAAACTTCAGGTATAAACCTTTAGAGCATTCAAATGTATTTAGTTAAAATTAAAACAAGATATAACGCATAAAACACGTCATTACCGAATTCAGTGCTGTTTAATAACTTCAATAGTTATTAAGCACCAGCTGATTAAAGTTTTTTCTTCAAACAATGTGACAGAAGTAATTTTATGATAAATCATCGTACACGGCTGCACTGTGTTTTGTTGCATGCACAAAATTTGAGGGTCACTTATAGATTTCAATTTAAGGCACATTTCACGACCCTTGTAAATGTTTTCTTTAGGTGTACATTAGGTGATGAGGGGAACTCCGGCGATAGCTGTGAGAGAGACGTACGCAAGACATTTCTACGGCTGATGACATTCTAAGAAAGCATAGTTGTTTCAAGGTTTGTTTTTCAAAGGAAAATAGACACGCTGCAAACTAATTATCCCACCTTTCACTTAAAAATAAGTATCATTTAGAATTCATTATCTTAACTGTTGTTTAGTGACACACACACACACACAAAATAACGGTGTATCTATGATTGTGCTGTGAAATGCACATCTTTAAGTGTAATAGTTAGACGGGTTTGTTATTGTTTTTTAGGTAACAGAAAAACAGCGATACTCATCTTTCATCTCGATGTTTCGTAGAGATAGCAGAAATATGTTGTAAAAGAAATATGTTGTAAAAGAAATGTAGAAGTCGTGTAGAAGGACGGTCATTTAATTCTCTTTATGCTATATTTGTACGTGTTTTTCCCCATAAATTCCTATATGAACATGTTTGTCCATTCTCGGAGACTATAGTTTTGCACACTGTACAAAAATAAAAACAAACAAGATGTAAACATCGTAATAACAAGTTGACCTCTAGAGTTTACTTTCGTGCAAACATAATCTTTGAATTTTATCCATATGCTTTACAAGGACAGGTGACGTTAACCCTCAAATGTGTTTGCATTACAAAATGTGGTACAGGTACATCATGTCATATCCGAGAAACAAGATGTGAACGGTGTCATCTACTGAGCAAGATGGCTAAAAACTAATGATAAACCATCATTTGCAAACTTTTGTGTATTTCTTATAAACAAATGCTTTTTATTTCCTCTTTTCTTAGTGATTTGGTCTTTTTGAATATTGTATGTTTGTTTGGACGTGTGTGATTTCTGTATAAAGATTAGACCTATGTTTTAAAGTTAGTCCATATAGGCTTTACAAGTGTGTAACTTTCTGACAAAATATGTTGATGTGTGTAAAATACAACTATAATATCTAACATATATTGTAGATTGCAAACATTCCATTATCTGTTTATTTTGGGTTAGAGAACATTCTTAGCTCATATGTTTCTTTAATTTGTGTAGGATGTTGAAAAATAAAAAGTATTAGTTAATAACAAACAAACAACAAAGACTTTAAAGCAACATGGGACCATAATATAAATATATAATGGTATAGTTACACGTCGAAGCATACTCACAGCTTGAAAATGACTTCCATAAAGTTTATTTTAGTAAAGGAATGTCTGGGTCATCCCAACACAAAGTTTTACGTTTTTGGGATGAGACCTCTCAAAGATTACACCAATATGAGCTTTTCTCGAACATTGCATGTTTGCACTATGTCTGAAACGTACTTTTTCATTTTCTCTTTATTTGAAAAGGGGGACAGTGTTACATTAATCAGCATTAAAACAATGTAAATGTACCCAAGTTAGCTCAAGAGTGGTAATTTTCACCATTAGTCCCTCAGCCGGGTGTAATAAAAGGCTAGCTTAAAGATAACCGCAGGTATAAAATCACAAAAATAAAATTACATACACCGCATTATGGAAATACAATGAAGAGTCAAAAAACATAAAGCTGGCTTGTACATACCAAACATCCAAATTGGGCTTAGGTCCAGGACAACTGAGTAAAATAAACTGAATAAAGAAGTGTGAAGTCCGCACACTGAAAGGTACTGCTTCAAAATGGTATTAAAAAAGTATCGTTTCGACCCTCAGGTCTTCATGAAATACAAATCATATAAAATAAATATATAATGTTTAAATGCACACAGAAAGCATTTGGTGCTAGACCATGTCTGATTTTATAAATTAAACAAATGTTTTTGAATTTAATGAGATTATCCCAAGTAAATAACTGATATTTCCTCAGAATACTACAGTGATGGTAGTGGTACAGCGTACTAATCAACATGCATTCCCTATATGTGGTTGTTAAACGTCTCAGGCAATTCATATGAAACGTGAGTTGGACAGAAGAAAAACATTTAAAATGTTAAATACGTTTAAAAAGTCTAAGTAAATACAATGTGTTTGTCACAAACACATCTAAAGTGCTTTTACTCGTGTGAGGAAACCCCCTCGCAACATTACTAATCAATTAATCACAGAAATAATGTGTGTCATCAGACTGATTTAAAGAAATTTAAACGTTAAATCTTTATTTAAAGAAAATAGACTTCTGCTTTTGCAACACACAAATTTATAAATGTTCAAAATCGTTTGACTTTGACTACTTCTAATCATGGTTTTAGGTCTGTAAAAATACAGAATAAAAAATAGACTTCTGCTTTTGCAATACACAAATTTATAAATGTTCAAAATCTTATAAATGTTCAAAAACTTTATATTCCATATACTTTGAAGCATCATGGTTTTAGGTCTGTAAAAATACAGAATTAAAAAGAAGTAACAACTTTCTCTAACATTTTCTGATAACGTAGTAAAATGTACGAATACCAACCATAACTTTATACAACTTTTTTAAAACTTTTAAATGTGTTGGTGAACTTTTCAAATATATGTGAAAAACGAAACTTTCTTTAATTAAAAACAAGTCCCTGATCTTACCACAGACAATACATTGTAGGAGTGTGTTTGTGTGTGAGTGCGAACCATAACCTGGACATAATGTTATTTGTTATAAAACAGTAAAAAGACCCTTTAGAAATGGACTCTCCCAAACACCCCCACCTCTGCTCGCGATTTGGACTGTTCTAAAACTTTCCGTGAAGTTTGAAAACATAGATGGAGAGAGAATGTGTGGATGCGCTTGTTCAATGTAAATAATAGTTAAAATCAAGTGTTGTTAACTAAGGAATATGTGTGTGCGTGTAACTAATTGTAAACACATGTGCATATTTTATTGTATAATACGTTCATAAGAGAGAATTTCGATAATGAGGCATTCCATCTAAATGTTTACAATGTTAATTATGTTTGCACGTTGATCGTTACGTGATCTACCCGTGTTATATGTACAGTGTTATGTCATGTAGACTTTGACTGTGTCTCAGGGAGCATGTAAGGGCATGTTTATCCGGTTCGAAGGACCGTGTAAAAACTCCGGTTCACATTTAACTTCTCTGCTTCAGTGTATTAAATGGATACAGGATGTCCAACAATATAGGATGGATGCAAAGGATATGCAAAGGAAGTAGGTTATATTTATTATTTATTACATTAAATACTTTTATACATATACCTTACCTTCTAATTAATACGTGGGTATTTATTAACGTGGTCCACGAGCTGTATATTCCTCATTTGATAATCTGTCTCCTCAGTCTTTTCATACCAATCCATAATGTGGTAAAAATAAAATCCAATATCTCGCTCCGTGAACTCCGCACACTCCGTGACGTATGTGTGTGTGTGCGCGTGTGCGCGTGTGACACGTGGGAACTCTTTGTCGTCTTTTCCCACGCCCAAACACCTGGGGTGGGAGGGTCTAGGGGTGGAGTCTATGTCAGGATGCTTTGTAGACTTCACAGATGTCATTCTAACTTTTGGGATGTAAGAGAGTGGATGTGTTTCGTGGAGCTCCCGGGAAATTACATTTACACAACTTTTGGAGTTAAAATCTCTAAACCTTTGGATATACCTTTATAGTGATGGATTAATACCTTTGGATATATCGATGGTGTTGGATTAAATCTTTAAACTGGATAACTTTTTTTTCTTCTTTCAACAAAACATGGATGTAAAAAACGTAAGTCAGTTTTTTAATATGTAAGTGTTTTGATACTGTGATTTTTTAACATGATGTAGTTTTAATATCATGACGTGTTTTATGTAAAATGTAACACATTTTACAAAAATAATGAAGGTTTAACGTATCTTTTGTAATGAAAAAAAACTTTTAACTCGTTTTACTTTTCTGTAAATAACTGGATGTTGATCTTTTAACGTTTTAACATTTTAGATGTTTTAATTTTAGAAAATGCATTTTAACATTTTACAAATGTATGAACACTAAAGACATATATATTTTAATGATATAAATTGTTTTAATACTTTTAAACACTAGGTAATTGTGAAAAAAGTACATCTTCAAATATAGTAATTAGTTCTATTTGTATGATATCATTTAATACATGTTGTTTTAGATGTTTTTAATGCTAAAACATTTTGATAACTTTAAGAAAACACAATTTAAAACTTTTATTTATTTAATTATTTAATTATATTTTTAAATGTATTAATTATTTATTTTTTATGTCTAAATGTTTTTAACATTTTACAAGTGTATGGATACCGCTAAAAACACACTTTTATATATATTGTTTTAAACATGATTTTTTAACACGATGTAGTTTTAATATCATGAAGTGTTTTAATTTATAAAATGTGTAATAACACTAAAGATATGTGTATTTTAATGGTTTTAATGGTTTTAATCACTATGTGTTATGTGTAAAGCACAACTTTTGCCAAAAATATGTTATTTTTGTGATTGAAAACTCTTTTTTAAAACAGATGTTTATGTAAAATGAAACATTTTACTAAATTATGTGTAAAGGTAAAGACATATGGTTTTTAATGATATAAATGGATTTAATGGTTTTAAATCACTACGTGTTATAACCCCTTTTCTTTAATAAAAACACTAAACCTATCTCTGTTTTCTGTCATCCTTCATAAAAAGATTGAAAATGTATTGTTTTGAATGTTTTTCCATCATTTTGAACGTTTTTAAATTGATCAAGACAGGTACCCGTAACAGGTGTACAGCAGGTGTCCCGTCCGGAACCGGGTCGGATGGGAGGGGTTCCGGAACCGGGTCGGGTGGGAGGGGTTTCGGAGCCGGTTCGGATTGGAGGGGTTCCGTACCGTGGGAATTCTCACGGTCACATGACCTCTCCGGAAGTGGGAGGGATGGGGGCGAGGCTAAGCGTGGGAAAAGGGGGCGGGGCTAAGCGTGAGAAAAAGGGGTGGAGCTAAGCGTGGGGAAAGGGGGCGTGGCTAATCATGGGGCAATAAATCTGTCAGTTTGATGGATGCCGCCCCATATACTCTCTCTTAAGTGTATTTTAGTTATGATTAAATTATACTAAAGTATAACTTTAAGTGTATTTAGTGTACTTTTTGATGCTAAATTGAGACAATTTCAAGTATACTTAGTACACTTTAAGTATATGCGTATTTAGCATCAAAAAGTACACTAAATACACTTAAAGTTATACTTTAGTATAATTTAATTATAACTAAAATACACTTAAGTATAACTTTAAGTGTATTTAGTGTACTTTTTGATGCTAAATACACATGTACTTAAAGTGTACTAAGTATACTTGAAATTGTCTCAATTTAGCATCAAAAAGTACACTAAATACACTTAAAGTTATACTTTAGTATAATTTAATCATAACTAAAATACACTTAGTACAAAAAAAAATTATCCAAAATAGCACACTTCAAGTTAACTAATCATTAACACACTTGAAGTATACTGACAATTAGTCTGGCTGCAAGTATACTTAGCATACTTTTTTTTAGGGTGTATGAACTGAGTAAATGCAAGTAAAAAAAAATTAAGTAGATCTGAGTAACTGCATTTGGTACATTAACAAATAAAATTGAGTAGAAATAATACAACATTTAAAAAAAAACAATATTTATGAGTAATATCAACTGTTTTTATTTATGAGTAATACTAACTTTTGCATTTCCTTTAAACCTTTGTAAAAAAAAAAAATTCCATACAACCACCGGTACATGACATTGGCCTTTATTGTCGATGAGTACAGCAATACAGTGAATTGTATACGGTTTTAAAATAAACAATATTGCATACATAACTCATGTAACAAACATTTTAGAAGTAAAAATTAAACATTCAAGTTTAATCAACCAGTCTGTTATTCAATATCTACCGGATCAGCACTGGTTCTCGTGCCGGAGATGGACTCGCGCTCTGCGGGTAAACTTCTAACTTTAGACCGCCGTCCTGAGTTTCACTCAGAGCCAAAAGATGCGACGCGACTCCAAACCCTGCTAATAAACAAACAGTGCACAGTTCTGAGAACATTATATCATCCAAATTAGTTATATTCATTATCTTTAGGAATATAGTCTTGTTATAGTTACAATAACGTGAAAAGACAGTCGCGACACTCGTTTAACTTAGGTGAGTCACATATGCATCCCACCCAGCAAAAACTCGTTGAAAAGACGACATTGCCAGACGTCTAAACAACGTTAAAATTTGGTTGAAAAGTGAAAGGTGAAAAGCCGTCTTTTTCAGGTCGTTGAAAAGACGTCTTTTTCAGGTCGTTGAATAGACGTCTATAAAAGGACGTCCCATTCACGTTTAAATTAGGTTGTAAAGTGAAAGTTGAAAAGACGTCTTTTTTAAGGCATAATTTTCATGAATTCATAATTATATTTATATGTAATATTCCTAATTACTGTCAAAATAAGACAATTCCCAAAAGTTTATCAAAACATTTATTGACACATAAAATACATCTTTCAAGTAAAAAACACTTTCCTGATCACATCTTAAGCCTGCATTTGATCAAACATAGCCTAAAAACTGTAATATTGTGAAATATTACTACAGTAAAAATAACTTCTCTATACATTTATAAATAAATATACATGTAATATATAGTAAAGTGTAATTTATTCCTGTGATGGCCAAGCTGAATTTTCCAGTCTGAAATTTCTCCAGTCTTCAGTGCCACATGATCATTCAGAAATCATTCTAATATGGTGATTTGATTCTCAAGAAACATTTATGATTATTATTAGTTGTACTGATTCATGTTTTTGTGGAAAATGATTAAGCTTTCAGTATTCATTAAAAATAACTTTCAAAAGAGCAGCATTTATTTGAAACATTTTTTTTAAAACAATTTAAAAGACTTTAACTGTGACTTTTGATCAAACGAATCATCTTTTCTGTATAAACATCATTTTTCAAAAAAATAAATCTTTAAAATATTGAAAATGTTTATAAAACAGACCAATTATAACCACATTAGAAGGTATAGTTCACACAAAAAATGTAATTGTCATTAATTACATACTCTCATGTCACTCCAAACCCATAAGACTTTTGAATATATTTGTGTGTGCAAAAAACAAAACAAAATTATGTATCGCCGACGCACGTTGCACCATGAGATGACTGACATAAACAGTGCAATCCATGCTGTTGTTTACATCCGATTATCTCCAATAGCCGTGCATCCGGGTAACTGGCCAAATCGTGACGTAGGTGCAAACCCTCTATTGATTATTTTTATAATGTCTTACCTTTCTGAAGCTTGAAAGTGGTAGTTGCATAAACTGTGAAATTGAGGGACAGAAAGCTCTCAGATTTCATAAAAAATATCTACATTTGTGTTGCAAAGATGAACGAAAGTCTTACAGGTTTGCAACGACATGAAGGTGAGTGACGAAAATATTTGGTTAAATTTTACACATTAAATCAGTTCCCTCAGGGGCACCAATAGATCTCTTCCTGATCTCCGATCTTCTGGTTCTTCTGCTCCTTCCACCATCCCAACCCCGGATTATTAAGCCACGACTGAAGTTTTTACTTTAAATGCTTTAGCCTGGTGAGAAAGAAAACAATAACCAAAATGTACGTTTTAAAAAACAAAACAATGGCTGTCCAAAACGTAAAGTATACACTTGAGTTTTTCCTATACATATACGTGCCTATATATATATTATTCCTATATATATTTCAGTGTACTGTAAGGATTTTGTGATTAAGCCAGCCCTTAAAGGGATAGTTCACTTTGAAATGAATTTTTGGTATGTTTTGCTTACCTCAAGGGCATCCAAGATGTAGGTGTCTTTTTTTTCCACAGTAGTTTCAATTTTGATATTTTTAGGTCATTTTTAGTTGCAGGTCTATGGTCACCACCTCAAAGAGCATGCACAGAGAAGTCCAAATTAAACATGATTTAATGACTCGTAAATGTAAGTACACATTGATGGCCTGAGACCCAAAACGAGCAGTTTGTGTGAGAAAACGAGCAGTATTATATCGTTTTTACCTCTTGTAACCACAGCCACGTCCAAGTGATGTGAAGGCGCCGGCTCTTCGGTCTGCGCAAGCGTCGGAAAGCGCCGAATGTGATCTCTCGCGCGTGTATGTCACTCATTGTTTACACAGAGATTTCGGAAGTGTTACCTTTCACTGTGAAGATCTAAACATATTTAGATATAGAGAAAATCGCAATGGAAGACGATTTCGATACAGTATATCAACAGACAACGTTGAATTAGTACCATTTTAATTAGCCGTCTTTCCTACAATCTCTGTTCTGTGTAAACAATGAGTGACGTAAACGCGCGAGAGATCACTTCTGGCGCTTTCCGACGCTTTCGCAGAACGAAGAGCCCGCGACCTCAGATCACTTGGACGTGGCTGTGGTTACTTACAAGAGGTAAAAACGATATAAATGCTGTTCGTTTTCTCACGCAAACCGCTCGTTTCGTGTCTTAGGCCATCAATGTGTACTTAAATTTTCGAGTCATTAAATCATGTTTAATTTGGATTTCTCTGTGCATTCTCTTTGAGGTGGTGACCATAGACCTGCATTATATGACTGACAAGACAAGAACCGTTTGACCTAAAAATATCAAAATTGAAACTACTGCAGAAACAAAGACACCTAGGCTACATCTTGGATGCCCTCGAGGTAAGCTAAAACATACCAAAAATTTATTTCAAAAATGAACTATCCCTTTAACCACTGACCTGAGTGATAAGCACCCAGAGTTTAGCACCTTGATTAGCTTGTTCAGGTGTGCTGGACTAGGTTAGAGCAAAACTTGATGACTTACAACAGTGGCATCCAGACCAGACCAATGTTCTGCAGAGTTTCTGGTTATGTTTAGTCAGCTGCTCAGATCTGACTAATTGGAGTTGGAGCTAACAATACTGAAAAGAGAAAGAAGACAACGATATTATTACATTATAAATAATTGGGGTTGGAGCTAACAATACTGAAAAGGGAAAGACAACCAATATTTTCATCTGTGTTCATCTGCTTACCTGTACAATGTATGCATCATCAATAAACTGTATTGAATTTGATATTTTAATAACACTGTTTTACTACATTACAGTATTTCTAAATTGCTAAAACACATTTTTTGAATGTTTCTCTCGCTTTCTCAAAACCTTAAACACAAATCACCAAACTTAAGCTACACTGTCAAAACCTTTGACTTGTCTTGCTATATCAAACAATTGCTTCAGAACTATGTTATCTTTACCCAAAACCAAACACTGTTTTCAGATAACACACACATCCAGCTAATGCATAAACACTACACAGCAGTCATTACACACTACAGAGATAAATGCAAAACACTGCACTCAGGGCAGAGCAGGGGGAAAATTATATTTATTATGAAGTACTTGCACAATCCTGCACACATACAAATGTAGTCACAAACAAAATATGCAGCAGATCGATAGCAAGCAATATCTTGGAATCATTCTGCCTCAGCATCATGCCTCTGGGCATGGTCAGGCCACAGGACCTCATCAACGTCACAGGCAATCCTGTCCCTTGCTAAACAACGGGGAAAGAATCCTTTAGCATGCCGAATCCAACCTTGAATCGCTTCCACTCCAATGTTGTCACATGCTGCATCCATTGACTGAATGAGATTTTTCTGTGCATAAGGATTTCTGTCATAGACCTTCCACCTCCATGCAGAAAAAAATTCTTCAATGGGATTAAGGAAGGGCGAGTATGGTGGGAGGCACACATTTATAAAACGTGGGTTATTTTCAAAGCACTCACGAACTGGTGAAAGTTCACATTGTCCCAGATTACCACATACATGGGATGCTCTGCCTGCTCATCACCTCTCTCTTCACGTCTCAGTATTGCTTCCTGTAGAGCATCCAGAAACGTTATAAGATGGCCAGTGTTGTAAGGCCCTAAAGTCACATGGCGGTGAATAACCCCGTAGCTGCTGATGGCAGCACATATGGTCACGTTGCCACCACGCTGCCCTGGCAACTCTACAATGGCACGTTGACCAATAATGTTGCGGCCTCTCCTTCTCTTGGTGAGATTAAAGCCAGTTTCATCCAAGAAGATGCACTCATGAGGCCTCTCCATGGAATCCAGTTGAAACATTCTCTATAGAAGTGAACAAAAATAATTTTTTGAAGTAACGTAAATGATATAGCATTCCAGGCTTCATGCCTCTGTATACATGTGCTGCATTACATTCAACACAGTAAAGATGTACAGTAACTCAATAGTGCTGTATAATCTCTGGACATGATTACTTACTTGCACATATTGATATCGTAGCTCTTTTACCCTTTCAGAATTTCTCTCAAATGGTACTCTGTAGGCTTGTTTGAGACTTATCAGGTTGCGTTTCAGGACACGGTCAATTGTGGAGAGACTCATACTGTTGATTCCTTCGAAGTTCACGTTGTCTTCCTCAACTCGCTGTTGTATTTCACGCAGACGAATGAGATTATTTTGAAGGACCATATTGACAATAATGGTCTCCTGTTGTTGTGAGAACATACCTCTCCTTCCACCGGCATGTGGCAGTCTTTCAATTCTAGCAAATAAAACCTCTTGTTAAAATTGTACAGACAGGCCTAATGCATTGAAATGTCACCAAATATGTACAATACATAAAAAAACTATTATTTGTAATACTACTATTAGTTTTACTGTAATACTGCAAGAAAAGGGCCAATTATTAGAGATATGTTACAGTCATTTTCTGAGATATTCCACAACTGTACACTGTAAAAAAATTCCTGTAGAATTTACAGGAATTTACTGGCAAAAAAGTTGCCAATAAAGTCCTGTAAAAATGTTGGTAATTGCTGTAAAATTGATTACAGTATAATACTGTAAAGCAATTTACAGTTAATTGTTGCATATCAAATACAGTAATTTGTAGCTTTTTTTACAGTAACATTGAATTAAACTTGTATTTTATTTTACAACAATATTTTGTAATTTCACTAAAGTACAGTATTTACCTGGCAATAAAGTTGCCAATAAAATCCTGTAAATATATTTTACAGCAATGTTTTGTAATTTCACTAAAGTACAGTATTTACCTGGCAATAAAGTTGCCAATAAAATCCTGTAAATACCCCCAAAATTCAAGATGCTGCTGTAATAGTTAAACATTTAAAAAGCTGAAAAGAATCATTTTAACAGTAAACTGTACTCTATTATTTACCAGTATATTGATGTAAATGCATTAAAATAAACATAAAAAAAAAAAACACAAAGTCAAAGCTGTTGTAGAAAAATATTTATTAAAATAATATCTCATACAGGTTTGGAACAACATGGGGGTGAGTAAATGATGACAGAATTTCCATTTTTGGGTGAACCTAACCATTTAAGCTCAATCAACAGAATGTCATTATGGTTAATTCACATCTCCTGTTAAAACGTCTCTGGTTACTGGTGTAACCTATGTTCTCTGAATAGGGAACGAGACGCTGCGTAGCTTATGACGCAGTGGGAACGCCCTCTGGGTGTGCCGATTGTCTGAAGCCCTTATAGAATCACGCCAATTCCATTGGCTGATGGCGCGACCGCGCCCTTGACGCCTCTGCGTCATCATACTATAACAGCGCGCGCGCGCCATCTGCTCCTCAGATTTCTCTGCCGAAAAGGATTCCTGTCGGCAGCGCAAGGAGCTTGGCAGCAAACGCAGCGTCTCGTTCCCTATTCAGAGAACATAGGTTACACCAGTAACCAGAGACGTTCTCTTTCATAGGTTCACTCAACGCTGCGTAGCTTATGACGCAGTGGGAACGATATACCAAACTCGCCAAGCTACAGTGCTGCCAAAACTAGAACAAAATCAGATCACGCGTACTGCTGGTTCAAGCAGACAAAACCTGGGAACCTGGAGTCGTATCAAGATCCAAATTGTAGAATTTGACAAAAGTGTGTGGAGAGGACCATCCTGCCGCCACACAAATGTCTTCCAGGAGAGCACCTCTAAAAAGAGCTTGAGAGGCAGCCACGCCCCTGGTGGAATGCGCCCTGACGTTAAGAGGTGAAGGTAGACCACGCACCTCGTAAGCCAATGAGATAGCGTCCGTGACCCAGTGGGAAATTCTTTGTTTGGATGCAGCAAGCCCGCGGCGGCCAGCACCAAAACATACCAAGAGCTGGTTAGATATCCTCCAGCCACTGGAACGATCCACATACATCTTTAATGCCCGGACCGGGCAAATCAGGTTAAGCTTACTGTCTTCCTCAGACTCAATAGGAGGAGGGTGGAAAGAGCGAAGGTTAACAACTTGGGACCGGAATGCTGTGGATAAAACTTTAGGCACATAACCAGGCCTTGGTCTCAAAGAAACCTTGACCAAGCCGGGAGCAAAATCAAGACATGACTCGCTAACGGAAAAGGCCTGCAGATCCCCAACCCGCTTCAAAGAAGTCAAGGCTAACAAGAGGGCAACCTTGAGAGTCAGAATCCGATCCGGAGCTGACTCCAAGGGCTCAAAGGGGGCCTCCGTTAAGCTCTCCAGGACGATCGAGAGGTCCCAAGAGGGAATACCAGGGGAGCGTACTGGTTTCAGGCGTCTAACCCCACGCATAAAAGCAGAAACTAGCCTCACTTTACCTAGGGGAATCTCATCCGATTCCCTGTGAGCAGCAATGGCAGCAACATAAACCCTTAAGGTAGTGGCTGCCGCCCCCGAAGCAAACTTATCCTGTAAGAATTCCAGAACTGAACCAACTGGGCAGTCGACTGGGTCTAAAGCGTGTGCTGAGCACCATGATACAAAGACCCCCCACTTAGAGGAGTACAACTTTCTTGTGGAGGGAGCTCTAGCATTGGCAATGGTCTCCTGGACATCAGCGGGAAGCCCAACGTCCAACGCTAACGACCCCTGATGGGCCACACGTACAGCTTCCAAATCTCGGGGCGAGGATGCCATATCCTGCCCTGAAGTTGGAGCAACAGATCCTCCCTGACCGGAATCTCCCAAGGGGGGAGTTCCAAGAGGGGAATTAGTTCTGAAAACCATGGTTGGGACGGCCAGAATGGAGCTACCAGGAGGAGACGAACTCCGCTCTCCCTCACCCTGGAAAGAACTGCCTGGATAAGCTTGACAGGAGGGAAAGCATAAAGCCTCTTCCTCGGCCAAGGGTGGGCGAATGCATCTATCCCCAGAGGAGCTGGGGGGCTCAAGGAGAACCAAAGAGGGCACTGGGACGATTCCTGGGATGCAAAAAGGTCCACTTCCGCCTCTCCGAACACTTCCCAAATTAGAGCTACCGTCTGACGGTTCAACGTCCATTCCCCTGCCCTGAGTTTCTGCCTCGACAGAAAATCTGCTGCGAGGTTGAGGGCTCCTGGAACATGGACTGCCCTTAGCGACAAGAATTTGTCCTGAGACCAAAGGAGTAAGCGGCGCGCATGCCTGTCCAGGGTGCGCGACCGCGAGCCCCCCTGTCGATTTATATGAGACACCACTGCCATATTGTCCGTTCTGACAATGACGTGATGACCTCTGAGAAATGGGAGAAAGTGAAGGAGGGCCAGGGAAACAGCTCTCAGCTCCAAGCTGTTTATGTGCCAATCGAGAGTCTCTCCAGACCAAACCCCGCTTGCTGGTCTCCCTTCGAAAACCGCACCCCATCCGGTTAGAGAGGCATCCGTCGTAATCATCTGGCGACGGAAGACTGCACCCATGCTGACCCCCCTTTGAAGGAAAAGAGGGTCCCGCCAAATTGAAAGTGCGTGGAGGCAGCCACTCGACACCTTCAACCTGCGAAAAACCGGTCCTGTGGACCGGGCACCCGAGAGTCTCATCCACCAGAGAAAGGGTCTCATGTGGAGTAACCCAAGGGGAAGCACTGGGGATGCTGCGGCCATGAGGCCCAGCAGCCTGCGACAAGTGCCCACAGAAACATGATGACCGAGTGAAAAACGGGCCAAACATGTTAGGATGCCGGAAATCCGGGCAGGAGCCAACTGGGCCCGCATCCGAACAGAATCCAGGCGCACCCCTAGGAAGACTGTGCTTAGAGCTGGGGCAAGAACACTCTTCTCCGTGTTCAACCTCAGGCCGAGAGACTGAATGTGACGAAGGACAAGGTCCCTGTGGTGAGTCACTAATTCTTTGGAGTTGGCTAAAAGGAGCCAATCGTCCAGGTAATTGAGTATCCGGATGCCCTGGAGCCGCAAAGGGGCCAGAGCAGCATCCACACACTTCGTGAAAGTTCTTGGTGCTAGGGCAAGACCAAAGGGGAGGACCTTGTATTGGTATGCCTATGCCCCGAAGGAGAACCTGAGGAACCTTCTGTGTCGTTTCACTACCTGAATATGAAAATATGCATCCTTCAGGTCTATTGTTATGAACCAGTCCCCTGCTCGAATTTGAGAGATGATGGCCTTGAGCGTCAACATCTTGAATTTCCCTTTGTAGAGACAAAAATTCAGCCGGCGCAGGTCTAGTATTGGGCGCAGACCTCCGCCCTTTTTGGGGACCAGGAAGTAACGACTGAAGAGGCCCTGCTCGATCTCCTCCGGGGGAACCTCCTCGATGGCCCCTTTGAGTAAAAGGGAGGAAATTTCCTGCTGTAGAACAGAAGCCTCTGAGGCGCTGTTGACTACAGTTGGGCAGACCCCGTTGAAGCAAGGGGGCGGGCGACAGAACTGGAGTGTGTAGCCGAGCCGGACCGTGCGGAGGACCCAGGGCGACACCCCTGGCAGACGCTCCCAAGCTGGAAAGGATTGAGAGAGAGGGGGTAGAGTGGTGCAAGGCGGCGGACATACCTGAAATAGGTTGATGTGTTGGCTTCCGTGTGGCGGAGCAGTCCAACGTGAAGGAAAGCCGTTGACGTCCTGACACGTAGAGAGGGGCACTGCTGCCTGGTTGGCTAGGACCAATGGTTCCGCCTGTTGCTGAGAGAAAACGAGAGTGTCTCCTACGCGAGCGATAGGCATCGGGTGTGCCGAGAGGGAGGGGAGAAAGCAGAGCGCGTCTCCTTCCTCCTGCTCCAAACGGTTTGGACATCGTTGAGGGGTGGCTGCACTTCGAAACACGCTGGGTGGCGAAAGTGGCCGGTATAGAAAAGGAGAGCGAGTGGGAGGTGGACAGAAACGCTTGCGCGGTCTGATCCAACCTCGCAGATCGAGAGAAGCTCTCCTTTTTCTGACCTGCAGGTCAGGAGCGATTCGAGGAGGCCGGAGCGAAGGGCTTGTTAGACCGCTTCAGCTCGAGGCGCTTATGGGGCCGTTGGCGAGGGAACGGGCGACCACGGGCTCCCCAGACCGTAGCGGGTGGGGGATGAGCCGAGTCACTTCTCCTAGCAGGAAACTCCGATCTATGAGAAGAGCGTTCTCTGGGCAGGGCAGGGGCGGGTTTGGAGGATTCCCTAGCCCTCCTGGGCATAAACTGCCTGAGGGCAGCTGACTGGGACTTAGCAGCCCGAAATTTTTCCACCACTGTGTTGACTGCCTCTCCAAATAACCCTGATTGAGATACTGGAGCGTCCAAGAGGAAGACCTTCTCCTTGTCGCGGATTTCAGTGAGGTTCAACCAAAGGTGGCGCTCTGCAGCAATCGCCCCCGCCATAGAACACCCTACGGCGCGCGCCGTATGCTTGGTGGCCCTCAAGGCCAGATCGGTAGCCATGCGCAGCTCCTTGACGGCCTCCGGAATGATACCGTCACCCTCGTCCATCTCCTTCAACACATCTGCTTGGTAGGCCTGGAGAATGGCCATGGTGTGGAGGGCCATGCCAGCCTGACCGGCTGCCATGTAGGACTTCCCGATAAGAGCGGAAGTAGTCCTGCATGGTTTAGAAGGGAGGAGGGGACGAGACTTCCAAGATGGAGCTGACGACGGGGAGAGATGAGAAGCCAGCGTGTCCTCGACCGCTGGAATGGCGGAATAACCCTGCTCCACAGAACCAACGAGGTTGGTGAAGTCAGCGGCTGCCGCGTTAGTAAGACGAGCGGAGAATGGCTGTTTCCAGGATCTGGAGATCTCAAGATGCAGATCAGTGAAAAAGGGGAGCTTTCTCCGTTCAGGCCTAGAATTAGGGCCGCTTAAAAACCTCTCGTCGAGTTTAGAGGACTGTGACTCGCGGGGCTCGTCTGGCCAGTCAATAGAGAGTTTCTCTGTAGCGCGCGAAAGCACGTCAACAAGCTCCGTGTAGGCCGCAGTAGGCCGCGCTTCCTGGCCGCTAGGCGGGAGAGCATCCGAAGCTAAAACAGGCCCGAAATCCTCGGAGTCGGAAGCCGTGGTGTAAATAATATCCTCCAGTCCGAAAGAAACCGATTCGCGTGCTCTCGGGCTGGGACACAAATAATCGTGAGAGAACTCGACTGGTGCGGCACCGCGTGCGTGCTCAGAAGACGGAGGGAGAGAAAGGGCATGGCCCGTCTGCTCGAACTCCATATCCTCGAGCTCTACATCCGAGCCCCAGGTCGCGGACTCAAACGAGGCCTCAGCGGCCTCGGGAGCGCGACGGGGGGGAACGAATGACTCCTTCTCAAACACCGCGAGCCGCGAACGGAGGGTTTTGAGAAGGAGGTTGTCACAAAATTTACATTTTGAAGAACCTAAAATAGCCTCACGCGCATGCGAAAACCCCAAACACTTAACACACTTACTGTGCGGGTCGTCGTTCGCGATAAAGCGAGCGCATGGCGGCGGGCAACGACGATACTCCATGGCACTTCACCGCAAGGAGAACAGGGTTCCACTGAAAGCAGTCGCTGAAGTGCAGATGAAGAAAGTAGAAGAAATCCGTCGAGATAATTCGAAATACGGGCTTAGAAAAACCGAAACCGAAGGGCGAAATGGCCGCTTCGTGAAGGCAGAGAAATCTGAGGAGCAGATGGCGCGCGCGCGCTGTTATAGTATGATGACGCAGAGGCGTCAAGGGCGCGGTCGCGCCATCAGCCAATGGAATTGGCGTGATTCTATAAGGGCTTCAGACAATCGGCACACCCAGAGGGCGTTCCCACTGCGTCATAAGCTACGCAGCGTTGAGTGAACCTATGAAAGAGAACTCACATTTCTGCTTTAAAAAAAAAAAAAAAAATTGTATAAATGTTTGTGATACACAACACAAATGCTGGTGATTGACAACATTCCCTCTAAAACATTTAAACTGTTTTAATGTAAAGTACTTTTTTACATTGTGTGTAATTTGAACACTTTTTGGCAGAAGAACAAGATTATGTATAGAAATAGTTCACCCCAAAATATAAACTCTGTCAGTAATTACTCTCCCTCATGTTGTTCAACCCCGTAAGACTTTCGTTCATCTTCGGAACACAAATTAAGATATATTTGATTAAATCTGAGAGCTGGATCACTCCTCCATAGGCTTCTAAAGGATTGAAACTTGCCGGCCCAGAAAAGTTATTAAAGAAATCGTTAAAATAGTTCAAGTGACTACAGTGGCTCAATCTTAAGTTTATCAAGCGTAGAGAATACTTTTTGAGCGCAAACAACAACAACAAAAATAACGACTTTATTCAAGTATTCATTTCCTTCTCTGTTGGCCTCGAGATATTCACGTAGTGTAATAGCGTACTGCTTCTGTGTTATACGACACACGCATCACACACACATGACCAGCGTTGGCCAATAGTGAGCCTACATGTGACGTACAACACAGAAGCAGTACGCTGTTACACTACGTGAATATCTCGAGTTTGATACACTGTAGTCTAGATCTAATAAAAAATATCATAATTTGTGTACCAAAGATGAACGAAAGTCTTACGGGGTTGAACAACATGAGGGAGAGTAATTACTGACAGAATTTTCATTTTGGGGTGAACTATCCCTTTAGGTGTCATTTTATAGACATCTCCTCCTGTAGTTTTTTTTATATACATTTGACAACTTACATGCTTAACCACTCAAAGTCCATTAGCCTTCTGAGAAGAGTAGACACATGAGGATTGACTGTATTGTTCCTCTTCTCTGAGCTCTTTCCACTTTTTTTGACTGTCTTGGTACCAGTGCATGGGTTGGATCCAACAAAACATCTGCACAAAAATCAGTCAGAAAAACACAAGCAGAAGCTTTAGGATCACGTGCAGACTAATGAAAATATACCACTTTACAATAAGCATTCGCTGCACTACTAAAAATGGTAAGTTCACCCCAAAATGACATTTCTGTAATTAATTACTCATTAATCTGTCATTAATTAACTACTGACCTTCATTTATTTTCAGGAACACACATTAAGATGTTTTTGATGAAATTAGAGAGGTTTCTGAACCACACATAGACCACAACGTCATTGCAACGTTCAAGGCCCAGAAAGGTAGTAAAAAACACCATTAAATAGTTCTATGTCAGCTTGAAACGTTTTTGAATGAAAACAAAATTTATGATATATTTCAATCTGGCTTCAAAAAATTTCATTCGACAGAAACGGCACTTGTTAAGGTGCTTAATGACATTTTTTTGGCCACTGACTCTGGAGATTCGGTAGTACTGATACTACTAGATTTAAGTGCTGCATTTGATACGATAGACCACAATGTCCTGATATCACGGTTAGAACATATAGTGGGCATTAGAGGCCCAGTCCTACAGTGGTTCCAGTCTTACCTTTCTAACAGGAGTTTTTCAGTTAATATTAATAACTACCGATCTGCACCAGTAAAGTTAACATGTGGAATTCCTCAAGGCTCCACACTAGCTCCGATGTTGTTCTCTTTATACATGCTTCCGCTGAGTACTATTTTTAGAAAATATGATTTGAAGTATCACTGCTATGCAGATGACACTCAAATGTATTTTCCTCTCAACCACGGAATGACGTTAGAAAAGATGGCCAACTGCCTTGGGGATGTGAAAGCATGGATGTCGCAAAATTTTTTAAGTTTGAATGAGGACAAGACTGAGGTTATTGTGTTTAAACCTTCCAGTGTACATGATATAACAAATACAAATCTGGGTATCCTGACACCATATGTTAAGCCTCATGTTAAAAACCTGGGAGTGGTACTGGACAGTGGCTTAAAGTTGGATAGACAGGTCAATCAAGTGGTGAAATCAAGCTTTTACCAGCTTCGAACCCTGGCAAAAATAAAGTCTATGCTCTCAGTCTCGAACTTAGAAAAAGTTATACATGCTTTTATCTCTACCAGGCTGGACTATTGTAATTCAATCTATATGGGGATCAGTGAGTCATCCATTAACCGCCTGCAAATAGTCCAGAATGCCGCTGCAAGAGTTCTAACAGGAACTCGAAAACGAGAACACATAACTCCTGTCCTCAAGTCTTTGCACTGGTTACCAGTGCGCCATAGAATTACTTTTAAGGTTTTATTATTAGTATATAAGTCGTTAAACGGGATGGCTCCATCATACCTAACGGACCTATTGACTGTTCATCAACCACCTAAAGCTCTTAGGTCTGCGAACCTAGGCCTTCTGGTGGCTCCGAGAACAAAACTCAAGAGCAGAGGAGACAGGGCTTTCTCTAGTGCCGCTCCTAGACTCTGGAACAGCCTCTCCCCAGAAATCAGAGTTGCACCAACCCTGCTTATCTTTAAAGCGAGATTAAAGACATTTTTATTTGACCTGTCGTATGCAAACTAAATGTTGAAGCAATTGCCCTGTGGTCGTTTTATTTTTATTTTACTTGTTCTGTGTACAGCACTTTGGTCAACGGAAGTTGTGTTTATATGTGCTTTATAAATAAATTGAAATTGAATTGAATTGAAATTAAAATAGTCCATGTAACTCCAGTGGATCAACCTGAATGTTTTGAAGTGATGAGAATAATTTTTGTTCTAACGAAAAACCTGGAAGCACTGCACTGTGTTTACTACATTAACAGCGTCAGAGACTGACACAGAAAAGAGATTGTTGAATTAAGTCGTTATTTTTGGTTTTGCGCACACAAAGTATTAATGTGGCTTCATAACATTATGGTTGATCCACTGTAGTCACATGGTCTATTTTAACAATGTCTTAACTGCCTTTCTGGACCTTGAAAGTTGCAATCATTTTGCTGCCTATGTGTGGTTCAGAAAACTCTCGGACTTCATCAAAAATATCTTAATTTGTGTTGTGAAAATGAACGAAGGTCAGTAGTTAAATAATGACAGAAATTACATGTTTGGGTAAACTAATCCTTTAACATACACATTTATATTTAAGTAATCTATTACCTTTGAACAAATTCAAGTGTGTAGGATGCCTCGTGCTGGTACACCAGATTAAAGTTGTAGTAAGTTGCAAACAAAGCAGCAAATCCAGCCATAAAATTGGGGTGTGAATTCATAACGACTTGACCCCCAATCCTCAGCATCCACTCGGCTGCAGTAAGAATTTCACCTAAAAATAATACATATAAGAAACACTTTTTAAAAATGTATGCTAAAATACCACAGGCAAAATGTATTAAGTAATTTAAAGATTTTAGAACGTACATTACCTAAGACAATCAGTCTCGGAGAGTCTGGAAGTGTAGAACTTTTTTCCACATCAGCTGCTGTTGCTGACATCTAAGAAAAAGAAAAAAAAGGAAAAAATGTCTTGAGATATGAGATGCAAATGTGGATTTTACACAAAATGTCCTCTCACAACTCTTAAAGGGGCATTTTATTTCCCTGCCCTCATCAATATGGCATTTTAAATGCCTAATTAAAGGGATAGTTCAGTTTGAAATACATTTTTTATATGTTTTAGCTTACCTCAAGGGCATTGAAGATGTAGGTGTCTTTGTTTCCGCAGTAGTTTCAAACTTGATATTTTTAAGTCAAACCGTTCTTGTCTGTCAGTCATATAATGCAGGTCTATGGGGTCCACCTCAAAGAGCATACACAGAGAAGTCCAAATTAAACATGATTTAATGACTCGTAAATGTAAGTACACATTGATGGCATAAGACACGAAACGAGCGGTTTGTGTGAGAAAACGAACAGTATTTATATCGATTTTACCTCTTGTAAACACAGCCACGTCCAAGTGATCTGAGGTCGTGGCTGTGTTTACAAGAGGTAAAAAACGATATAAATACTGTTCGTTATTTCAAAGTGAACTATCCCTTAAAGTTATTCAGAGTTGTACATGTGAAAGGAAAATATCCAATCTGGCAAATCAGTGTTGTGTCTATTTGGTCAAATCTGGCACCTTTACGAGACTTCTGATAACCTGTATATGGTCTCTATAAATGAGATTTAAAAGCTGCAAATTTTGTAAATGCACGGGCACAGTCAGGTACATCACAGGTAAAACAGCAGTTTGGAACATTACTGTGAACTATTATGCTTAGTAAAACCTACAATGGTATTGCTGTCATGTTGACAATTTACAGTGATACATTTCTCATTTAGATTTAGGTTCAAGTTATATTAAGAAAACGATAACTATGGGAATTTTGAACAGAAAATAAAATGAACTTTCAACTTTCAATGAACGTTTTACATGCTCTCAATAAGAAATCCAAACTAGTGAAATAAAAGAGAAAATAGCAGCATCCAACGATCTTAAAATCATATATTCTAATGTTTTTCATCAGCAAAGCTAACTGCACGTGCGTATAGTTTTGTCTCACCAACACTTCAGTGGATTTGTCTTGTCTGCCAAACAACTGCAAATGCGCAAAAAAAAAACTCTCGAGAGCAAAGGCGAATAGCAATAGGCATATTCCTATCATTGTTCGCAGCAAATTGCTTTGCGTTAAATTTAGTTACGCAGGCCTTTGTTAAACACTGGTTCTCTTACGAGAGTATCTCTCGTACTGCGTAATATCTTACGCTATGGGGAAAACTCTTTTCCACGAGATATTGAAGCCAAAAATTATCCTTAATTTTCTACTAATGTAAAACGCTTTGCAGCAGCAAGCAGACCTAGGCGAGACAGCTCGCGCGCCTATTGGCTGCTCTGCGGCAATAGCAGCAGCCTATCGAGAGAGGCTCTGCGTGACGTCACGACGAATGGGGGCCTTCCGCGCCCATATCGTCACGTCCCGCCAGAAAGGGCGTGGTCTCGCCCTATATCTAGGCTCGATAGCTGCTCTCACGTCGATTTTTTATCTCTTCAGCGAAGCCTCCCGCATCGCTGGATCCAGAGTGAGAAGCCGCGCCGTCGACCTGTAGCCTTCAGCGGGACGTGCCATTGAGCCTGGAGTCGCTGGCCTCGCCGCCTTCAGCCGCCGTACCTGCTGTGCTTTCCGGCGTTATATCCTTTCCTCTGCATAGAGTGTGTGTGTGTGTTTGCATTTCTGCCTTTTTCTCCCACCCCTCTAAAAGAGCGGCGTCTTTTTAAAGATGCCTTCCTGTCGCTCTTGCCGAGCCCCACTCAGCGAAGAGGACCGACATGTCATCTGCGTGTCCTGCCTGGGTGAGGATCACGCGGCCATCGCGCTCGCTGACGGCGGATGCCATCACTGTGAAAGTTTGCCTATGGTGACTCTGCGGACTCGCCTAGCTTCATTCTCCGAGCCCGCATCCCAGCCTGCCGTGGCGCCGCGTCGCAAGAAGCGCCGCGCCCAGCGCGCTCCCGAGCTGTCTCCAGCCCGCCAAAGCTCGCCGGTTCGCCCGCCAGCTTCGCCGGCTTCGCTCGAGTCGCTCACAGACGGACAGCGGCCGCCGTCCGCCGCCGCGTCCGGCATCGAGTTGGACGACAACACCGAGGCGTGTTCTCTCTTGGCTTCGGATAGCGAGGATTGGGCGAGCTCTGTGGACCTCCCCTCCGCTAACGTTCCCCGCCAACCCTCTGGGAAGAGAGCCGGCATTGAGACTGAGCTGATGCGTCTGCTCACCAAGGCCGTGGAAAGCATCGGCCTCGATTGGGAGGCACCCACGCTGCCGCCGCGCAACAGATTAGACGGGCGCTTTCTCGGGAAAGACGAGGCCCCGTCAAAATCTAGGCCCGCGCCCTTCCTCCCGGAACTTCACGAGGAGGTAGCAAAGTCGTGGAAGGCCCCCTTTTCCGCCAGGATGCGTACCTCTACCTCCGCGGCATTCTCCGCTGTCGACGGTGCCGGAAGTAGAGGTTACCTCGCCATTCCTCCGGTGGAGACGGCTGTCGCGTCGCATCTGTGCCCGCCCTCTGCGGGACGGCGGGTTCAGACGACGCTCCCGTCCAAGGCCTGTCGAGTGACATCATCACTGCACGGACGCGCTTACACCGCAGCCGGGCAGGCAGTCTCGGCGCTGCACACGATGTCTATTCTGCAGATCTACCAGGCAGACCTCCTCCTCAAGCTGGACGAGGAGGGACCCGGCGCTATCTGTGTGGCGGACCTGAGGAGCGCTACGGACCTCGCTCTACGCGCTTCTAAAGCCGCTGCGCAAGCCATGGGGCGGAACATGGCCTCTCTCGCCGTTGCCGAGAGACACTTATGGCTGACGCTGTCTGAGATGACGGAAGCCGAGCGCTCTGTGTTCCTCGACGCGCCCATTTCCCCGGAGGGCCTTTTCGGGACGGCCGTCAAAGACTTCGCGGACAGGTTTGTTGAGGTGCAGAAGACTTCTCAGGCTATGAAGCACTTCCTGCCGAAGCGCTCGAGCTCCGCTACAGGCCGCACCAAGCCGCCTGCTCGCAGCTCTCAGCCCCAGCCTGCACCGCCCTCCGCCGCCGCCGCCTCACAGCGCCGCCAGGCCCGGGATCAGAGACCGCGGTCTCGCTCCGCCGGACGCCGCCCCCCTCATCGCGGGCCCCGGCCGAGGATTGAGATCAAGCCCGAGGCCTCAAAGTCTTCCTAGCAGCTCTAGGAAAACGACGGTGTTCAGATCCCGCTGCGGCCGGATTTCCACCAAAACTCCTCGCTCGTTCAGCCCCATGCGTTGTGACTGTCCCAGCGTATTTTGCAGTGAAGCAGCCGGTGTCTCAGCCCGCTTGCCTGCACACAAAAGCTGTTTTTACGGCTACCCAGATAAATCCAATAAAGAGTGTATTTTCTGGTGTTCCGGCCTCGGCCGATGGTGTTATGAGTGTTGTAAGAATGCCCACGCCCCAGTGCCCATTCCCACACCCAGACACAGCCCGCCACGGTGCAGGGCTCGCACAAATAAAATCGACTCCGGTCGATTGTGCAAACACTGTAGTGAACGCGCCCATATCCCCATGCCCGCCTGCACTACATGCTGCGTGTCCCACGGTTTCTGTAAAAACGAAACCAACACACATTCAGTCGGCCCTAAACGACGGTGTTTTCAGTGTTGCAAATGTGCCCGCGGTTCCGCGCCCACATTTCCTCACAGACACGCCGAATCCCACGGGATTCGCCCCGCTCGCTCTCTCGGCGTCACCCGCCTCAGGGGAGATGAGCGCGGCCAGGCTGCCCGCTGTGATCAGCGCGCCCCCCGCCTCGAACGCCGTAAGCACGGCGCTGTGTTCTCAGCACACACGGGCTCTTGTGCCGCCGCTTTCCCGCGGCCAGAGCCCAGATTTCATTCTGCCCCTAGCTATTCACGCGGCTGCGTGGTCAAGGCTTCCCGGGGTATCAGAGTGGGTGCTGAACACTATAAAGAGAGGCTATTCGCTACAATTCGCTCGGCGCCCTCGCCGCTACACGGCGCGCGTCGAAACTACGGTGAAAAGCGAAGTATCTCATCTACTTCGAGCCGAGATAGCGAAACTACTGAGGAAAGGGGCTATAGAACCTTTATCTCAGGCTCAGAGCGAAGGGGGCTTATACAGCAGATATTTTTTGGTACCGAAGAAAGATGGTGGGCTCAGACCCATTCTAGATCTGAGGCTGCTGAACAGAGCGCTCGTGAAGCGCCAGTTCAGAATGCTTACGACCAGGAAAATCCTCGCGCAAGTGCGCCAAGGAGACTGGTTCATGTCAATAGATCTGAAAGACGCCTATTTCCAAATACAAATAGCGTCCCATCACAGGCGATTCTTGAGATTCGCCTTCGAGGGCCAGGCGTATCAATACACAGTCCTGCCGTTCGGCCTGTCCCTAGCACCCCGTACGTTCACGAAGTGCATGGACGCGGCCCTCGCCCCCCTGAGACTTCGGGGCATGCGAGTTTTGAACTACTTGGACGATTGGCTGATTCTAGCCCGTTCACGAACGGAGCTCTTAGAACACAGGCATTACTCGAGCACCTCGAGGAGCTGGGCCTTACAGTCAATTGGGCGAAAAGCTCACTGCTCCCCAGTCAGAAGATTTCCTTTCTGGGAACAGTGTTAGACTCGCTATCCATGACGGCACGCCTGTCACCAGAGCGCGGATTGAATATTCAGCACGTCGCGAAATCCTTCCGCCACGGCTCTATAGTCCCGCTCAGAAGGTTTCAGAAAATGCTGGGTCTCATGGCCTCAGCAGCATCTGTACTCCAGTTGGGCCTGCTCCGCATGCGCCCACTGCAGCTATGGCTGAAAGCACGGGTTCCCCCCAGGGCGTGGACCGCAGGTCTGTTTCGCCTCAGGGTCGACCTTCAGTGCATTTCGGCTCTGAAACCGTGGAAAGCAACCGACTGGTATCAGTCAGGTGTGAATCTGGGGATCCCCTCAAGTGGGAAGGTGGTGTCTACGGACGCTTCCACTTCGGGGTGGGGAGCACTGCTCGAGGGCAGACCGCTGGCTGGCCTGTGGTCAGTGCGGGAGAAGCTCCTTCACATAAACTGCTTGGAACTAATAGCAGTCGACAAAGCGCTAAGGCACTTCTGTCCCCAGATAACAGGCCACCACGTATTGGTCCGGTCGGACAACATGTCAGTGGTGGCATACATAAATCGCCAGGGCGGCGTCAGGTCCCGAAACCTTTACAGGCTGACGGAACGCCTCCTGGTCTGGGCTCAGCACAACCTGCTCTCGCTGAGAGCGGCGCATGTGCCTGGTCACCTAAACGTGGGGCCAGACAGGCTGTCCAGAAACAACGTCCCAGCAGGAGAGTGGTCTCTGCACCCGCAGACGATCCAGCTGCTGTGGGACATGTTTGGCAAAGCGCAGGTGGACCTGTTCGCGTCCCAAGAAAACGCTCACTGCCCGAGATTCTTCTCGAAAAGCCGGGACGCGCTGGCCCATGTCTGGCCCCGCCGCCCCCTTTATGCTTTTCCCCCTGTCTCACTCCTGCCTCAGGTGTTGGAGCGAATCAGGAGGGAGGGATGCCCAGTGCTACTCATTGCTCCGCTCTGGACAAACCAGTCGTGGTTCCCTGTCCTGATGCAGCTGACCAGCGCTGCTCCATGGCCTTTACCATTGAGGAGAGACCTCCTCTCTCAGGCGGAAGGCTCGATTTGGCATCCTCGCCCGGAATTGTGGTCCCTGCACGCATGGGCCATCAACGGGTACCCGCTGACCTCCCTGAGGGAGTGTTAAACACGATCACGCAGGCTAGAGCCCCGTCTACCAGACGGCTCTACTCCTCGAAGTGGTCCGTGTTCTCTGCTTGGTGTCAAGCGCAGGGCTTTTCACCTGTGGACTGCGGGGTTACGGAAGTGCTTTCCTTCCTTCAGGAGCTACTGGATAAGGGCAGGTCCCCTTCCACGCTCAAAGTATACGTGGCGGCCATAGCAACGTTTGCAAAACCGGTGTCTGGCCAGTCACTAGGAAAGAGCGACTTAGTCGTGCGTTTCCTTAGAGGAGCTCGGAGGCTAAACCCTCCCAGGCCCCCTTCAGTCCCGACATGGGACCTTTCCACGGTCTTGGAGGCCATGAAAGGCGCCCCATTCGAGCCAATCCAGTCGTCAGACATGAAGCACTTGTCTTTCAAGACAGCGTTTCTTATGGCTCTCGCTTCAGTGAAGCGCGTAGGGGACTTGCAAGCGCTCTCAGTAAGCGCGTCATGCATGGAGTTTGGACCTAACGACTCAAAGGTCATACTCAAACCGAAGCACGGTTATGTGCCGAAATCCCTCAACACACCGTTCAGGGCCCAGGTGATTTCCCTGTCTGCCCTTCCGGTTCTCAATGAGGAGAAGGACGCGAATCTCCTTTGCCCTGTCAGGGCACTAAGGGCTTATGTGTCCCGCTCGTCTGGTTTCAGACAGACTGAGCAGCTTTTCGTTTCGTTTGGCGGCCGTGCTAAGGGGCTTGCCGCGTCGAAACAGAGCCTATCCAGATGGATAGTTGGTGCCATAGCGCTGGCTTACACTTCTAAGGGCCTGCAGTGCCCTTTGGGTGTGAGAGCGCACTCCACGAGAGGCATGGCCTCCTCGTGGGCATGGTCTAGCGGGGTTACCCTGCAAGATATTTGTATGGCCGCGAGCTGGGCCTCGCCGTCTACATTTATAAAATACTATAATCTGGAGGTCCCCGCCTTACAAGCTAAGCTTTTGGCGGTATAAAAATTCAGTTCTATCTGCCCGCTGTGCGGCTCGGATGCTGAGTTTGACCTGTGTATTGCTCACTGACCGGTACAGCAGCTCATTTAGAAGTCGACACACTTGTGGCCACCCGGTTCAGGCTGAACGTTCACCCTGACGGTGGTTTATTGTCATATGATTAGCTCCTTTCGGATGCTATTTACGGGGAATGATGCTTTTAGCCTCTCTTCCCTCACTCTCTGTGAGTTTATGGTGATTATGCACTATATGCGCCCCGGGCTTCGGCCCCTGGGACTTTGGTGTTGGATCCCTACCAGCACGGCGTGTTGCATTGTGTTCCCCATAGCGTAAGATATTACGCAGTACGAGAGATACTCTCGTAAGAGAACGTACTCGGTTACTAACGTAACCTCGGTTCTCTCTAGAGAGGGAACGAGTACTGCGTATCTTGCCGTGCTTGGAATACGCTCCGGTTAGCTTCGGCGATAAAAAACCGACGTGAGAGCAGCTATCGAGCCTAGATATAGGGCGAGACCACGCCCTTTCTGGCGGGACGTGACGATATGGGCGCGGAAGGCCCCCATTCGTCGTGACGTCACGCAGAGCCTCTCTCGATAGGCTGCTGCTATTGCCGCAGAGCAGCCAATAGGCGCGCGAGCTGTCTCGCCTAGGTCTGCTTGCTGCTGCAAAGCGTTTTACATTAGTAGAAAATTAAGGATAATTTTTGGCTTCAATATCTCGTGGAAAAGAGTTTTCCCCATAGCGTAAGATATTACGCAGTACTCGTTCCCTCTCTAGAGAGAACCGAGGTTACGTTAGTAACCGAGTACGTTTTACATGCTCTTAATAAGAAATAAAAACTGGTGAAGAAACGTTAAATGAGAAATAGCAGCATCCAACGATGTTAATATCATAGCCTATTCTATTTTGTTTTCGTCAAGAAAGCTAACTGCACGTGCGTATAGCACCAACACTTCAGTGAATTTGTCTTGTCTGCCAAACTGCAAATGCTCTAAAAAATACTCTCTTGAGAGCACATGCGAATAAAACTGTAACAAACTGCAGCATTCATCCACAACATTTACGATGGTTTTACCTTGTAGTTCAGCTTCGTCTCAATACTGTTATGGCGCGCGCCGTCGCGATTGCCTCGCCTGAAACAAGAAATTTTAAATTAAAGACACATTCCTTTACTAAATAAACGTAACGTTTCAGGGGGGGAATATTGGAATCAAACACTTTTACATGTCATGATAACACGCAGTTGTTAACGTGAATTTGTACAAGAATTTTGGCTTTCATTTCAGAGTTGGTTACAATCTAAGGAGATATCGCTTCTCCCTTTGAATGTGAGTTCAATTAAAGTTGGAGTGTTTTTGAAGGATAAAAACTTAGATTTTTTGATAAACATTCTCATTGTTTTAGGTAAACACTTCATCCACAGATGTAAATATTTAAAGATCAAACCCCATTTCAGTATATGGAAGAATGATGTGAAACTATATGTAAAATCGCTTCACTGGATGACGGACAGAAAGGCCCTGAAACTTCTTTCCGTTTTGGAATTGTTTAAGTTATTGGACTAAGACCCTCACCCCCTTTCTTTTTTTTTTTCTTTTTTTTTTGTCCTTTTCTTTCTCTGTTCTTTTTTTTTTTAAAGTGATCTATCAACACGAATACAACTGTATGATCGTTGATGTATGCCTTACTTGTTTGTACTTGAATTTTCTATATTAATAAAAAAAAAAAAAATTTAAAAAAAAAATTCCTAGATCCAATCAGGTGCTAGTTGGAAAAAAAAGCCACGCTCACTATTTTGCCTCATTTAGTATTCCGTTTCTCTCGGAAATACGTCACAGCACTGGAGAAAAGTCGTTTGCAACTTCCGGTTCACGGGGACTTTTAAGGTGTGTTCGACATCGGCTGTGGCTGGATGTAAGCGATCGGCGAGAGTAGCCGCGTGCAGGCGGGGAGGAGCTGCAGACGGAGACGTGAAGTCGGACACTATCTGGTTCCCGTAGTGACTGCTCACGTGGTGTTTGTATACTTTACCACAGCTGAAGTGAAATAAATGCAATATTTGCAAATTACACAGATGTTTCAGAGACATTTTCATTCAATACTTTATGTACTGCTTCATACAGCGTCTGTTTGAACAAGAATAAAGTTCAACATAAGCCTACAGCTATAGCTGTATATAGTATACTATCAATGAAGTGGAATCAACGTTTTTTAATCAGTTTTATTTTGATAAACATAACACAATACATCGCGACTACATGATATAAATGTATACTACATGATATACTGTTATAAAAAAACTGATTTGTGAGCTTTAGTGGAACTAAATGTGTGAGAATAAACACGAAACGCACGTGATCGTTGTCATGCAGTGAATCTGGCCAATCGTGGAACAGCTGTGTCGTCATCAAAGCTCCTGCAGCCGCTCTTGAGAAGCTGCGCTGGCTGAGTTCTCCGGCTACTCTCGAATCGCTCTCGCGGAACTTTGATGGCATACCTCACAGTCACGTGGCGTCGGCGCTGTATCAAGTCGGACAAAATTTCTAACCAGCATGCACTGCTTCAAGTCTGCCGCCGATCGGTCTACGCAGAGCTGCATGAAGATACACATGGCCGACGCCATGTGACTGTGACGTATGCCATCAAAGTACCGCGAGAGCGATTCGAGAGTAGCCGGAGAACTCAGCCAGCGCAGCTTCTCAAGAGCGGCTGCAGGAGCTTTGATGACGACACAGCTGTTCCACGATTCGCTGGATTCACTGCATGACAACGATCACGTGCGTTTCGTGTTTATTCTCACACATTTAGTTCCACTAAAGCTCACAAATAAGTGTTTTACATCAGTAAACACTCTTTTCATGTAGTCGCGATGTATTGTGTTATGTTTATCAAAATAAAACTGATTAAAAAACGTTGATTCCACTTCATTGATAGTAGCTGTAGGCTTATGTTGAACTTTATTCTTGTTCAAACAGACGCTGTATGAAGCAGTACATAAAGTATTGAATGAAAATGTCTCTGAAACATCTGTGTATTTAGCAAATACTGCATTTATTTCACTTCAGCTGTGGTAAAGTATACAAACACCACGTGAGCAGTCACTACGGGAACCAGAAACTGTCCGACTTCACGTCTCCGTTTGCAACTCCTCCCCGCCTGCACACGGCTACTCTCGCCGATCGCTTACATCCAGCCGCAGCCGATGTCGAACACACCTTTAAATTTAAGACGCGAACGTTACGCAGACGTCACGCAAATCACGCGTGGCAGTGAAGTGTCGAGTCCAGACGTCACGCGTCATTCACGTGTGGCAGTGAAGTTATTTATTGTTTTTTTCTCTAACACGCATTTAACACGCGATTCACAGTACAACACGGCTCAGTGCAGTGTGTCAGAGGCATTCTGTATGGCGCTCGCTTTGTATCGTTTGATTCCTAACCAAGCTTAAAGACGTGTTAACGTGCGTGTAGAGAACGTCTGCACGTCTTAACGTCTGCGCGTCTGCCCGTCTGGACGTCTGCACGTCTGCCCGTCTGCACGTCCGGACGTCTGGAGCTCGGGTGGTTCGAACGAAGAATCGATTCGCTCGGGTGGTTCGAACGAAGAATCGATTCCGAGGCTTTGGGAATTGAGAGTAGATTCCAAAGGTTCAAAATGCAAAGGTTGGAATCGATTCCATTAAGGGGAATGATCTCTTACTCGTTGTAGTTTAGGACAAGTAATGAATCTGATTTATGAAATCAATCGACAAAAACAATCAAATTAATTTTTAAGTCATTAAATTCAAGTTCACGTAAACTTTTCCCTCCGCTGCGGCTGTCTGTCATTCTCCATTCAGCATCAAACAGCGCATGGCGTTCGGGTACGACAGTCAACATGATGAAACTATCTCCAAGATGATTCAATGTTAATATTATTATACACTTGATCTGTAGATAAAGGTCTATGGTTTCGCATAAAATGACTATATTGCTGGAATGTATTGCTGTATCTTAACCATGTTCCTTTCTACCGTGTGTCTGTTAGATCACAACACAGGAGAGCACTATCATTCTTTACGCGCACAGTAACTGAAATTTAAAACTGTTAAAAGAAAAGGCTAAAAAACAATTGTATAGATAGATGGCAAAAAATGCATCTCAAAATGCATCAGATTGATGCTTTAAAATATGGAATATTAAAAATTTTCTCACGGGGGAGCAAAATAAATTTAATAAAATATTTTAATACGTTTATATGCTTATATGCTATTATATTGTAGACTATTGAGTGGATAAAATATAGAAATTAATTAAAAGGATTTCTATATTTTATCCACTCAATAGTGTACAAATATAATAGCCATATAAACGTAGCGTAATTATAATAATAAAATATTTTAGGTGCATCAAAAACGTGCTCGCTAAGCAGATAAGCTAATCCAGCACAAATTGGTGCATAAAAGGTCACCAAAATGAAGTATTTGAACCTCATAATTAAATACAAAAGGAGGAAAAAAACACTTTTTGAAAAAAAGAACCCCCCCTTTCAATAGGCTGCTACGGACCTGGAAACAGACTTCTCACCAAAACAATAAGATCCCGTATTATTACTGAAGTGGATAGTCCATCATACAAACTAGACCACAATCCTTTTGCATATAAGCCTGCTACATATTGCCTGGGCCTACTTCATAAAAAAGAGTAACAAAAACGTTTCAATTCCTCCAACAACACAATGATAAAAACAATACATACCAAATAGCAATAAAATATGAAGCCTACATATGTAGAAGGGCTGCACAATATATCGAAATATCGCAAATGTATTTCGCAATATGCATATCGCAACGGCTTGCAATAACTGGTCATAAGCAAAAGACAAGAGAAAATCACTCACTGCTCTTGGCTGAATAACGTTTGTAGCTTTAATAAGAATCAGTATAGGCCTACCGGTATATTTAATTGATACAGTGAAAACTAATGTTTTTTTTGTTTTTGTTTTTTGTTTTTGTTTAACATTTGATTCAGTTTCTGTTGTTAAATATGTAGGATAACCTGAACAAACCCCGTGGTTTATATTGATGTTAAAATAGCGCTTCTTATAAAACACTCTGATGTTCACTTTATAGAAGTTTTCTTGTCACAAAAAGATTGTGAAACACGTAGGCCTACATGGGTTATATAATTTTAAATATAGCCTATTTTAAAGATAATATAGCCTATCGCATTTTCTTCAATATCGTGCAGCCCCATGTAGCACATAGTAATTTCTAAATATGATAATGTTTCAACGTTTCGTTTTGTGTAATAAAGCATATAGGCTATAGCCTATTAATTTTCTGACAGGCTGAGGGGGAACCAAGACGCGCTTCCCATTTAAAAACAAGTTTCAAGTTACTTTTCACCGTGACTGTCCGCTCAATATCCGCTCTTTGCCAGTTTCACATTTGTTTAAATATTATAATAGGCTTTTGTTGTTTTATTTCATTTATGTTGATTATGAACAGTGAACAGCATAAGAGCAACATCATAGGACGCGAAATATGACGGGAGACATGAAGTGGGTCAGACATGATTTTAAGTTTTGTTTTGTACAAAGACTTTCTTTAAAGTGAATTTCGTTTTGTATCAATTATGCACGAGCTGACGAGCATGCATGGGAATAGGCAATAGTCTATATAATAATAATAATACAAAAAATATATAGTAGAGTGGCAGTGGATGAAATTATATTCTATATATCTATGTTATAAAAAATCGTTCTAACTTCTAGCAAGCTCATTTAAACCGAGTAAATGCCGAAATTAAAGGAACTCGGCCAAACAAATATGAAACTACTAAATATAAATATAAAACCGCCAGTAGATGGCGGCAAGGCACTGTTCTATTGACATTACTGGTTAATGTTCAACCTATTCTTTCAAAAACACAAAGAGGCTATATATTTATTATTTTTTATTATAATAATTATTTTATTATTTAATATCCACGCAACTACTCATTTTAGACAATTGCAATTGTTCTGCTGTGGTGCTGTTTGGAACTATTTTTTTTATTGTGTGAAATGTCATTAACATATTGTTTATTTACAGGCATTCTGGTTTTCTAATGATTCTTTTTTTAAAGCTAAAGACTGCTAATTACAGAAACATTAAAATAAATATTTACAAATGTGTGTTTTACTTGGTATTTTTTTCTCATCTATAACAGTGAATGTATGAGAAAATCAGGAAAAATAGATATCAGGCGTGCAGACGGGCAGACGTGCAGACGGGCAGACGTGCAGACGTGCAGACGTATGCAGACCATAGATGCAGACGGGCAGACGTTAAGACGTAATCCACACGTTTACTTCCATACACTTCTAACGTGACGCCGCCGTGACGTCTGCATAGATCAACAGCTACACGTTATTGACGTGTCTATGTGACGTGATATTTGCGTGTACGTCTCCATATAAAACAAATGGAGACGTACACGCACGTACACGTGTGTTATCTGTCGTGCTTGTCAGTCTCGTCGCCGAATAAAACATTTGGAGCGCCATATTCTGATCGGCTCTTTAATATGACTTTGCAGCATGCACTCGTCTCAGTGAACGTGACGTCTGCGTCTGTGATTTTTATACAGGATATGTGTGTGTGTTCTTGTTTAACACACATTTTGAGGGCCAAATGCCCCCACAAAGATAGAATTATGAAGAAACAAAATGAATATAGGCCATTGCATTTTTATAGTTTATTGTTGGGTTTGTTATTGTGTTTTAATTTTTTATAAATGTAAAAGGCCTAGGATACAGCACTTTGGTAAACTAGAAAACTGTTTCTGTATATCCTTTAAATAGAAGAAAATAATTGAAAAATTATATTTTTATATATAGGCCTAGGCTATATAAAACTATGATTACTAATTATTATTAAAACATCATGTCTAATATCCGAAAAATAATACAATTACAATCTGTCATTGTAAAAACATTATGCCAAATGATGCAAATCTGAATTAATTGGGGAAACTAAATAAAATTTGCAGGTATGAGAAAAAAGTAGGCTAAGTTACAGTCTCATGCAAGTTTGACTATAATAGCCAGGGCCGGGTTTCCCGATAACGATGTATCTTAGCTCTTAAGAGCACTCTACGTGCAAGGTTACGAACGCTCGCGGCAATTCCACGCGCGTTTCGCAAAGATGCAATTAACATGAACGCGCGAGAACGCGCTCTACATGCTACTTAAGCATCGCTGTCCATTCACGAAGTGCTGAAATATAACCTTATATGGAATCGTATTCTGAACGTTTAACCTAAAAATCGTCATTTGTTGTGGATTAGAAATCAAGACAAGTCTAAGTCTACAGGCGGAGGCACTGACCAAATGGCTGAAAAAAGGTAAAATTATGTCCTTTTAGAGGAGATAGAGCGAAACAAAGACTTTATTTTTTAACAGATTTAAAGGACACCATACAAATAAGGAAAAACAAAACATCAGGGAGAACATTGCAAACTAACTGCAACCAGCGGTGTTCAAAGATCAGGGAAGGAGGTCCGCAAGAAATGCCCAATATATGGCTGGTTTTCATGCACGTCAGCAAGTCATTGACAGATTTTATTTTAATTCATCCCTATTTTGCCCAGTTTTTAAAACATAATTCCCACATTACTTCTTTTATGATTTTTTTTTCATTCATTTAATTTAGATTAGTATTAGAATATTATTAGATTAGGTTTTTTAATTTTATATTTTCTCTTCCCTTTTTAATTATTTCATTTATAAATTCATTTCAAAACACGAGTAGCCTACAATAATAAAGTGGACAATAAAGTACAATAAAAAAAACCTTATATTATACTCACTTTGCACTGTAATCTGTTAGATAAAAGTGTAATCTGCCGGTTGTCCTGCAGGTGACCTCATAGATCTGTCTTCTTACGATGCACTTGGGGATGTACGATTACTCCAGAGCACTCGTAGTTCTACGAAGATTTTCAAGTGCTACTTAAGTTACGATGCTTTTGGGAAACAGACCATAATATTAAGATCAGTCGTACGATCGTTTTTACGATCAACTTAGGCTTACGATGCTTTTGGGAAACGCAGCCCTGTTCAACGGCAGTGGCGGCCTTACCTATCACCTGTTTCAATTGAAACGGGCCCCGCCCTCCAAGGGGGCCCCCAACAGACCAGCAAAATCCCATTCATTTTCTCCGTAGGATATTGATTTTCAGTCATGTCTAAACCATCCAAGGTAGATTGACCACGAGCTACGAAGTTGTGAAACGAAAGTTTCTGGGCCGGGTTTCCCGATAACGATGTATATTCGCTCTTAAGAGCACTCTCTGCGTGCAAGGTTAAGAACGCTCTCTGCAATTCCACGAGCGTTTCCCAAATATGCACTTAACATGATCGCGCGAGAACGGAGACGTTATACGTGCTATTTTAAGAGTCGCTGTCCATTCGCGAAGTGCTGAAATACAAATGAAAACTATTTTGTAAATTAAGTCAGTTTTACCATGATTTAAGTTTTGCAACTTTGCATTTGCACTTGCGACAGGCGATTAACTAAATAACGTCACTAGCAGCTTGTAATTTATTGTAAAAATTCCCCATGTTTTCGGTGCTGATGTTGTGGTGACGCGTTCATGTAACATGTGGGTGGAGCGCTGCCAATAAAGCACCTAAATCAATGTTGTCACAAAGAACCTGCAAAAGTAATGATTTTGAATATGTTGAATAGGCCTATAGCAAGGACACAATTTAATTGTTTATTAACATGTTTTCTGTGTCATTGTCGCCTGCAAAGATGAAGTTGACGATGCTGATCGTGGTCTTCGCAGTGAACGCGCCAGAGAGAAATGCAGATTTCATACGGATTACATAAACAGAAAGCAGTCTGTTTTCTTTCGTTTTGAAATGTTTTGATGAAACATTGATTAAAATTAAGATACAATTAACGAAATTCACAAAACGAAATTCACTTTAAAGAAAGGCTTTGTGCTTTCTGTTCGAGGTCTCTGAAAGTTTTAAAGCAGTATTTTAGTGCCGCTTTCAGAGCGCTCACGTCCGTAACGGATTCCCCAATTTTAAAGAATTTATCCTCAACTCGTTTTGTGGTGTAGTAGGTAGGTCTACGTACATTGTATAATGTTAACTTCAAATAATAGTAATTTAAGGGAGAGGCTTATTCCAACGTAAAACGCTGTATACATATAGTTTTAATCAAATAAGGTTGGATTATTTATATGTTGAGCTGCCTGTTCATGAAGCTGAAAGTGCCCGTAATAAAATAATATACAATTGATGCAAACCAACAGGATTCCTTGCCTTTTCTGCTCTATTATGTTTTATGTGGGTACTGGGTAGGGCCCCATATTAGTTATTGAAACGGGCTACCAGATGCTTAAGGTCGCCACTGTTCAACGGCTTAGTGAAGGTGTAGAATCAGCGAGATAGTAGCATGTTATTTAGTGCAGGAAAATATAGTGTAAAGGCAGAATTAAAAGATTTGAGAACAGATCAATTCACAGATGGGGAAAAAATAAAATAGCTTTATCTATAAATAATCTTATGCTTTTATGCACCAGCAAAGACATAGTCTAAATAATAATAATAATAATAGCCTAATAATAATAAACTGTGATCGCCTTTCTCTTTTGAGGTGTAACTGTTTTATATACTTCTGTTAACAGTCTTAATTATATTATACCAAGTTATATAATTTGTGTAAATTCATATTTACTATTTGGAATAAAAAGCTAGGCCTAGGCCTATATAAGCAAGGTAAAAATCACTTAATTGCTAATAAAATACAACTGAAGATCAGTGGGGGAAAATAATAAAGAATGAATAAATGTGTGAAATGTGCTGGAAACCCCTCTGCAGCAGACGCAGACGAGACGTTCCGCAGAAGCAGACGAGACGTTCGGCACACGAACGAGTGATGTGGCAGACGCAGACGAGACGTTCGGCAGACGCAGACGTCACGTTTTGCAGACGCAGACGTCACGTTCATTGAGACGAGTGCATGTTGCAAAGTCATATTAAGAATCGATCGGAACGCCATAGTCTTTAAGCTTGGTTAGGAATCAAACGATACAAAGCGAGCGCCATAGCAAAGTCATATTAAAGAATCGATCGGAACGCCATACTGCAGCTGTGTGTGTAACGTTACCATTGACTGTAAAGATGAGCTTCATCAAAGCACACCTTTGATTAACCTTATAGTAAGATGCTAATCGCGATTAGCGTATCCACATATTTATTGTTGTAGCCTCTGATGTCAATGTCAAAAAAAAATACTAAATCTATTTGAATCCTTTATTTTATGCTGTTTACTACAAAGATATTTACACAATTATGTACTTAATATAAATACCCTGCGATTGTACTTTGGTATTCTAAATTATATAATGTTACTTAAAGTCAATAAGAAGTTATCTGGTTATCTGGAAGTAATGCTGAGGTTAGGTTTTGATTACTAAAGTGAAAGAAACTATTGCAAGTATACTTTAGGTACACTTTATTAATAGCGATAAGCCTATTAAAAAAAACATTTGTCTTAATATAAAAAAAAAATGCATTGTGTAGGCTACTAAAAAAAATGCTCCAAATAAAGTTTAATTATAAATTAAATGTAAGTATTGGGTGATGTGTCAATAAACGTTTAAATGTATTTGATGTATAATAAATATAAAATAAATGTGTTTTAAATATATTTTTGCATAGGTTTGTTATTTGTATTAATTTTTACTAGGGAAGGAGCATCCAAATGAGTAAAGTGATTGGAAAAAAACAGTCATTTACACTCTGAAACACTGGAATCTACAGAAGAGTTGAGAAATATTATTGGTCTATATATAGGCTATATCAAGCACTGGAAGAAGATTTTTTGGCGAGAACAGGCACCCAACCGAGACAAATCCACCACGATTATCAACTTCAGTAAGATGTTAGTCATTTTTAACCAATGCTTCTAAACCTTACATTGGGATTAATATATTGTGTAGTTAAAGGTATTATTCTCATCATCAAAAGTCATTTCCTCTACTACTGACTAATCTGAGTAACTTTTTATCCTTTTGTCTTTCTTCCTCTAAGTGACAACGAAATGAGAACATGTCACCATCACCAGTCCCTTATTTAGTTCACTGAAGAACATCAAGGGAAAGACCCTCAGGATAAATGTGGCTACAGGTAAAATTATTAGATGGTTTTTGTTTGATTTTGGTGTACCAATTTGCTTTTTTTAAAGCTACAATTGTGTGATATGATGTGAAATGTAGCCAAATATGGAGTCCCCATACTCGGAATTTGTGCTTTTCATTTAAAGGGGTCATGAACTGGCTTTTTAAATTTGTTTATATTGTTGTCTGAGGTCAACTTATAAAGTTCGCTTGGTTTTTACATTCAAAAACATCAAAATTAATAAGTAATAGGCTATTTTGTACCCTAGTTTTGAGCCTAGCTCAAAAACGCTCGGTTTTTATGGGCGTCTCGCATTGAAGACTTGGAAGTAAACGCCCACTGCTCTGAGTGGATAAGTTTTGCATCTTATAATGAGTTTCAACTGGTCAGTAACGATTAGACTGATACACACGTACACATAATTATTAGATATCAAACGATCTGTAACAATGCAATACTAGCCTATCAGATTATTATTACTTTTTAAATAAAAATTTTACTCACATAAGTGTGTTGCACCATTCCTGTCGGATCCAATATAGAAGGCACAGCACCGTTTTTTAATCTTTATCGGTCTGCAAATCCAGTCTCGACCGGTGTCTTGTTTACAAAACAATCCTCAGTGAAATGAAGCGAACAAACGGACCCACATCATCTGGAACGTCATTAAAAATAAAGTTTAAGCATTCCTATTGGACTCCAGAGGACGCTTATGCAGCGACTGTCTTCTTCCACAATCAAGCACTGCACAATATTTTGTAAACGGCATGTTTATTGCTCAGTAGCTCGATCCGGTTTGTCATCACGAGGTAGGCATCTATGTTATTTAGCTATGCGTGTAATGCGCGAATCGGTGGGCGGGGCTAAACCGGCTGTGTTGAAGTAGGCGTTGATGATCTTCTGGGGGGGGGGGGGGTGGTGTTTTATCCTCTTTGACGTCATAGTTCCCCACTTTTAAAAACAAGTCGTTTGCTGAGGCTGGTGTCAATAAAAGCATTTATTGGACTGACAAGGACGTTTTCAGTTCTGAAACTTACAGGATATTCTTATAATATGATGACCTCTTAGATGTCAAAAGCGCAAGGAAAATTTGATTTCTCAGTTCATCACCCCTTTAACCCATTCAAGTGCACACACACACACACACACACACACACACACACACACACACACACACACACACACACACACACACACACACACACACACAGCAGTGAGTATTGAACACACACTAGCTGTTTCCATCCACACGTTTTTATCCGCATTAAGTGATATCGAATGAAAAAGCGTTATGGAAACAGTAAAATTCGATTGAATTTCATGAATATCGACTCAAATGAAATGCGTTCGGTCTCATGGGATTTTATCTTGATGGATATACGGCTTATGCGATAAACGCTGATGGAAACGTTATTATGGCGCGATCCATTTTGCCTCGCAAAACTTTGTTCGTAATTGCTTGCTTGAATGTTGTTCAATTCAGTGAGAAAACACCTTAAAATCTCTCAAAATCAACTCGATAATACCAATTTGATCGCAAAACAGCATGTGACGTCATTACACACAGGTTTTTATTCGCTTTAAAGCCGTTTGATGGAAACACACTTTCACCAACTTTATTCACATGAGGTTTTTTTACCAAACTTTCAGATAATTCGATTGACAAGTGGATGGAAACTTGGCTTCTGTGAACACACATCGAGAGCAGTGTGCAGCCGTTTTTGCTGCGGCACCCAGGGAGCTATTGGGGACCATTTGTTCATGTTGTCTGAATGTTTTATAATGGCAAATGTTGGTCAAATTTAAATGCGTTTTGTTTAATATTATTTAAAAGAATGGTAAAAATTAAATCTTTCTTTTTAAGGATTTATCAGCACACCCCACCCCACCCCAGATTGACCAAGGATCCAGATGATTACTGGCAATTCGGTGGAGGATTGTTCTTTATCTGCTACACTGCACTGCCACTTCTGGTATGGATCCATTGACCTTTTGTTATGTGTGAGGTGTTTTGATTTTACTTAATTTAATACAATTTTAAACATTAGATTTTACATAATTTACTTAGAGTAGTTCACTTTAAAATGAAAATTAGCCCATGATTTACTAAGTTATATTAATAAACACCCTGACGCTTCTGAGCTTCATAATGGCAGTGGATTACAACCATCCATCGTAAACAAACTCCACACGGCTCCAGGGGGTTAATAAATACCTTCTGAAGCAAAGCCAGGAGTTTGTGTAAGAAAAATATCCATATTTAAAACTTTATAAAGTAAAATAACTAGCTTCCGGCCAAACGAACATACTCAGTCTACTTGCTTATAAAGCGCAACTTGTGACGTCACTAGTAGCATAGTGCATCATGGTGTAGCATAAATATCAGCAGTGTGTTGCATTACTCGCATAAGTTGCGCTTTACCTTTAAGTAAAATCCGTATGTTTGCCCGGAAGCTAGTTGTTTTACTTTATAAAGTTTTAAATATTAATATTTTTCTTACACAAACATATGGCATTGCTTCAGAAGGCCTTTAACCCCCCGGAGCCGTGTGGAGTTCTTATATAATGGATGGATGCACTTTTTTGAGCTTCAAACTGATGGTTGCAATCCACTGCTTTTATGTGTCAAGGTGTTTATTAATATAACTCTGATTGTATTTGTCTGAAAGAAGAAAAGTCATATACACCTAGGATGGCTTGAGGGTGAGTAAATCATGGGGTAATTTTCATTTTAAAGTGAACTACTCCTTTAATACCATGTGTAGTTAGGATTCTGAATTAAGTTTAATGTTTCTCTACATATCAGAAATATACAGAGCCACATTGTTGAAAGATTTTGATCTTGATTCAAATACCCACACAATATTTTCCTAAATGACAACAATTTGTCTTAAAGTGTAAATTGCAGGTTAACCACCACAATCAATTAATGTGTAAGTAAAGTGCTCAATATGAATATATTTAAACATTTCTGTCTTAAAATGCGTTAAAATTACATTTATAGGGGTTTTTTCAAAGGTAGCGTGTTTTCTACAGTAACTGTGATGACGTCATACCAGGGAGTCGCAGCCTATACTCTGCTAGATTATTACCACTGTTTGTGGCTTATCTGTGGAGAACAGGGAGGTAGAAAACCATCAAATCTTTGATGGACCACAGCCTTATAATTTGTAACTAGTCAGGCGTGAGAGAGGGGAGGAAATTGTCAGAAATCATGGCCCTCAAAGAGTAATTAATGTTTGGTGTGTGGAAAATTAGTGGAGGGTTGGTCGCGTGTCCTTGTGTGTAGCTAGAGCTAGCCTAGGTTAGCCTGGAGCTAACCCGGATAACATTAGGGAACAAGCCAAAGTCTTTTCAAAATCTTGCCGTCATGTAGAATAGCAAGGAGGGACAACGACCGAAGACATTATTTACTTACATGATGTTAGTAACGTTAGTCCTAATCAGAGCTGTAGAGAATAGATGCACAGGCACAATGGCGCTTTTGCTGGCATCTGCTGACAGAACGCGATATATTGCCTGTGCTAAAACGCTACTAATTTGCGATGCTCATTGTCAGAAAGAAACAGAGACAGGTGTTTGTGTGGGCTATGCCACCCAATGGAATCAGCAGTGGAGGTGTGCTGCCGTGTGGTGAACGCGTTTTGGAGTTTAGTGGAGCAGCTCGACCCGCGACCGGCAAATCTGACGTGCCTCACGCAGCATCCTGGTATTTTTTAAAGTCTATGGTTTTGACGCATGCCCGTTTGTTTTGCGAATAGCTTATGCCGCGTTCCAGGCAACTTGTAACCCGTGTTTTGTCAACTCGTCGTAACTGGGAGTGCATCGATCTAGTACGAATTCACGGGTGGGAAGTCACGGGTTTGACTGCCGTTCCAGTGCACTTTCACGGGTATAAGGTTGGAAAAACACTGGTTACAGGTTGCCTGGAACGCGGCATTAATCTCATTTCAGGCAGGATCACGGTCCTCATGAAGCCAGCACACACGAGTATGTTTACACTTGAGTTATTTCATTTATCACTGCTGCTGAATCTAAAAAGAAAGCTTGCCGTTAGACGCTTGCCGCTTGGAGTCCCTGATATGACGTCACGCCCAGCTTAGCGGAATGTAGGGGGAGTGCTAAAAACCACACTAAAAAGTACCAAATTTTCATATTATATTCAGCATTTGGTATAAAAAAACATACAAAACAATGGTAGGTGGTTCTTATCTTTAAGCACATTGCATTATCTCGAAAAAAAATTAACCTGCAATTTACACTTTAAACCTTTGTCAAGTAAGATCACAGTGAACATTTATATCTGCGTTGGCACTGTCAGTAGCCACATTTACATGGACATTTTTTTTTTGATCAGAAGGAAATAATTTCCTGCTCTTGTCACAAACTAACCATCCCCCGTTGTTTTAAAAAGCAGACTTATATTTACCTATTTCAGGTCCTTACTAGGAAACAAGGAGTACACAAAACTTTGCTGTGCTGCTTATATTAATAAAGCAGTAAAAAAACGATGCCAGATGCCCAAAACAAGTCATCTGCAGATGAGAGTCCAAAACAAAGTTGGACAAAGTTGTCCTGCACCACTTCACATAATGATGAGTGGGAAGATAATTTTAGATTGACACAACAGTAATTTATTATATTCTTATATAATATTACAACAACATCAGCTCGTAATTCAAATGATCACAGAAGTACTGACATAAAAGTTTATAGATCAGATATAAACACTGTCTACAGTAGCAATCAAAATAGAGTATATCAACTTGCAAGAAACTTGACACTTAAAGATAAAGATTTCACATTGTTACACAAACAGGTGGAGATGACAAGAGACTGGTAAACAAATTTATTTGTCATTTTTTAATTATTCATTCTAGAGATTCGTTAAAAAACGCTGATTCATCCAGTAATGAAACAAGTACCGTATATACCCGAATATAAGATGAGGTTTTTGTCCTAAAAATAGGCTGAAAAATGGGGGGTCGTCTTATATTCACGATATAGATAAAATCACGGGGGAAAGGGAGAAATTTCTTGCGAAGCAGTTCGCTGAGCTACTTTATTTGTGTATTTTAAGTTACAAAACCCACTTCGAATGGCCAGTTTAAACGTTTAGCATATTTGTATAAGATTATTCAAAAGTACCTCAGACAAACAGGTGAAGCGGGTCCGCGCGAGGAAACATCACTGTAGCGCGCGCTCTTCACGTGCTTCTTAAGAGCCTCCCTCCAGAGCGCGCACGCCTCTCTATCTATCTATCTGTCTGTGTGTGCGTGCGTGTTTGCGTGTGTGTGTCTCTTTTTCCCCAAAAAATAAGTCTGGAAAATGGGGGGTCGTCTTATATTCGGGTATATATGGTATTTTACTCATTAAATTTGCAATTATTGTTAAAAATTAGCAATCAAAAATAATTCAAATACTTTATTATGCACATTTTGTCGGCCCATTCTATCATGGACTAAGAATCTGATTGTGAGAAACTACCTAATATTAAAATGACAAAGTCTTGAGACAAATAATGTATTATTATTATTATTATTTTTGTTTATAAATTGTTTTAATGGTTAACTTGTATCATTGAATGAATTGATGCTTTCAAACACATCGCATATTCATACTTTATAAACTGGTTTTATTAATACAAAATGAAATCGGAATAGTCTGAAGAAATAAACAGTAATTCTCTATTGATTTCCCAAATGCCCTTCCAGTGACATTCCAATACCATTCCAATTCCAATTGAAGTTTTTTTGCTGTTTTGTTTTTTATCCTGAGTAAAAGTTGTTATTCTTTCATAAGGTATTGTGACATGTGTAAGTAACATGATTTCTTTAAAATCATAATCTCTAAAAATACAAATTTGTTTTGCAGAGGCTCTTAAGAAGACTGCACAGATCAACTGGCAAGAAACTGAGAGGGAACTCTCAAAAAAGTCCAGGACAAGAGATGGAGGAGGACAGTGTCTAGAATGCACAAATGACTGTCTGCAGTGTAAGCTGTACTGATAAATGTATAGTTGCTGCTCCAATTTATTTCCTGTTCAAAGATTTCAGTAAAGACTGGGTCAAATACAGGTTCAAAATATGTAATTTACCAATTAGGTATATAACTTTTAAAAAGATACTCTTTAATCTGACATAAATCTGCTTCTTTAAATATTGTCTCTGGAATTTCAGAATATAGCATAATATGATGGGTAATTTCAATAAAATTGAAATTTGAAAAGATTTAAATCTCACTGTGTGCTCTAATGCTTTAAAACTTGTTTGTGTGGTGTTGCTTCTCATTTAGATGGAACCCAGATGATCCCTAGTTGGGCCAAATGCATATGATTCTTAGTTGGGCCCCACTTAAAGCCCTGTGAAATCCTGCATAGAACCTAAATGAGTAAGTTGCTTGGGGCAACATGGAACCCGTGGACAAACCTACTTACTGCCCGTATTTCAGCCCATGTAGTAACCTTGTAGTACCCCAAAAAAACTAAAGCTGGGACCAAGATGGGTCTTGTGCATGTAGCCCAGTTGGGGCCCACCTGTTTATAAGTGCCATCCTATATGAAATCCATGTGGGCAGTTAACATGGGGCCATTATGGAACCCGTGGACAATCCCATACAGAGCCAATTTCAAACCCACATGGGCCCCACATACAAATATTAGCAGCTGGGACCAAAATGGGTCTTGTGCATGTTGCCCACTTGGGTCCCGCCTAGTACCAAGTGCAATCCTACATGAAATCCACCTGGGCAATTAACATGGGGCCATTGTGTAACCCATGGATAATCCCATACAGAGCCCATTTTTCAGCCCATTTCAAACCCACATGGTCCCCACATACAAATGTCAACTGGGTTAAAGCTGGGAGCGAGATGGGTCTTGTGCATGTTGCTCACTTGGGTCCCACCTAGTACCAAGTCCAAACCTAAATGAAATCCACCTGGGCAATTAACATGGGGCCATTATGTAACCCGCTGACAATCCCATACAGAGCCCATTTTTCAGCCCATTTCAAACCCACATGGGACCCACATACAAATGTCAACTGGGTTAAAACTGGGAGCAAGATGGGTCTTGTGCATGTTGCCCACTTGGGTCCCACCTAGTACCAAGTCCAATCCTATATGAAATCACCCTGGGCAATTAACATTGGGCCATTATGTAACCCGCGGACAATCCCATACAGAGCCCATTTTTCAGCCCATTTCAAACCCACATGGGCCCCATATACAAATGTCAACTGGGTTAAAACTGGGAGCGAGATGGGTCTTGTGCATGTTGCCCACTTGGGTCCCACCTAGTACCAAGTCCAATCCTATATGAAATCCACCTGGGCAATTAACATGGGGCCATTATGTAACCCGCGGACAATCCTACATGGGGCCCATTTTTCAGCCCATTTCATACCCATATGGGCCCCGCATACAAATGTTGGCTGGGGTGTTGCCATGGATTCTAACCGTAGAGATGGAACCATAGACTGTAAAAAATAGGATGGAACGGACTAATTTTTTTTAAGCGCAAGCAATACAATCGTTTTTAAATCAATCTTTTGTCAAATTATTGATTTATTTGATAGGTAGCCATGTAATAAGCGGGATAATATCGAGGCGGTTGCTATAGCCGCGAATACAACCCCTTCAGGCTGATTCAAGACCCCTCAGTCTGTCGGGGTTGTAACGTTCGCTATAACAACCCCGGTGTTCACACACCGAACACGAATTTAATTATTTGCGCGAGTAAATTACATACAAAGTCAATGTAAAGACGCGAATAGACGCATTATTCGCACCGGGCGTCGCGAATGACGCGAATTGGGCGACGCGTCGCGTTTGCCGCGAACGTCTTCCGCGCAAGTTGAAACATTTTAACTCGAGGGAATGTTCAAGCATTTAACTAGACGCGTATTTGACGCTCTATTCGCGTTCGGTGTGAACACACCTATGGCAAGCCAAGAGGCTCAGAATTACGCCATAGATTAATCACGTTTAAAGTCAAACTCCGCCAAATACGGCGTTTTAAACCGTATTGGACGCCGTAAAATACGGCGTTGTAATTACAAACGCCGTAAAAGACGCGCGAAATACGTCAATGACGCCGTATTTGACGGCGTTTTAGTGTACATGGAAAGCGCCGCTTTTTACGCCGCTCATCTCGCCATATGACGCCGTAAAAAACGCCGTTTTGGTTGCACAGAGCGCGCGTTATTTTACGGCGTTTTGCTTGTATTATAATGAGCCACGCCCACTGATTTCCACAGCCACTAAGTTTGAACTGGTCTCTCCCAATCAATGATGAACTGAGTCAGACCAGACCAATTCAGCACGGATCATTATAGCAAAGGATCATTCGAATTTGTGAATGTTATTTTTTTTGTGTGTGTGTGTGTGTGTGTGTGTGTGTGTGTGTGTGTGTGTGTGTGTGTGTGTGTGTGTGTGTGTGTGTGTGTGTGTGTGTGTGTGTGTGTGTGTGTAGGTAGTCTATAGCTACCTACACTCACAATAAAAACAAAACATTGTAGCCTATAATGAAGAAAACAAACAGCTTTCCTTTCCGTGAACTTGCTTCTCAAAAGCGATCATTTTGACCATGAACCGAAAGAAATTTCGTGTAGCCTTTTTTTTCTACAGAAGTAGTACTACAGGTGCATCTAGCCTATACGATGATGATTCTGTTCTTTATGCAGCTATTTGTGCATGCAGGCTTAAACTAAACCCCTGGGGGTAAAAAATGCTGTGTATTTTTAATGGGTCACAGACGATTTTAATTTAAAACAGCACAGCCTTATCTTGTCGGTTGAAAAAAAACCCAATTTTTTAAATAAAAGTAAACAACAACCTTTATTTCAGGTTTACGTCGATAGGCATAGAAGTTTTTAATAGTTTTAGTTAACCCTGCTGGCCAAAACATCCACAGAACTGTAGCCTACATTTTGCTCTCTTAAGACACAAATATTTAGAAATATACACGAATTAGCATACTTAATGCCGGTCTAGGAAACAATCTCAGGCCGGGAGTCTCATCCAGCCCAATACACTTTTGTTGCAAACAAAATGTACATTTTAAAAATAATGACTCAAATGTTGGGAAAGTAGGCAAATAACAATGTCATTTTTATTTATTTATTTGCTCCCTTATGTTTTATCCTTCTAAAATGACGGTAATTCTTTCAAAATTCGATTAAAAAGACACATACTGAACCAAACCTCTAACCTCGGTGGGATTTTTTCTGGATTAAGCCAGAAGGCGGCGACAAGTGACTGTCTTTATGAGTGAGCAATTGAACCATTAATTAAATGAATAGATTAGTCCAAAAACATTGATTAATTTAGGAAAGAAAAAGTAGGTGAAACTGGAACTGATTCTCATATTTAATCTGATCAAATACTTCATGCTTTTAAAGCTACTGTTGTCCATTTTTTGGCCATCAAAACACCTTAAAATTATAATGTCGAGATCAGGAAAATCTAAATTTTCTCGGGGGAGTATGCCCCCCAACCCCCCTAGCAATATCATTTATAGGACCTGGGGATTTAGAAAACCCTACGTACGGCCCTGATATGCAAGAATACTAGTGATTCTATATGTTCTATTGTATTCATTATATTCTATATTCTAGTCTTGCATATTCAATAATGCAAGACTAGTCTTACATGTCACTGTTTATATTAACAAAGAACGTTCATACTTTGCTGGGACGCTTAAAAAAATATTGGGGGCATAAATTAAGAGTAGGCTACCCACTTCTCCAGGCACCACTACATCACTGAAATACTGTTATATTATGAGTATAGATTTTAATTGCTTGATGTGTTGTTGCATTGTAAAAAGTTTCGGTGCATAGAACTGACCGATCCACGATCGCTCTCCATGGTTCTGACCAAAGAATAGCGCTTTGGAATCTCCCTACGCATCATACGCATCTTACCTGGCGTTGTCTCCAGTGCGCTACGAAGACACAAAAAGGTATGCTACCACTAAAGGTATACCATTGCTAGGCGTCTTCAGGGCTATCATCCACTCGCGAGGCAGAGGCGCTGGCGCCCTCCTAGCAACGGCGCTGTTCGCCGAGAAAGATATGACATGGACATGGAGTGGTAGACATGATTTTGACCACTTCATTGAGTTTTTTATTTATTTTATTTTTTAGAAATACTCTTTTTAAAATATTTTCGTTTTGTATAAATTGTATGTTAATTTTGATCAATGTTTTTATCATCCAATTACATGTATTTAATGAATAAGAGAAAAATATAGGCCTATAGCAGGCAATGTAAGGCGGCGGCAGAATCACTTATTGCGGTGAACTGAAGGGCGCCGAAACTCAGCTTGTGCCTCACAGATTTGAGAAATATAGGCTATATAGAAAGCTTGAAATGTCTACTTTTAAACGAAAAAATTCAAAACCAAAAGAAATAGGCTAGGCTACTCTCTGATTATGAAATCCATATGAAATGTGCATTTATCTCTGGCGTTCATGGCGAGTCCGCATCGTCAACTTCATCTTTGCAGCGGGCGACACAGAAAATTAAATTCTGCTTAATCCTTGAATTAAATCTGAATTAAATATATATCTGATATATCTGAATTAAATCCTTGCTATTTTAGATACATTCATAATCATTACTTTTACCGATTATTTGTGGCAAGCTTTATGCGTGCGGTCGTGCGCTTAAGTGAGTGCTATATTACGTAAACGCTCATTATCATGTAGTAGGCTATAAAGACTATTTAAGTAATTAAAATAATATAGCCTACTATTTGTCCACGAATGGCTTTATATGAAAAACTACTAGTCGACTAGAAAAAAAAATTAGTCGGAGGCAGCCCTTATTCCACATATTTTCGAACCAGCAGGCCATTCTGTGCTGAGCGAGCGAATGAACGAGCGGAGCGGAATATTCAGAAATGGGCTCTCCGCTCACGAGCTCGGAACAAACCCCAATTCACTGTATGCTGAACTTGTGCAGAAACATCAAAATAGACATAACCAGCTTTTTAAAATGGTTTTTAAAATAAACATTTAGACTATTTTTGTCACGGTTGGTAAATCCTACGTTTTCTTCTTGTCTCGTGTTTCTGTTGTTATATGTCAGCGCGCTCATTAGATGGGCGTTCCGCTCATCAGCGCTCATTATCTATCAGCTCATTATCCCCTCACCAGCTGCAGCTTGTCAGATCATGTGTATTTATACTCACCACTTTCTCATCTTCCCTGTCAGATCGTTGTATGTGGTTTCCCGGTGTGTCTGTGTTCCTGTCGTGTTCCAGTCTCTTGCCTTCATTGTTCCGGTTCTCGTTCTGTGGATTTTCTGGACATTTTCTCGTATTGGACACCTTTCACCGCACCTCTGCTTCACCATCCATCTGACCATCGGAGTCCCTGCGCCACTTACCCTTTTGCCTGTGTTGGACTCTCTCGCTGTTACTACCTTTAAATAAAGAGTTAAACTGCACTTGCTTCCGTCAGTTTGTCGTGACAGAACGATCTGACCATCAACATGGAAGCAGCAGGAGAACCTTCCTCATCATTAGAGGCGTTTCTGAGTAACAGCAGTCAAAGAATGGACACCCAGGAAAAGAATATCAATGAGATGGCTCGTGCTGTTCAGGCTTTAGTGGCGCAGGTGTCCGGGCTCACCCAACAGGTTCAACAGCTCCGCGTGCCCACTGCGCCACCCGCACCGCCGATTCCCCCACCACCACCAGCAAACCCATCCCCGTCAGAGCCCTGTCTACCAGTCCCTGAGCCATATGCAGGTGAACCCAATTACTGTCGAGCGTTCTTAACCAGATGTGATATGCACTTTTCTCTCCAACCTAGAACCTTTCAGGAGGAGAAGACCAAGGTCGCATTTGTTCTGACGCTCCTGACGGGGAAAGCGGCGCTATGGGGAACGGCGGTGTGGGAGAACCAAGACGACTGCTGTTCCTCGTTCCAGCGGCTCTCCGAAGAGATGCGGCGGGTTTTCGACCGGGCCGCGACGGGGAGAGAAGCTACGATACCGAATTACGACAAGGAGAAAGGTCCGTATCAGAATTCTCGATCGAATTTCGCACCCTGGCAGCTGAGAGCCAATGGAACGAGGAGGCGCAGTGGGACATGTTCCTGCATGGGCTGGCTGACCGCGTCCAAAGAGAAATTTACGCCATGGACCTGCCTACCGGACTTAATGACCTGATCGCGCTGGCACTAAGAGTGGACAATCGTCTATCACGAGGCACCAGACGTTTTCAACCGGACCGTCCCGCTGGAGGTGCCGAGGGAATGCGTTCGGGGGACAGGGGCGCGGTCAGCCCCGTCAACGATCACGAGCCCATGCAGGTGGGTCGAGCCCGGCTTTCCCGGGAGGAGAAGGAGAGGCGGAGATCCCTGGGCCTTTGCCTTTACTGCGGTGGAGCTGGACATTTCGCGTACAATTGTCCGTTAAAAGGCCCAGCCCGACAGTAAGTATGAGGCTACTGTCGGGTGGGATCTCTGCCGAGAAGCCCTCATCTACATCTACCTTCCTCCCGGTAAGACTCCGATGGTCAACTCACCTCCACGACTGTCGGGCACTACTGGACTCAGGGGCAGAAGGTAATTTCATGGATCACTCATTTGCACTCAGATATCAAATTCCCCTCAAACCCCTTTCACACCAAATCGACGTTCACGCCCTCAATGGACAAAGCCTCCCCACGATTGCACTGATCACCGAAGACCTCACACTCATCACATCCGGCAATCATTCTGAGACTATTTCCTTTTACATTCTGGACACTCCACTAGCACCCATCGTTCTTGGTCACCCATGGCTCATCCGTCACAATCCCAAAATAGACTGGCAGATCCAATCGGTGGCATCATGGAGCAGTTTTTGTCATAAGTCTTGTCTTGTGTCTGCCTGTTCGTCTGTTTCTGTTCATGTGTTACAGGAGGAGACAGTGGATTTATCAAACGTGCCCACGGAGTATCGGGATCTGAAGGAGGTGTTCAGTAAGTCTCGGGCTGATTCTCTTCCTCCGCATCGTCCCTATGACTGTGCTATAGACTTACTGCCAGGTATGTCTCCGCCTAAGGGCAAGTTATATTCACTCTCTGTCCCAGAGAGAGAGGTCATGGAGAAATACATTTCTGGTTCTCTAGCAACGGGATTCATCCGGCCTTCCTCTTCTCCAGCGGGGGCGGGGTTCTTTTTTGTGGGGAAGAAAGATGGTTCGTTGCGACCTTGTATTGATTACCGGGGGTTGAACAACATCACGGTAAAGAATACTTATCCTTTGCCGTTGATGTCTTCAGCTTTCGAGAGGTTGCAAGGAGCATCTATCTTCACAAAACTGGATTTAAGGAATGCTTATCATTTGGTCCGCATCAGGGAGGGGGATGAATGGAAGACTGCTTTTAACACCCCTAGGGGGCACTTTGAATATTTGGTTATGCCGTTCGGGCTTTCCAACTCCCCAGCGGTCTTCCAAGCACTTGTCAATGACGTGTTGCGAGACATGATCGACCAGTTCATATATGTCTACCTGGATGACATATTGATTTTTTCTTCGTCTCTCCAGGAACACGTGCAACACGTTCGACAAGTGCTTCAGAGGTTGCTAGAGAATGGGCTTTTTGTCAAGGCGGAGAAATGCGTTTTTCATGCACAGTCTGTCCCTTTTCTAGGTCACATCATCTCGGTTGAGGGAATGCGCATGGATCCTGACAAGGTTAAGGCTGTGGTGAATTGGCCAAGTCCGGATTCCCGTAAGGCCCTACTAAGGTTTCTGGGGTTCGCCAATTTTTACCGGCGTTTTATTCGCAATTTCAGCCGACTAGCCGCGCCTCTGACCGCCTTGACCTCCCCCAGAACGACGTTCAGGTGGTCAGACGCAGCAGAAGCTGCGTTTGCTAAACTCAAGGGTTGCTTCGTTTCAGCCCCCATCCTGATAACCCCTGATCCATCACGTCAGTTCGTGGTGGAGGTCGATGCGTCAGAGGTGGGGGTAGGTGCAGTGTTATCCCAGCGCTCTCCTTCAGACGACAAGATGCACCCTTGCGCGTTTTTTTCGCATCGTTTATCCCCTGCCGAAAGCAATTATGACATTGGCAACAGAGAATTGTTGGCGGTCAAGTTAGCTTTGGAGGAGTGGCGCCACTGGTTAGAAGGGTCAGGGGTACCTTTTATCGTCTGGACCGACCACAATAATCTGGAATACATTCGTACTGCTAAAAGACTTAACTCCAGGCAGGCTCGGTGGGCTCTTTTTTTCGGACGTTTTGACTTTACTCTCTCGTACCGCCCGGGTTCCAAAACATCAAACCTGATTCTTTATCGCGCATTTTTGACCGTTCCGATCGCCCGTCTACTCCCGAGTGCATTTTACCTGAGAATCTATTCATCTCTACACTCACATGGGAGGTCGAATCGAAGGTCAAGAAGGCCTTAGAAGGGGTAACGCCTCCGACTCGTTGCCCACCGAACCGTTTGTTTGTGCCGGAGAGTTTACGGTCCAGCGTCATTCAGTGGGGTCATTGTTCCAATGTGGCTTGTCATCCAGGAGTCAATCGTATTATGTTTTTGGTTAAGCAACGATTCTGGTGGCCTCTCATGGCTCGTGACATTCGCAGTTTTGTATTGGCTTGCTCAGTTTGCGCCACGGGTAAGACTTCCAATCAACCTCCTGATGGGTTACTCCAACCGCTGCCGGTGCCTTCAAGACCCTGGTCCCATATCGCGCTAGATTTTATCACCGCCCTCCCACCCTCCCAGGGTCACACGGTAGTTTTGACCGTGGTGGACCGGTTCTCGAAGGCGGCCCATTTCATTCCCTTGCCCAAATTACCTTCAGCCAAGGAGACAGCGTTGGTTGTCGTTGACCACGTCTTTCGTCTTCATGGCTTCCCGACAGACGTGGTTTCTGACAGAGGACCCCAATTTGTGTCAAAATTTTGGCGAGAGTTTTGTAAACTTCTGGGGGCGACTGTCAGTCTGTCCTCTGGGTTCCATCCCCAGAGCAATGGTCAAACTGAGCGAGCCAACCAAGATTTGGAGAGAACGTTGCGATGTTTAGTGTCCAAGAATCCTTCCTCCTGGAGTCATCAATTGTCTATGGTGGAGTACGCCCACAACACGTTGCCAGTGTCATCCACGGGCCTATCACCATTTGAGTGTAGTGTAGGTTACCAGCCACCAATTTTTCCTAGTCTGGAATCCGAAGTCACGGTCCCCTCCGCCCACGCATTCGTCCAGAGGTGTCACCGCACTTGGACCAGAGCCCGTGAGACTCTACTCCAAGTGGGGGCGCGCACCAAGGCCAAAGCCGATCGCCAGCGGCGGAGGCCTCCCGTATACGTCGTAGGTTCTAAAGTGTGGCTTTCTACCAAGGACATTCCTCTCCGCTCCGTTTCAAATAAACTCGCACCTAAATTTATTGGCCCGTTTTCTGTCACCAAAATCATTAGTCCGGTGACAGTCCGCCTTAATCTTCCTCCAGTGTACAGGAGGATTCATCCCGTCTTTCACGTTTCCAAAATTAAGCCCGTATTTTTTGCTCGTATTAATCCGCCTGTTCCGGTTCCCGCCGCGCCTCGTAGATGGGGAACCTACTTATTCGGTCAATCGTGTTCTGGACTCGAGACGTAGGGGACGCGGATTCCAGTACTTGGTGGACTGGGAAGGTTACGGTCCGGAGGAGAGAAGTTGGGTACCGGCTAGAGACATCCTGGATCACTCCCTTATCGATGATTACAATCGGCAGGTAAGGGAGTCTGGGAACGCCAGGAGGCGTTCCTAGGGAAGGGGGTACTGTCACGGTTGGTAAATCCTACGTTTTCTTCTTGTCTCGTGTTTCTGTTGTTATATGTCAGCGCGCTCATTAGATGGGCGTTCCGCTCATCAGCGCTCATTATCTATCAGCTCATTATCCCCTCACCAGCTGCAGCTTGTCAGATCATGTGTATTTATACTCACCACTTTCTCATCTTCCCTGTCAGATCGTTGTATGTGGTTTCCCGGTGTGTCTGTGTTCCTGTCATGTTCCAGTCTCTTGCCTTCATTGTTCCGGTTCTCGTTCTGTGGATTTTCTGGACATTTTCTCGTATTGGACACCTTTCACCGCACCTCTGCTTCACCATCCATCTGACCATCGGAGTCCCTGCGCCACTTACCCTTTTGCCTGTGTTGGACTCTCTCGCTGTTACTACCTTTAAATAAAGAGTTAAACTGCACTTGCTTCCGTCAGTTTGTCGTGACAATTTTAGCACAAATGATGAGCTTATTGCCGATTTTTTATAATTCTTGACAAAATAGAATAGGCTTGCCTATATTAAAAGTTTTTTTTCTTTTTGAGATAAGTTTTGGGTGGGCCTAGGCCCGCCATAACGCCGTGCCTGGGATATCTACATTTTTACCCTATTCACGTAAGAAAAATCGATTTTTCCCAATGGGATTCTGTTACAATTTGTTCACGATTGACCCCTATTTTGGCTTAAAACGCCTGGACTATAGGTTATTAAAGCTAGTTGACAAAAAAAAACAAAAACAAAAACAGGGAAACATTGTTTCATTTAAGAACAAACCAGAAGACATTTCTCTCCACAACTTATGAATTAACTGTAAAACAAACTTTTTTTTGCCTGTATGTTCATATTAAAAATGCTGTTATATTAATAGGCTATAGCTAGTCATGTATAAATGTATTAAATGTAATGCAGTAATGTTTTTTATTAGAAGTTATTTCAGTTTATTTATTTAGCATTTATATTTAGCCATACTATATTTTTGGGCTACTGTTTTTGATAACACATAGGCCTACAATAGGTTTATAGAGAACACAAAAATAGCTAATTCAATAGCCTATATATTTTCATATTTTTTCAGGAGTTTTCGCATATGATGGTGAAAAAAAAGTTAAAAGTAAAAAATCACCACCAAGTTATAGCCTATGTATAATAAATATTTTTGAGTATTAAAAAAGTGGCTCTTCTAGATTATTTTATCCCCTGAGGTAGCCCTCGCACACAATACACTTGGTGACCCCAGCTCTGGACATATTGAGGATACAAAATCAGTTGTTTGCTTCTGTTAATTGCAATTTGTTTAACCTTTTTTCTTAAAATGACTGGACTAGAATTATTTAGTGTTCCGATTTTTTTTGTTTGTTAAATCTATGTTTTATTATTTGGCTTCGTTATTTCCAATATATTTTGTAATATGAAGATTAAAATATTTTGCCCTTTTCGATCGTCAGTTCATAGCCTATAAATAAACTTGTGGGAAAAAATCCCACCGAGGTTAGAGAGGTTTGGTTCAGTAACCATGTGTCTTTTTATTCGAATTTTGACAGAATTACCGTCATTTTAGAAGTATAAAACATAAGGGAGCAAATAAATAAATAAAAATGACATTGTTATTTGCCTACTTTCCCAACATTTGAGTCATTATTTTTAAAATGTACATTTTGTTTGCAACAAAAGTTTATTGGGCTGGATGAGACTCCCGGCCTGAGATTGTTTCCTAGACCGGCATTAAGTATGCTAATTCGTGTATATTTCTAAATATTTGTGTCTTAAGAGAGCAAAATGTAGGCTACAGTTCTGTGGATGTTTTGGCCAGCAGGGTTAACTAAAACTATTAAAAACTCCTATGCCTATCGACGTAAACCTGAATAAAGGTTGTTTACTTTTATTTAAAAAATTGGGTTTTTTTCAACCGACAAGATAAGGCTGTGCTGTTTTAAATTAAAATCGTCTGTGACCCATTAAAAATACACAGCATTTTCCCCCCCAGGGGTTTCGTTTAAGCCTGCATGCACAAATAGCTGCATAAAGAACAGAATCATAATCGTATAGGCTAGATGCACCTGTAGTACTACTTCTGTAGAAAAAAAGGCTACACGAAATTTCTTTCGGTTCATGGTCAAAATGATCGCTTTTGAGAAGCAAGTTCACGGAAAGGAAAGCTGTTTGTTTTCTTCATTATAGGCTACAATGTTTTGTTTTTATTGTGAGTGTAGGTAGCTATAGACTACCTACACACACACACACACACACACACACACACACACACACACACACACACACACACACACACACACACACACACACACACACACACACACACACACACACACACACACACACACACACAACAAAAAAAAATAACATTCACAAATTCGAATGATCCTTTGCTATAATGATCCGTGCTGAATTGGTCTGGGCTGCGTTTCCCAAAAGCATCGTAAGCCTAAGTTGATCGTAAAAACGATCGTACGACTGATCTTAATATTATGGTCTGTTTCCCAAAAGCATCGTAACTTAAGTAGCACTTGAAAATCTTCGTAGAACTACGAGTGCTCTGGAGTAATCGTACATCCCCAAGTGCATCGTAAGAAGACAGATCTATGAGGTCACCTGCAGGACAACCGGCAGATTACACTTTTATCTAGATTTAACAGATTACAGTGCAACGTGAGTATAATATAAGCTTTTGATTGTACTTTATTGTACACTTTATTATTGTAGGCCTACCCGTGTTTTGTTAAAATTAATTTATAAATGAAATTATTAAAAAGGGAAGAAAAAATAGAAATACACGTCTAAATTAAATGAATGAAAAAAAAAATCATAAACGAAGTAATGTGGGAATCATGTTTTAAAAACTGGGCAAAATAGGGATGAATTTAAAAAAAAAATTGTCAATGACTTGCTGACGTGCACGAAAACCAGCCATGTATTTTGCGGACCTCCTTCCCTGATCTTTGAACGCCGCTGGTTGCAGTTAGTTTGCAATGTCCTCCCTGATGTTTTTTTTTTTTTTCTTATTTGTATGGTGTCCTTTAAATCTGTTAAAAATAAAGTCTTTGTTTCGCTCTATCTAAAATGACATTAATTTGACCTTTTTTTAAAGGTATCTTCTCTTGTTTTTTTTTTTGTTTTTTTTGTTTTTTCAGTCATTTCGTCAGTGCCTCCGCCTGTATAGATGCTTTAGACTTGTCTTGTTTTCTAATCCACAACAAATGACGATTTTTAGGTTAAACGTTCAGAATATGGTTCCATTTCAGCACTTCGCGAATGGACAGCGATGCTTAAGTAGCACGTAGAGCGCGTTCTCGCGCGTTCATGTTAAGTGCACTTTTGGGAAACACACGTGGAATTGCCGCGAGCGTTCGTAACCTTGCACGTAGAGAGCGCTCTTAAGAGCTAAGATACATCGTTATCGGGAAACCCGGCCCTGGTCTGACTCAGTTCATCATTGATTGGGAGAGACCAGTTCAAACTTAGTGGCTGTGGAAATCAGTGGGCGTGGCTCATTATAATACAAGCAAAACGCCGTAAAATAACGCGCGCTCTGTGCAACCAAAACGGCGTTTTTTACGGCGTCATATGGCGAGATGAGTGGCGTAAAAAGCGGCGCTTTCCACGTACACTAAAACGCCGTCAAATTGATCATTGTAATTACAACGCCGTATTTTACGGCGTCCAATACGGTTTAAAACGCCGTATTTGACGGAGTTTGACTTTAAACGAGATTAATCTATGGCGTAATTCTGAGCCTCTTGGCTTGCCATACACACCACATATACCACCACATGCGTTCTTTTTACTAGCCCAGTGATAAAAAAAAAGAAGTTTCTTACCTTAGTCAACCAGTTGCAAGATGAACAATGTGGAAGAAGACGAACATTCACGGTCTGTAGGCAGCTTATTCTCTTCCTGAGCTGCATTGCATTTAAAAAAGGCGCACTCTGACAGGAAGTGCTTTTCAATTAAAATTTGCCTGATTACATTAATTTGAATTCACTCAATATTCTCTCCATTTGGTATTAAATAAATAAAATGCTTAAGTTTTATTTAACTACAATGTGTGGTTTTTATTCCAAACATTTTTATTTGAAATTTAATTAAATATTTGCCTCAAAATCAAAAACACAATTAAATTGAAAATATTTGAACCAAAAACATTAATTCAAATCTACATGACCACAGAATCATTTTTTACAGATTGCAATCTTGACATGAATTCTGACTGCATGCAGATAGATTAGAGAGATCGCGAGGAGTGTGGTGCTTAAACTTGCGACTTGAAGTTACTGAAAACTTCGCGTGTGTAGATTTGTCATACGTTTGTGCATTTTATTTATTTTTTTGGAATTGAGAATATATTGTCGAGTCTGATTTATATCTCATATCATGTAGTTGTGGGTGCTGGAAGTTATAATATGTTTTTCACACTACTGTTTTATTTTTTTCATGCCAGAAAGCAAGCCTGCTATGCCAGCCCATCTAAACTCTGTGTAAACTGGCCAAACATACCCATAATTCTTTGCGTTCTGATGACGTTGCCGCCCAGTTGGTCACATGTCTTAGCAATCTCTATTAGAATCCAGAGGAAGGTTATGCAGCGACTGTCTTCTTCAACCAGGCACTGCACAATATTTTGTATTGCTCAGTAGCTCGATCCGGTTTGTCATCACGAGGTAGGCTTGTTATTTAGCTATGTATGAGTGTAAAATGCGCGAATCTGTGGGCGGGGCTAAACCGGCCATGTTGAAGCAGGCGTTGATCTTCTTCTGGGGGGGTGGTGTTTTATCCTCTTTGTAAAGACTTTAGGCGGGTCTAATCCATGGGGAATTTGCATATCATAATTAATAATTGGTAATTAATAATTATTCATACATGTTTGGATTAGATCAGTCTTACATGTTAATAAATCTCCCTCTAAAGGAGAATGTCATTTTACCTGGATGTATACATGCAATCTTTTCATTTTAACAAGTTGATTGCAGTCAATTACACAGATCGCGTCTTACAAATCAGGCAAAATTAATTTAGCTCAATTGTCAGAAGAATATTGAGGGGTTTTCCCCAATATCATCTTACTTTATAGGATTGCAGGAAACGCAATTCTCTGGCCAGAAGAATTGGGCTTCCTGCCCCATAATAAGTACTCTTTAAATTATTAATTATTGAAATAATTAATTAATTCGTAAAGCTTGTAGCATAAAAGATCTTCTTGGCACTTAAGAGCCTCGAAATTGAGCAAAGAGGAAGTCCATCAGTCAAGTGAATATAATGATTTAATAAAGGCATGTCTACTTATATATATTTACTACGTTACAGGAATACATATTTACAAACATCAACACGAACGAAACATAATATGACATCAATGAATGATAAATGCGTAAAGTTTGGGCAATGGATAACTTGCACGCGAAAGCGTGTAAGAGAGGGAGAGAGAGAGAGGGGGTGAGAGTTTAGAGAGTTGCATGGTTGCAGTGAGATTAGGAAGAGAGATGATCTTTCTAAATAAGTTAGCAAATTCACATAGACAAACGGAACTTTGAGAGACAACAAGACTTCAACAAATCTTAAAAACGTGATCAAACACGGATACTTGCAGAGGTTTGGTCTGTGCATGGCTTGTGAAGAAGCGTGTGTGTGTGTCTCGCAGCCCGGTGCGTCACGTGCGCGCGCTTCTGCTTCAGAGAGAGCGCGCGTTCGTTTGGATCTTTTCTTAGCTGGCTTTGCTGAAGAGATATGTCACGCGGTGTTCTTTTCACTTCGTAGAAGTAAACAGCGTCGAATATGAAAACAAAACTAACTTTAAAGAAAAGAAATAAAGAACGGCGATGAGCTCGCCGGAGGCGCGACGTTACATGATGATGACTCGGATCAGGAAGAGAGCGAGGAGGAGCTCCGCGCCTCTTTAAAAACATTTCGGTTCACGCCTTCTTTTGGAAGACTGCGCCAATCAGCTGGGAGGGAAGTTCCCGCGGAAGATTTCTCTTTGTCTTGTCAGATCGACTTTGCATGTTTTATGACGGTGACGTAAAATGCGTTCAATTTTACTCCAGAGATGATAAAACATCGTAACACACATCCTATGGTTTGTACACATACAGATATGGTTTGGTCAGATCAAGAGGATTCCAAAGATATGAAGAACAACATAAGTTGGATAATACTGTAAAGTTATACATAAAAAGGCATACTTTCCCAGCATTTGTAGTTATTTTAGGACTACGGTACGGTCGCAGATAACCATGGACTCTGGGTAACAGACACACATATAAGCATATCAAAATATATCTCAATAAAGTCTTTATATGATGACGTTAGAGGTTTGTGTATGTGTGTGCGTGTCCATGAGATGAACATGTATCACAAAGTTATGCATAGGATATATATATATATATATACATATATATATTAGAGTTAAAAAGGTTTCATTTTTCCTTCTCCAGGAATCAAGGGAATACGCAGTTACATGTAAAAATACATAATGGTAAACTCAGTTATTTCAATGTAACATGAACAAACAAACACATAAACCACATTGAATATTTCTGTTTAAACTGTCTTTTAAAAAGAGAAGTTTCTTTTCTCTGTAGCATTCACTTCCTGTGGCCCATTCCACATTCCTGGGGGGGATGTGTTTTTGGTGGAATGTGTGTGTGTGTGTGTGTGTGTTAATTTTGAGTCCTGGGTGGAGGACTCTGTTTGGAAGCTTCCCGGCCTTTGAAGGCTCTTAGGATTTTAGTTATCCAGAAAATACTTAATTATTCAGATTCACCCTAAATACGCTACATATTTTCCCCCTTTTCGTCGGATGATGTCCCCGTGTGTTGGACATCATGTGACGACAAATCATCACCATTGGCGGATGGCAGGTGAATCATGATGATTGGGTAGGAGGTGCTGTTAGGCTGAGGCTGAGGGCTCAGCTTGATAAAGTTCGACGCAGCCTCCAGCGTGGTACCCTCTTCCTGAGGGTCCCGTGGGCTTGGCTGTAGATGTTCGCATCTCGTTGAGCCTCCTGTGCAGGATGACTGTCGAGTGTCAGGGTGTGGTTGATAGATGTACCCTGTGTAGGATCGGCTGCAGTCCAGGATTGGACAGCAGGTGAAGCAGTTAAGGCGGGCCGTTGAGACAAAGCTCGGAGGGCTGTGTTGATAGAAGCACTGTCAATTAGCTGGGATCCCCCTTTTGCAAACCACAATTCCTTTTTTGGAGTTAGGGTGAGAGTGTGGTTCTTGAAGAAGGATGGGGCTTTTGGTACTTGGATGCGCTGCTCTGGCTGAGCAAGGTGACAGATCACTTACAATCTCTGCTTGGGTCTCGGTGACTGGAGTGCGAGGCTTGGCTTTAGCAGGGCAGCTTGTGCCACTGATCTGCAGCCCGCAGGTTCCGTCAGGGTTGTCTCTGAGGAAAGATTTGTTAGGGCAGGGATAGTAAATGTCTTTTTGGTCAAAGTGCACATGTGTGGATTCGGAGCTGGGGACAGCTTGGTGTCGCTGTCATGCAAGGCAATCACGTACGGCATGCGGATCTTGATGTGAGTGCTGCCTTTCAAAATCTGACATGGACAATGTTCTTGAGCCGGTGGATTCGGCTTGACTATGACGGGTAAGTTCAGGGGAACGTCCCATTTTCCCTGCTTGTGGTGATGCAGAGTGGGATGGCACTACCCATGAGAGTAGGCAAGGTGTATTTTTAAAGAGTCAGTTGGCGTGGTGATGGCGGACGCCAGCACGGTTTGCATGAGGCCTAAGGGTATCCGGTGCGGTGGGATTCTACCCATGGCGAGGCTGTCGATGGAGGAGTTCGCCCCCCCCCCTAGCAGGTTTGTCATCAGGGCTGTTACCAGCTGAGTTCGAGCAAAGTCATTCTCAGTTCCCTTTAGTGACTTGTCGATGGTCTGCGGGGATGCACTCTGTTGTGAGTGGCTCTGTTCTCTGTGGAATCTCAGTCTGAATTTTGGCTGCATGCCGTCCGACGTTGGCGAGGTTTACTGCATTCATGCCGGACATAAAAGTGCTAAACAGAGTTCTGACGGCAGTGCGGCGGCGGTTGTGGCCACCTGGCTCCGCTAGCGTGACAGTCATTTTCTCAAGTTGGTCGAGCATGTGTTCGACATCGGCCTCAGTGTGCGTGAGGGCCTCCTCTGTCCGTTGGCACCTACCCAGCTGTATTGTGTCGTTACGCCGGGGTAGTGCGTTCTGTAGGCGTTGTGAGGATCAGGTGGCACCGGCACTTTCTGAGTGCGGGTCCGGCAGAAAAGGAGTCTTGGTTGTTCCCTTAGGATGGTGCTTGGTGCCGGACCTGGTGAGATGTCCGATTGCGGCTGTCCTCTGGTTGGCTGGAAGCACAGCAGCATCCTGGTAAAAGTGACAGGGAGAGAGAAAGAGAGAAAGGGAGGAAAAATTTCAGCGAACATCGTCCTTGGTTGGCTAGGACAGTCTTTTCGCTTTGAGGGCGCCAGTATGCCACTTGCTTCGGTGTCTTGCAAGTGTCTCTGGTGCTGCGGGTTGCAGCACATGGTGCGTCATGGGCATAGGGCATACATTGTGGCATTACCCCCCTTTTGCACTGTGGCAGAACAAGCTGTGGCGCGGTGATGGCATCAGGTGCAGAACGCTGAATGTTGTCCAGTGCACGTGGCATGTGCTTGTTGCCTTAGGTTGTCTGGGGCACCGGCTGTCGGTGGGTGCAGACGGCGTTCGTGGGTGGTAGGAGGGGTATGAGAGGTGGTTTCTCATAGTGTCCGTTGTTTTGTCGTCAGTCTTTGGTAAGCTGGAAGGTAAAGGTCAGGTGAAGCAGGGCTCTGTGACATTTTTGTCTTGTGGTGAGAGCCTAATGCATGACCCTAAAAGTTCAGAACCATGGTTTAATTGGTTCGCTAGGTATGTAGCATAAAGCTAGGTGTTTCACATGTAGCTAGCTAGTGAAGTGTGTCTCGTATCTTATCTTAGCTGTGGATGTTAGGAGGCTAAGAGGTATGTGGTTCCGAGATTATTCCATGGAAAGGGCATAGCCGAGATTAAATAAATGCCTTAAGATGGTTCTTATGACTAAATTATTTCTCTGGACTTAACTAGTGGTTCACTACGGCTTGACGAAGTGAATGATGGGGGAAAAAGGACAGCTTTCCTATTCAAATTATGCTTATTATCAATCCTCTGGACTATAGTTGTGCCCTAGTAACTTGTTGAAGTTACTTGTGTTTGCAGGGTCACAAAAATGAGTACACTTGTTGAAAATAAAACAAAATCACAAATAAAGGTGTCTCTGTTTCCTTTCTGGGCCCTATGGGGAATGGAACCACATTTGAACAAGAGAGGAAATAAAATAAATTTTAAATCATATAGATGACCGAAAAGTAAAGGGAATAGCCGAGTGCTATTAATATCAAGGTCAAAGAATAAAATAAATAAAAATTAAAAGAGCCAAAAGCAAAATTAAAATTAAAAGCAGAAACAAAGTGATCAAAACAACGGGAATGATCTGAAGGCGAGAATAATCAGTGGCATTAGTGACTAAACTTTGGATTTGCCTGGGCCAACACTTTATAGTGGGTTATAACGGTTGCTTGTTCGAGGCCACATCGTGTGCGTCCCGTCAAAGGATTAGTCACCTGCCGATGAAGATTCCTATTGCTATATGAATTCTTCTCTAGCTACACAGTTTACATGTAGTTAACTTAAGTTAATTAACAGGGTATCTTCAAAGTTAGCAAGACGGTTAGCAAGGGCTATGCCTCAACTAGTGAAGGTGAACTTTAGCTAAGAAGAATTGCAAACACGGAATGTGAATAATTAGGAACCCTAACTGGTGTTAAGGAAAGTATTTTAGAATACTGTGCACTGTGTAAACACAAGCGGTGATTAAGGGTTCAAGTAAATTATGCTAACTGCTAATTGTAGAAGTTATTATTTAGCTTAGCCTAAGCTGGATGGATGTTAGGTTAGCGTAGCGTAAGCTGGAAGGATGCTAGGTTAGCTTAGCGTAGCGTAAGCTAGCTGGATGCCATGTTAGTTTAGCTTAGCGTGAGCTGGAAGGATGCTAGGTTAGCTTAGTGTAGCGTAAGCTAGCTGGATGCTATGTTAGTTTAGCTTAGCGTGAGCTGGAAGGATGCTAGGTTAGCGTAGCCACCTAGGCGGGTTTGTTTACAAAGTGACATCACAAGTTAGCACTTCCTGTGACAAGTCGTTGTCATGGAAACTAGAGCATGTCAGACAATTCAAACAGTCCCTAAAGGCTGTCTGTACATTTTACATGAATTATGCATGTTTAAACGGGTTAACCGGGGTGCAACTTTATTTTAAGTGTTTCTAGGACTCGGTGTTACATGAAGTAAAAATGCAGATGTGTTTTTGGCATTAGCTAATTTTACTCATGGAACTCTTCTCTTTATTTTAAGCAACTTATTCTATTTGTTTACAGAGTAAGGAAATAGATTTGCTGGGAGTCAAAGCTTGTCTAAGCATATATAGTTACGTCCCTCTTGTGCACTACTGCTGACTTTTCAGCGATTACAACAGTTTTGATCACTAGGTAGCTCTCTGTTTGCAGATGCAGCTAAAGTTTAGGTGAATTACATCAATCAAACAATAATTTGTAAGGCCTTTACATTTGTAGAAAGGGGAGCGTCGCCCAGGTCTACCTAGATATAACTTTGTCCTGAGCTTTCTTTGTTAAGACACAGGTTTAGTCATACTGCAATTTGGATTTCTTTTAAGCAAAGCAGAATAAACATCGGTACAGTTTACAGGCTGCTGAGATGAGGTTTCTTCATCAAACAGACTTACGCTTTACTGCTTAACATGCTAATTTTAGTTGGAAATCTAAGGCTATTTTACTTAAAGTAGAGATGTCAATTTCAGCAATCGTTTATCTGCATTTAGACAAGCCAGTGATCAAAAATGCATACTGCACATTGTGTTTTAGTTGGATCGTAACGATTAAATGCACGCCCATAGGTTAACTGTAGTTTAAAGCTCAGGTGGTTTCACTCAACTCTGACGTCGCAGTGACGTATGCCCTATTTGGAGCTAGCGTTTCCTGTAACCCTTCATTGTCATAGAAACTAATGTTTAGCAGTGTCATTTCAACCAGCATGTTGCAAATGCTTGGTTCGAAAGAGTCGTGCATAGTCTGTTGGCAGGTGAGGCTTACACGTCCATTCAAGATTTTCTTTAAGTCAGTAAAATTCTAATTTTACGAATGCAGAGTCTTGCAACTCTTTGGGCAGACATTTTCATCTACTTTTAAAAGTTCTATGTTTTATGCTGATCAGGGACCCTTTTAGCAGAGTCTTGCACTGTGTTCGTGCAGTGTCTTCTGGTTTTGCAGTTCAAAGTCAGTGGGGTTTTAGGAATTCTTTCTGAGGAGGCCTTCTGTGTTAGAGGCCTTCTGCATTAGGTCACGCATCGTTGAGTGGGCATTGCGTGGTCTTTGGCGAGCTGGAAGGTGCAGGGTAGCGAACTGGAACTTTGACTTGGTGCTGAGGCTGTGTACCCCTAGATGGCTGCTGGAGTTCTTGGGAACTCTGACCTTGGAGTCTGGCTCTGGTGACCAGTGTGACTGGAGGGCCCAGACGGTCAGGTGTTTGAAGTCTAATGAAGCTTAGAGCGTTCTAGCAGGTCTTTGCCAATCAGAAAGGGGTGCGTGCTCATTTGTGAGATGTACACTGGGTGGGTAGGCCTCAAAAGGACCAATTGTCAGGTAAATGGGAGCTCTCTGTTCTAGCCGGTTGTACGTTCTGGTTGTACGACTGCACGTTCAGCTCACACATGTGGGGTATAAGAGTTCGATCTTCGCTCTTAGCTATAGCACTGAGTCTTTCAAAGAGTTGAGCTGACATTAAAGTGAGGTCTGAGCCGGTGACTTTCCCGTGTTTCAAGGCTCACCTCATTGTCTAGAGTGATGGGTAGGTAGAGTTTCCGGGCCCACCCCCTTTTGATCAGTTCTTTTGGGGTTTCGGTCCCAGCTGTGGGAAACTGTGCGGTCTCACTCAGGCTGTGCAGCTGTCAGCTGTGGTGGCTGTGTGCTGCTGTCACTTTGTGATGTGACAGTTTGCTCTGTGTCTGTGGCTGACGAGCAGTGTTCTGTGTACCTGTAGGTCTTACGCTCAGGTATAGGATGTAAAACTTGTACCTCTTGAATTTTTGGAAAGTCTTTTGTGAAGAAGCTTTTCAGCGACTTCAGGGTCTCGGCTGTCTCAGACGTGGCGGCATTGTGTTTGTCTGATGCGTGCTCAGACTTGGGCTTACCAGTGGCCTGGAACGGACTCGACTCTCTGTGAACAGGGCTATGGTGTTATGGGGCGCCCTCTGGAGGCATCTCTGAGTAGTGTTCAGAGACAGTAGATCGTGGGGTTTTTCAAAGTCTTTTCGGATTCTGGATCAGAGAATTCTTTAATGAAGGCCTGCCGCAGCGGCTGGTAGTCTATAAGAGTGTTTCAACTCTGTGGAACAATGTCAAGTTCGGCTTTGAGATCGTGTCTCTGTTGAGTAAGTTCATGGATTTCAGCTCGGCCCGTGTGTAAGTGGTTTCAAGAGCCGTGGCTTTAGTGTCTCTTTCTTTGGGTTCAGTCTCTGCTGAACGAGCTTGTGGCTGGTAGCACGGGCCTCTTGCAAGTTTTTTCCTTTTCAGGCCGTGGCTTTCGAGTCTCTTTAAGTTCGGCCTCTGCTCTTTGCAAAGGGGCTTCACTTTTGTCGGAGTTTCTCGTTGGGTTCCTCTCTGGCTTTTTTCTCTGACTGTTCTCTGCGGTCTGTGTGTAGAAGATCAGACAGGGCGGGTTGAAGTCTTTTCACTTCCTTCTGTAGCTCGGGGTCGTTGTCATCCTCGGCTTGCATCCTTAGCGTTGCAACTTCATGGAGACGTGCTGGTGCGATGAGCTGGCAAGCGAGGTTTTGGACGTGTCTGGCCGGTCTTTGTCGTGGGAGCTTTGGCTTGGTTTGTGCGCCATCAGCTTGTCCACGTCGCTCTTGGCTTTGAAGCTCTGAGTCACTGGCGACCTTGGGCAGGAATGGAGGTGTCATGAATCTCAGCCATGTGTCCAGGTTGTCCGAGCGGTTGTGGGACTGTAGGACCGGAACATACTGGTTTCGACTGTGGGCGAGAGGAACACAACACACACAGAGAGACCAAGCAAGTTGTTCTACGTTTAACGAGCTATAATACGGGCTATGCCGCGTATGCAAATTGTGGTTAACTGATGCAGACAGTTAAATCATTCTGTGGGACAATTTGGTTAGGTCATCATGGGCCTGAATAAAATTTTAACAGGGCGGTAGCTTAGGGGTCACCTGTTGATGCTAGCGGCTTGTTGTCTAATTATTATTCAGCGTTCCTTGTTGTCTCAGATAGGTTCTGTCTTCTAGGTGAACTGAAAAGAACAGAGCACGACAGAAAAGAGCAGTGGCAAGATAGCAGAGTTTGAAGTAACATGCAACCATCCAAGATGGGAAGGTCTGTAATGAAATGGCGTTAAGAGTACACAGGAAGTGTTACAGGGGAAGAGGAGGCCTAAGCCTGCGGTTTGTGGCTCGGAGAGGAGGAGGGAGCCAAACACTTCAATAACCGGGGGAATCTCTAGATTCTGTAGCAAATATTAAGTGGATGGGTTTAATACCTTTGTTTAGTTTGCCTGGGGTGGAATGAGGTCATGTGGGTTGGAGTCAGCATCGTGGTTGGTCTTTCTGTCGTCCCCAAACGCTTGACAGCAGTGTCCCGGGCCTTTCGTGTATCTGTACCGATGTGCTCCCTCTCACGCAACCTGACTTTGAATCACAACCGGCAGTGCCAAATTGGTGATGTCGTGTTGCGGGCCGCACTAACGGAGAGATACAGGAAAGTCCGAGACTCGCGCTCAGTCAGTGCTGGTGACGCAGGTCAGATGAACCAGCGTGCTGGACTCCAAGCAGGGATGACTGTCAAATCACCGCAGCTCTTTAGTGGTTTCTACATGTAAATACAGAACAGTGTGAAGCTTAACAGTGAATGAAAGCTTTCTTGTTTAAACTGAATTGAGTAATTATGTATGTAGAAAATAGAAGCAAAGGTTTTCCTAAATAATGGTAAAAAGGAAATTATAAAAATGATGTTAATTATCAAAATAACTTAACCCAAAAAAAAAAAAAAAAAAAAAAAAATCCTAAAAAAATATTTTTTTTTTATTAAATTCCTGTTATTATTATTACTTTTACTATTAATAAAAATTAATAATTAAAAGTAATAAAGTAGGATGGACCCCGGGAGAAGACAGGCAGTAGTGGCGCGTTTGGGCCACAAAGGGGTTTGGGTCACTTACTCCTAGTGGTCAACCTGGCTGACCGAGAACTTGATTTGAATTGCATTCAAACTGGTTTAAATACACTTCAAATCGAGCGTATGCATAGATGTTAAGTAACTTCTAGAATTGTGGTCATAACATATCAAATCAAAATTATTAAAAATAATTTGAGACCGGAAATATAGAAGTAAAGCCATAAAGCTCTTCCCCACAGGGAAGGAGACTTAATTCACATTAATCTTGAATTTTTTTTGTTTCAAATCAAATTTGAATAAGTGTAGGAAATTTAAGGTTGGCATTATGTATGATGAGGATAATATCCAACATAAAATCAACTGAGAGAACGCCACTTCAAAGCAGAAAGAGTAGAAATAAGAGATGAGCTGACTTAGCAGGGGAGGGCCACAAGGGGGCCGCACTAAGTGTTCATCAGGGACTGTTAATACTTACTTTTGAAAATATTTTTTTTTTCAAATGTGGTTTGAACTAAATTCAAAATAAGTGTACACAGTCAGAAGTGAAAAATCATGTTAGTAACACTGGAACTTGCACATGCATTGAAAGTTAAACACAATTTCAGGAATTCACTGGAAAAATCTGAAATTGTGATGAGAGAAAATGTTTAGGAAAGGATGACCTTGTTACTAGTGTCCACATGATGGCGACATTTCGCTCATGCAGGATGAAGTCAGGGGGCGGTGCGTATTCGAGAAACTGTCAAGCACTTAGGCCTAAGGGTTGCCCTCTAGTGTTTGTCAGCGGAACAACAACCGGCCTGCTTCCATGTGTGATTCAAATTTGAGCGTGCAGACGCTTTGCTTTCTGTAGCGATCACACTTATCAAACTAAATCTCAGTGGATTTTTTATGCTATGTTTTAACAAACACGACTTGCAGAAATTTTTTCTGCGCTATGTAGGAGAAAACAGGAATTATACGTCTGTCGGTTGGATCCAAATACATTTATCAAATAGCATTTAATGATTAAAATGTTTTGGAGGTTTTGGTGCTATATTTCACTAAACAGCGTGGCAAGATTTTTTTACACACACACATAGGGTTCACAGGAATTAGGCATCTGTTTTTCGCTTCCCACAAATAATTAGCACTATGATTCATACGTGTTCGCTTATAAATTTCAAACCTCTGCGGGTTTTTCCTTTTTCGACACGTGTGCACGGAAGGATTTCTTCGCTTCCCTACATTAATATAGATAACAGGAATTATACGTCTGTCATTCGAATCCAAATAACATTTATCAAATAGCATTTAATGATTAAAATGTTTTAAGGTTTTGGATTTTTCTGTGCTATATTCTAACAAACACGTCTGGCAGGGGTTCTGCGCTGCGCATAAATAAAACAGGAATTATTCGTCTGTTTTTTCGACTCCCATAACATATTATCAAATAGCACTTATGATTAGATATGCTTTAGGTTTTACAATTGAGTAGCTACGTCAATTTTTAACCAGGAGTTTACCGTTAATCTAACGATTTAATATAAGGCCTTTTTAAGAATAGTGAAAGAGCATCGTTTCACTAAATCTTGTCTTCACCCTGACAGAAGAACATCGTTCGGACAGGGGAGTTTAATATTAAAAATGTCGTCGTTCAAAAGAGGTTTCTTCGTCTTTTATAGGACAAATTTAATACTGTGAAACTATGAAAACTGCAGTTTTCTTCTTAGTTTCACTGGACTGAAATGGCTTTTTGCCTTTAATCAGTCACGGTGAGTTCGCAATGCGTTCGCTCAACCGAGGTGCACGTACAATATTAAATCACAATATAGACAGATTGAACTGATCTCTTTTGCTCAAAAACAAGTTTAAAGTGTGCCCGCATCCTCCACCATAAAATATGTAAAGACTTTAGGCGGGTCTAATCCATGGGGAATTTGCATATCATAATTAATAATTGGTAATTAATAATTATTCATACATGTTTGGATTAGATCAGTCTTACATGTTAATAAATCTCCCTCTAAAGGAGAATGTCATTTTACCTGGATGTATACATGCAATCTTTTCATTTTAACAAGTTGATTGCAGTCAATTACACAGATCGCGTCTTACAAATCAGGCAAAATTAATTTAGCTCAATTGTCAGAAGAATATTGAGGGGTTTTCCCCAATATCATCTTACTTTATAGGATTGCAGGAAACGCAATTCTCTGGCCAGAAGAATTGGGCTTCCTGCCCCATAATAAGTACTCTTTAAATTATTAATTATTGAAATAATTAATTAATTCGTAAAGCTTGTAGCATAAAAGATCTTCTTGGCACTTAAGAGCCTCGAAATTGAGCAAAGAGGAAGTCCATCAGTCAAGTGAATATAATGATTTAATAAAGGCATGTCTACTTATATATATTTACTACGTTACAGGAATACATATTTACAAACATCAACACGAACGAAACATAATATGACATCAATGAATGATAAATGCGTAAAGTTTGGGCAATGGATAACTTACACGCGAAAGCGTGTAAGAGAGGGAGAGAGAGAGAGGGGGTGAGAGTTTAGAGAGTTGCATGGTTGCAGTGAGATTAGGAAGAGAGATGATCTTTCTAAATAAGTTAGCAAATTCACATAGACAAACGGAACTTTGAGAGACAACAAGACTTCAACAAATCTTAAAAACGTGATCAAACACGGATACTTGCAGAGGTTTGGTCTGTGCATGGCTTGTGAAGAAGCGTGTGTGTGTGTCTCGCAGCCCGGTGCGTCACGTGCGCGCGCTTCTGCTTCAGAGAGAGCGCGCGTTCGTTTGGATCTTTTCTTAGCTGGCTTTGCTGAAGAGATATGTCACGCGGTGTTCTTTTCACTTCGTAGAAGTAAACAGCGTCGAATATGAAAACAAAACTAACTTTAAAGAAAAGAAATAAAGAACGGCGATGAGCTCGCCGGAGGCGCGACGTTACATGATGATGACTCGGATCAGGAAGAGAGCGAGGAGGAGCTCCGCGCCTCTTTAAAAACATTTCGGTTCACGCCTTCTTTTGGAAGACTGCGCCAATCAGCTGGGAGGGAAGTTCCCGCGGAAGATTTCTCTTTGTCTTGTCAGATCGACTTTGCATGTTTTATGACGGTGACGTAAAATGCGTTCAATTTTACTCCAGAGATGATAAAACATCGTAACACACATCCTATGGTTTGTACACATACAGATATGGTTTGGTCAGATCAAGAGGATTCCAAAGATATGAAGAACAACATAAGTTGGATAATACTGTAAAGTTATACATAAAAAGGCATACTTTCCCAGCATTTGTAGTTATTTTAGGACTACGGTACGGTCGCAGATAACCATGGACTCTGGGTAACAGACACACATATAAGCATATCAAAATATATCTCAATAAAGTCTTTATATGATGACGTTAGAGGTTTGTGTATGTGTGTGCGTGTCCATGAGATGAACATGTATCACAAAGTTATGCATAGGATATATATATATATATATATATATATACATATATATATTAGAGTTAAAAAGGTTTCATTTTTCCTTCTCCAGGAATCAAGGGAATACGCAGTTACATGTAAAAATACATAATGGTAAACTCAGTTATTTCAATGTAACATGAACAAACAAACACATAAACCACATTGAATATTTCTGTTTAAACTGTCTTTTAAAAAGAGAAGTTTCTTTTCTCTGTAGCATTCACTTCCTGTGGCCCATTCCACATTCCTGGGGGGGATGTGTTTTTGGTGGAATGTGTGTGTGTGTGTGTGTGTGTTAATTTTGAGTCCTGGGTGGAGGACTCTGTTTGGAAGCTTCCCGGCCTTTGAAGGCTCTTAGGATTTTAGTTATCCAGAAAATACTTAATTATTCAGATTCACCCTAAATACGCTACATCTTTGACGTCAAAGTTCCCCACTTTGAAAAACGAGTCGTTTGCTGAGGCTGGTGTCAATAAAAGCATTTATTGGACTAACAAGGACGTTTTCAGTTCTGAAACTTACAGGATATTCTTATAATATGATGACCTCTCAGATGTCAAAAGCTCAAGGAAAATTTGATTTCTCAGTTCATCACCCCTTTAAACAGAATCACATAGAAACTAAGAAATAAAGCATACATTTGAGGAGCCACGTAAATAATATCTTAATTTGCTTGTTACAAACACCGTCACACCGTCGTGTAACACAAATAAATGACAAAGAAAGGAAAAATATATATACCTCATTGGCCGCATAAACCCGAGAGGGTAAACTTAGAAGGGTATTCATCTTCACACTTCACCAACAAACTTTGTTATAACTTTACAATCTTACGTGGCTTTCAGAAAGCAGGCTCGCAAGCAGCACTCTTCTAGATCTTAGCGAGTGCACCCATACAGCATCCCTATAGCAACAAATTATAATTTCCGCACGGAACAAAAAATAAGTTCCACCATTTGCTCACAGTTTTTTCACAAAAGAAATAAACATGCAATTATTATTTATTGGCCATGAAAACATTATTTCAATCATATGATTTTTAACCTTGTGTATATTTATATTTTAATTGTGAACCATATTTAACAGAAATGTATGAATTGCCTTTGATTGCAGCTACATTTCATATACAAATATATTTATGCTTAACAGTAGATTTGGACCCTCACTGTTGTTTCTTTCTTTTTCCTTTTCTCTTTGTTTTGTCATTTATATTGTATTGTGAAGCATGCGATATGTTTTTCTGATGTATGGAAGTTATTCTTGTACATGCTATTTGTTGATAATAAAGCACAAAATAAAAACGGGAAACGGACCCCCTTTTTATTCATCGATTATATCAAGTCAGAATATTCCAGATCTAACTTTGTGTTTCAAATGTATGTAGGCTATATCTTAAACATAAGTGATGTCTACAGCTTCCACTACATTTCAACTGTTAAATGTGCTAGATTGAAACGCCCTCAAAAATTAAACTGACATAATTTGACCTCTAGGGGAACAACATATTCCTAAAGGCTAAACGGTGCCTGTAGTCAAGATTCACAATTATCATTCTTCCTTTTAAAGATATTACAACTAATTTTAAAAGCAAATGATGCTTGATAAACGACAAATAATTATCCATGGTATGCCATCTTTATCTTCATCTTTAAATGAAAAATGGTTCAGAATCTTTCTGTCATTCATTCATACAGTGTTAAAGAGGTTTACAAATAAAGTAAAAAGAAAAATGGAGTTGCCTGCTTTATTTGATGATTTATTCATCTAAGTGTGTACCTACAAGCAGGATACATAGTGTACTAGAGCGCCATCTAGTGTTCTTGACCAAGAACTCAACTTCCCAAGATATATAGGCTCCATCCAATATGCTCAGTCAACATCTGGAAGAAATTTACTCATGTTACTTCAGCTGATCTTTAACTGTTTTTTTCATTTATTATTTTTTTATTAATGGTAAATATTTGGCACGCTGAGCTGCCATGGATATTTTTTTGTTTTAGTGTGTGTCATGTCAATATGTAAGAAATGTAATTGTTTACCACTGTATTTGTTTTGAAGTCATCATAATGGTGATTAGTGTCCATTAGCTTGGTATCTTGGACCTTGTATATTCATATTCAAATTTCTGATCTAGACAAGTCAGAAGAGTGACAACTGGAAACACTTGATAAAATTATGAAAAGCTACAATATGAAATAAGTAATTTATTTGATTTGAAACTATTCTTAGCATGAATATGAATATTTTAATTTAGTATTAATGTTACTTATTTCACATTCATAAATGCTTGTAGATTAAACATTCATAGAGAATCAACTGCTGAGATTCATCTTTAAAATATCAGACAAAACAAACGTCACCTAATGATGCACAGCACAACTCAACATTTGGGGGCGGGGCTTCAGAGAGAGGGCGTGTGTTTGGAGGCAGGGGGCGTGGCCTAATTCAGTCTGGAGCTAATAGTTAAGATTGTCAACACTTGTTCTCTACACATCTTCACTGCAGACACTCACAGCTCTTCAGACTGACTGACACTATTTCAGAACACTGAACTATTGAAGAAAATGTTTCACACATTTGCTTTTTGCTGTTTGTGCTGTTGCTGTCTGTTTGGTAAGTTAGATAAGTTTATAATTTTTTACAGTTGCATATTGTTTATGTGGAGCTCTAATGAACTTCAGTTCACATCACTGTTGAATTTACTTGTGTAACTCTTAACACTAAAATAAAAATGTACAATATAAGAAGAGGTTCAGATCTGTTCTCCACTGTTTCCATCTTTTTTCATTTCTATCTTTATACCTTCTCAATTTTTTAAAATAATTTCAAAACTCCTTCAAACTTCAACAACTTAAAGTTGAATGTGTGACTGAGAGAGTGTTTCTGTGTGTTCTTCAGGAGTGTTTGCTGGTACAGATACAGTGAAGTCAGTGATGGAGGGAGATTCAGTCTCTCTAAAACTCTGTTACTGAAATAAAGGATGATGATGATGATGAGATTGAGTGGAGGTTTGGAACTAACAGGAATCTATTAGCTAGAATCAATAGAGAGCTTGGTGAGATCTACATACCTAACGACACTGATGGGAGATTCAGAGACAGACTGAAGGCGGACGATCAAACTGGATCTCTGACCATCATAAACACCAGAATCACAGACTCAGGACTTTATGAAGTGACCATCAGAGGAAGCAAGACCACATTCACTGTTAAGGTCTATGGTGAGTAGAGAAATACAGTTCACTCTATAATCACAGAAGTAGCATTTTATTGTCATAATTCTTCTCAATACTACATACATTTTTCAATTATTTGTGATCTTTGAAATTTCTCTAAGGCACTGTAATTCCATTTTAAATATTAATCCATATAGGCTTCTAAAAACACTGAAAACTGACCATGAGAAAAGCCTCTAACTTTTATTAGTGTTAACTCTTTTACACCTGTCAAACTGTCATAGTATTTTAAAACCCATAAAGCTCACTCAGAAATGAATGTCATGCAAGCAATGGCCAGGAGCAAATATGATGAACTACTGAATCTCCACACAAAAGCTTTTTATTTTTACACACTGAAGATACATTTACAAATCAATGATATAAAAAAAGTTTTTCCTTCGCATTTTTCACGTATAGATGACACCATGTTCAGAGAACGATTAAAAACACTGTATTCTGCTACCAGGCCAGTAAATGTTTGTAAAGAAAAACTATTCCAGCCTATAGACTGAACACACAATACACATGCGCATGACGTCACCGTTTTCACTAATTCATGTTTTTGTAGTTTACACAGACACAAAAAAAACTGTCATTTTAGGCAGCTTTTATCAAGCTCATGTAAGTACAAATGTTCGTCTTTTAAATAAGTTTAGTTTTAGTTAGTTATTTGATGTTATAATCACGGGGGGGGGGGGGGGGGGGATGACGTCATGATTGACAGCTTCTCTGAGCAAAGTCACTGAGGCGCCAGAGGACTTTTTGGGGGATTTTCGACAACAGTCTGGGTTTAGAGAGAATGAATCTTCAAACAAACATTTTTCAGCGTCTTTGAGAAAATTAACGCTTTTTTTTGCACTATATAGAAATGCACTAGAAACCTTTAAAATAGCATAATGAGGCAATTTAATCAAATTTTCAGAATAACAGCACATTTAATTTCATGACATTTTTAAATTATTTTTACAGTATTGTATTCTACAGCTCAAACTACAGAAGGCCTCATTTTCAGATATGAAATATTAATGTAGTTTCATCTGTTGGTTAGAGAGTGTGTGAGAATGTGTTTCATCACTGGACGTTTGTGGTTAATGTGCTTTTGTGTTTGCATGTCTTGAGATGTGAATAGTGTGAGTGTGTGTTCCTGTGAATCACGTGTGGTTGAAATGACTTCCATAGTTTAATCTTATCTTTATGAGAAACAGTTTTACTGTGTATAATGTCTGACAAAAAACCTCTCTGTGATATATGTGAATAAATTAAATATTGATATACTGTACATCAGTTTACTATGTATGTGAAAAGAAAAGATTGATGTTCAGCTGCATATGTATCTCTCTATATTTCCATGATTTGCATATTAATGCTGTGACCGCAGATACGCAAGTTTCAGTAGAAGTTATTTCCAGCTCTAGAGAGAAGTTATTTCTAAGAAGTTTCCCCTATTCTTGTTTTAATTTTTTTTGAAAAATATATCATATGTTGGTCCGTCAATGACAAAAACAAGTGAATAATTTTAAGAATTTATGCACAAGTGATGGTTTAAGTAATAACATTTTCTATTAGCATAAGAGGAACAAGTTTTGCTGCAAAATAGTGTGTATCATGACAAATAATTACGCCATCATCATATCATGTGACCGATGCTCTATATTAACACTTCCTTCAGCAGACTGTGAAAAACATGATTATCTTACACTATTAAAAGCCTCCAAGAAACTTCACCACTTTTATATAGTCATTAATGGAAAGAGATGCTTAATTACGCCTGCAAAATGGTCTTTTTTAATGCTATGCTAACCAGCTAAACCGTTAGCCTCAGTTGATATGGACGGTTCTTTGAGCTCTGTCAGGGATTGATACAGTTGTTAAAAGTGAAGTCTGGAGAGGATGTTTGCACAATATTTGCTTTTAATAACATTTCAGATTTGATTAAACTTTCAAAATATGAGGAGTCTGTGATTGTATTGTATTTTCTGCTAAGACAATCAAACAATAAATCAAACAATAACAAAAACAAAATTGTTATCAAACAATAAAACTATAACTAATCTGGAGAGAATATCTCAAAGAATGAGCACTTATGACCCAAGCTTGCCCAAACTTCTCTTCTTATTTATCTACTTTAGTTATCTAATAAACCGGGCATTATGAACTGCAAGGATTGTTGGCTCTTTGATGAATGTATTTATTCCTCTTTTGTAATCCGCTTTGGATAAAAACATCTGCTAAAAAGCATAAATGTGATGTAAATATAGAGATGGTGAAACAAGCTTTGAGAACCAATGCGCTCTCTCTCTCTCTCTCTCTCTCTCTCTCTCTCTCTCTCTCTCTCTCTCTCTCTCCTCTCTCTCTCTCTCTCTCTCTCTCTCTCTCTCTCTCTCTCTCTCTCTCTCTCTCTCTCTCTCTCTCTCTCTCTCTCTCTCTCTCTCTCTCTCTCTCTCTCTCTCTCTCTCTCTCTCTTATAAAAGGTTTATTAGATTAATAATCTGGTGTATTGGGCCATCTAGTGGCCACAACTATAATACTTCATTTTATTCTTTAAAACCATCCATTTTACACAGTTTTCATCTTTTATTATTAATTTAGGCTATGTGATGTTGCTATTCTATTTCGTTTCATAATTGTATGCAGCAACTAAATGCTGCAAATACAAATATGTGTCATGGAATATATTTATTAAGGAATGAACTACATGATGCAACAAGATTCTTTGATATTTTGTTTTTCTTCAAGAAAATCAATATTTGCATCATTCTAAAAAATGCTGGGTTGTTTCAACCCATTTTTGGGTCAAATATGGACAAACACAGCCGTTGGGTTAAATGTTTAAATTGCATTTTAACCCAACATTTGGGTTTGTCCATATTTGACACAAAATTGGGTTAAAACAACCCAACATTTTTTTGAGTGTAGTATTGTAAATGTATCTCTCTCACATGTGTACTGCATTGTCTGGAGGATAGTGCTAATATTGTCCTGCACAATGTTAGGTTGCTGGTCTTAAAATAGCTGGTTTATCCAAATATTAAAAAAAATATTTAGAGTCACTTTCCAGAATCTTAACCTGCTCTATTGAGCTGTGCTGGAGCAATGGTCTTCATCTGACACTTATTATACTTATTATAATAACTCCTGTGATAAAGTGCTTGTGATGCTCATCTGTTTGTGTGGATAAAAACATCTGCTAAATGACTAAATGTAAATGTGGAAAGTTTCACACAGTAAACATGTGGTTTATTAAATAATCAGAAAGAGCTTTATTGCCAGGTGTGTCTGAACACATATTGATATAACAAGATAATATAACATTTAAGAATAACAAATATTAAATATTAGATAGGTTTAATCAAAATAAACATTTATACATAATTAACATATTTACAGTATTTTGAATAATAATAATATTTATATTAATAAATGGGACTAAATTTGATCTTAGTTGCAGATGTTTCAATGCTCAGACTTCGCCTGAACTTCACAAACCTAACAAGAGTTATTATGCCAAAGCCTTCCTTTTTATTAGTGTTTTCTAGAAAGCATTTCATTTGAGTTTAAATTGATTATTGTAAATGATTGATGGATTGATTATTGTAAATGCAAATAATATTTAGGTCACGATTTCCAGTGGTTTGTCACTAAATCTGCTGTAAATGCTTGAATGTGGGCATGTTCATCAACGTGTAGAGTTTAAGTAAAATAAACACACACACACACACACACACACACACACACACACACACACACACACACACACACACACACACACACACACACACACACACACACACACACACACACACACACACACACACACACACACACACACACACACACACACACACAAATTTAAAATAACAAAAAATTAAAATAAGAGGGCTTTCCTGCCACTTTAAATGATATAAAACTATGTTCATTTTACGATGTTATGCATGCAGTGACGTCTGTTTTATTGTTTGTCAACACACATTATTATATATCTGCATCCATCACTAATCTTCCTACTACTGGCTACTTGAACATTTATAATAATCCATAATGATGTTTGACCCAGCATCCCAATCAGTCCCGGCGCCATGGGGGGGCATTGGGGGGCCTGGCCCGCCCTGTGAGTCACTAGTGCCCGCCCTGAGCGAGTCTCTCCCTTCACCAACTCCACGTCAAGTCCCACAGTCCTTGCTTGTTTGCACAATATATTTTTTATCAATTGGCTACTGTTATCAAAAGTTATCATTTTGAATATAACTCCTGAATAAAAATAAAAATGTGTTTGGTCAAATTTTTTTTTACAGTTTTTTACAGTCGCTAGGACACATTTCTCAATACTTAGGTCACTTTTTCAAAACTCTTCACACAGTGAGCACAACAGAAGTATATGTGGGCTAAACTGTGGATCATTTATCATTGCTTTGGCACAAAAGGCATTCAATGACTACATCTTTCAAATTACATTAATTCTTTTCTCACTTCGACACAACAACCGTCAAAACTCTGTGTACCTACAGGCCAATTTGCACATGCTTACACACTGTTTTCAAAACTGTTAAACTTATGTTCAAAACAATAACATAATACAAAACTGAATAAGACAGCATGTCAACATATTTCTACAGTAATATTGTAATGAAATATATTTAGAATCTAAAAATTAAATGGTATAAAAACAATTGGAACAACCACAGCTGATTCCTATTGTATCTGTATCGGTGGATGGTGTGTATACAAATTGTTATACTTTGGAATTACTCCAAAAACATATATAAACAAAACAAAATATAATAACTGCATGATGTCTGATTCATTCTAGTAACATATATTGCAGTGAATTGTAAACAGTAGAGAGGTAGAAGAAAGAAAGCATTTACATCAATTTTTTTTTGTTCAGTGGGTGGGTTGTGGGGAAAGGGAGAAAATATAAAAACAAGGAACATTGTTAACTTTTTCTGTATATGATAAATCATTCTGTTCTTCCTTCAATAAAAATATTATAAAAAAAAGAATAAAAAAAAAGAAAGAAAGCATTTACACAGGAAAACATTGTATAAAGTTACCTGTTGTTAGTGTTTTTTAGGTCATTGTTTTGTGGGTGATAAAGTGTGTTTGTTAGCTGTCAACCTTTGCTAGTGTTATGGAAGAATGTGTTTATTTGAGATATGTATGAAGTGATTTGGTAGTTTTAGTGCATTTTGAATGTGAAATGAACTGCTGTGCCGAGCTGAAAGTTGGTTAGGAGAACTGTGTGAAGAGTTTTGAAAAAGTGACTTAAGTATTGAAAAATGGGTCCTAGCGACTGTAAAAAACTGTAATTGTAAACGGATTGATCTGTCGATAGTGAGCGCGGAAATGCATGTGATAGTGGTCTTATTAAGCGAGTCTTTGAGTCATTCAAACGTTTCGTTCAAACGCCATAGATAGAGAAATGCACATTTCGGATTACATGAGCAGGGAGCAGTCTATTGTCTGTTTTCTTTCGTTTTGAATTGTTCTGTTTAAAAGTAGACATGTCTGTGAGGCGAGTAGGCTATCTTATACACTGAGTTTCGGTTCATGAGACGAGCCCCAGTTCACGCACCGGCGGCTCCAGTTCGTCATTATCGTCTGCTATATTTACTTATTAAATCCAGGCAACTGGTTGATGAAAAATGGATTAAAATTAAGATACAATTAATACAAAACGAAATTCACTTTAAAGAAAGGTTGTGCTTTCTGTTTGATGTCTCTGTGAAAGTTTTAAAGAGTGCCGCTTTCAGAGCGCTCACGTCCGTAACATTGTTTTTTCCTCATAAATGCGAACACGAAAAATAAAATGAAATGAATATTTTATGCTCTGTGTAGACTAGCCTACTGTTAGCCTACTCATTTGTATCCTGAATACGTAGGCTATAGGCTATATGTTGCATACTTTGAACGAGTGTTTATGCTTTCGAGGTTTTTAAATAAGGTTGATATGTGTTTGGTAAGATGTTTAGCCTATATGTTTTGTTGACATGTCGAGTGTTTTCGGTATTATATTTCGTTTTTTTTTTTTTTTTCTAAACAGCACAAGACTTTAAGTAGTTAGGCATTCTGTTTGTACTGCGTGATTTAAAGAAAAGTGCGCTCTTGCTCACACGATCAGCATGGTGATCTTGTGTTTTCTCCTAAATAAAAGCTCAAGGGTTTATTTTTTACAAGTGAAGAAATTAGGACAAAAGTATTGTCATTTTCCTATTAGGCTATATAGCTTAATATAAAATAAAATACAATGTAATGTAGACTGAGACTATATCATAACTAACAAGATGTTTGAGCCCTAGTCATGCTTTTTCTTTGTTCAATGTGCACAGTTCATGGGTCGAAGCCGGTTGAAGCTCTTAATTTTGAGCTCTCAATGTGCACCAGATTGATGCATTTAAACTTAAAATGTACAAAATTTTCTTGCGGGGGAGCATACCCCCGAACCCCCCTAGCGACAGAAGTCCACACAACATGCCCAAAAATGTTTTTAAAGGGTACCTATTATGGCATTTAAAATGTTCCTAATATTGTTCTGGGAGTCCCCAACAACAGTTTTACAAGCATGCAATGACAAAAAACACTTTTGTTGTCTTATAATATGCATTTATTTTTACCTGATTTGCTCACCGACTCCCATATGAATCGTTTAGCGAGTCATTTTTCCAAACCCCGCCTTTGCGTGACGCTAATCTGTGGTGATATGTTAGACACCCAGCCGACGGGGTGTCATTGGTTGTTGCGCTAGATCTTACCCAGAAACAACAGTGCTATTTTCTGATTGGCTAACAACACCAGACGAACAACACCAGAGGAGACCAGGGTTGCCAGGTCTGCACAACAAAACCAGCCCAATTGCTCATCAAACTAACCCAATCACGGCCAAAAATATTCAAATAGCGTTCCCGGGTGTTTCCTCAATAACAATCATGTTCCAGTGGATAAAACAATCGCGTCAACCAGCGTGCACTACACAAACAACCCGCGGAAACAGTGCAGGCATACGGACCTGGCAACACTGGAGGAGACGCGCTTGAATCCTGCCGGTTCCACAGTGAGTGAGTTTTGGGCACTGCGGCATATTAAATATATTACAAATAGTTTTTCAGCGTGAGAAATACAATGTGTGTGCCTGTGCGTACACAACACACAAAATAATTATAGAACATGATACAAACATAAAAGCAACAGCCTACTTACAGATTGTGATTCGGAGAAGGAAGCTGATCCAAATAAACTCGGTACTGAACCTCCCTCCTTCAGTATCAGCCGGCTCGCAAATTCAAACTTTATAGCATTTAGGTTTGTGAAGCAATCATCTTCAAAATGACGCGAACACAGAACAAGTTCGGGCTATAATACTTCTGGGGTATAGTTATGAACTGTAGCCACTGTCTTCAAATGCTCCTCACTGGGCAGATGAAAAAAGTTTGCTTTTGCGTCGCACTTCAAAACACAGCAGCGTCTCGTCGACATGATGTTTTCCCTGGTGTCTCCTAATGCAATGAGTGGGCGTATCTTATTCAAATAACTTGTACAAGTGACGTACGAAAGTTAGAGAAAATGCATCGTTCGTCTATCGATTCATATCAACGACTCAGAGTCGACTCTTACTTTTGAGAGATAATAACTTTGTATACGGTGAACTTTCATATTTAAAACTTTGCAGGATGTTTTCGTTCACTTAGATCTATGTTACACACTACATGAAAGGTAATTTTCAAAATTCCATGATAGGTACCCTTTAAATAATAATTCACAGCACCCACTGATCACAATTACTTCCAGTGGCCCTGAAAACACCTCTTAAAATACTTTAAAAAAAGAATTAAGACGGACGAAATTTGCGGAGGCAGTGTGTAAATGTGATTGACACAACTTGAGGTCGTAGCCTATTTTATATGTTTCGGACTGCAAGATCGAACCTATAGCGTCAGTAGTCTATTATATAATTATTTTGCTCTATCGATCATTGCATAGTATCATAATCAATTCTGTTATTATGCAGTATGTTTTCATTTGTGCCCCCCTGAAAAAAATGAATGCCCGTCCGTGAATTTGTGTCTGGCGCCGGGTCTGATCCCAATACACAGCCATTCTTCACATTCTGGAGCGCTTGGAAACTGTGAATCATTTTGCAAAACAACTGTTTCAATGGATTTAAAGTTTCAAAAAGCTTTGTTTCTCCCATCAATATAACAAGACTGCACACATTTATAACTGACTTCTTAAAAAGACAAGCTCAAAGTCAGATATAATACAGTTTTTCTCGATTGTTTACACACATTTTCTGAAAGAATGCCTCATATTCTCAGAACTCTACACACAAATCAAAAAACACACACACAATGGGCAAAACCCCTCAATTCTCCTGCAAAATGAAACTTTACATTCAAAACAATGTTCTTTCTTCTCAAAATGGTATTTTGTTTTCAAATGACACACACAAACCATCATATGAATAGACATTTGTGGGCGGCAGTGGCTCAGTGGTTCATGTAGGTTGTCTACAAACCGAAAGGTTGGTGGTTCAATCCCCAGTTCCACCTGACCAAGTGTCGAGGTGTCCATGAGCAAGACACCTAACCCCAACTGCTCCCGACGAGCTGGATGGCTGCCGTCGCCCGTCGGTGAATGAATGAGAGAGTGAATGGGTGAATGTGAGGCAAAATTGTAAAGTGCTTTGGTGGCCATTGGGTCTATGAAAGCGCTATATAAATGCAGTCCATTTTACCATTTTTTTTTTTTATAAGAACCAGTTGAACACTGATGTGCTCAATGTAAAACACTGTGATGAATGGAAAACACTTCTTCTCCATTCATCATAATGACTCAGGCCTTTTTTGTTCAGTGTTACACTTACTACAGACAGTACATACATATGTGTTGTAAAATATTTGAGAATATTGTTTTTATACCCAGAACACACAAATACACGGCAACAAATATATTTTATTTTTCCCACAAAAACAATGGGAGATAGATCGCACATTTCGTACATCCCAACCAACACAAAGTTGCACATACAGTGGTCTACATACAAAACAACAGAAAAATGTACTATGCAGTTACAGTAAAAAAATAAATAACTGTGCTGCATCTTCTCTTCTGCTTCGGTCTTTTATGCTAAAGCTCTGGTTGCGAACTGTAAAACTGTGTGACATGTGTTTGCCCATGTGACGAGTCAGTGTGCAGATCTGAATGGCAGTGTGTTCCTGTGAAAACAAGAGATTTTCTGCATGAAAATTGTGCCAAATGCAGAGAATTGTGTGTAGTGTTTTGAAAAACGTGTGTTTTAGAACTGTTTGAGTGTAAAGCAGGAATTGTGCTTGTAGTTTAGCAGAATTGGTTCAGGGGGTTGGTGAATAAGTTACATGTTGTGGTCATTGTGTCTCAAGTACCAGAATTTGTGTGTAAACAATCGAGAAAAACTGTAAGTAGACTTCTATTTATGCATGTGTGTGAACAAATGTCTTTGCACACACACTGTGTCTCATTGTAAAAGCCCACAATCCACTTTAACATTTAGACGATCTTCTTCCTCAAGAAGATCAGGACTGTCAGCTTTAAATTACTGTGACTGATATTGCAATAAAAATGTTTTGATTTTTCTCATGTTTTAGCTGCTACTACGCCTGATCCTGTCACCAGCAGAGACGCATCATCATCATCATCATCACCATCATCATCATCATCACCATCATCATCATCGTCATCACCACCATCATCATGTGCAGGTACCTCAGTGTTCATATGAGCTTTTTTTGGGTGATTTACTGTCAGGAATGCATTAAAGAAATATTAATCTAACAATGAAACTAACTTACTCATGTCATTATATACGACAGGTTTGAGTTTTGAGTAATCCGAGTTCCTGACAGAGAGTAAAATCAGCTTGTTAAAAATCTCAACTCTGTTTTATCATTGCTCATTTGTTTTGTTTTTCAGAAGGCCACGCCCCCTGTTGTGATTCTGTTGAAGCTGTGCTGCGATTGGTTGTCACTGCGCTGATGGGCGTGGCTTCTGTCGCTGCTGTTGTTCTTCTGGTCAATGACGTCAGAGCTTCAAGAGCTAAAACGGAGAAAACAAAAGAGATATCATAAATATCGTGTCATATATTGGATTTGTAATCGTAAAGATGAAAATATGTATAATTGTTTAGTGATGTGAAACAAAGCTTTGCTTAACAATGCTCTTTATCTGATGCCAAAACGGTGAATATTCTTTAATATTTCATTTTATTCTTTAATGCAATCCATTTGACATTTTTTGTTAATTTAATTAGTTGCTTTTTTCATTCTGTTTCATAATGAATGCAGCAACTCCACAAATACAATTGTATTTGTAATGCTTTGCTTAAAGGGATACTCCACTTTTTTTAGAAATAGGCTCATTTTACAACTCCCCCTGAGTTAAAAAGTTGAGTTTTACCATTTTCGAATCCATTCAGCCGATTTTCTGATATTTAGAAGAATATCAGTAACCAGACAGTTTCTGGTCCCATTGACTTAACTAGTTGTTCCTACTGTGGGTGGGTCATCAACATGCTGTTGTTTTGGCAAGGACATGAAATCAAGTCAGCACCTCTGCAATGTCTTGGATTGTGAGAAAATGAACTGACAGTTTATAACAGTTCCATGATCATAGAGTTAGTTTTTGGAGTAAATATATAGGCTGTAATCCGTGCCTTTTTAAAAAAAAAAGCGGGTGCTGGTGTTTCGAGTGCGTTCGGCCAATCAGCGTTCACTAACGTCACAGATAGTTCCTAATAGAGCTGGTTTAGACCCTAAATTAGTTCCTCCAAAAGGAGTTCCTAGAAATGGAAGCTTTAGCGTTAAGTTCTGCCAGAAAGACTCAATTGCTACGTCACTTATTACCTTCTCATCTATCCAATCATTTCTATTACTTGTGGTATAAAAGACCGGTACTAACACATCTTTTAAACAGGTTTAAACCGACTCTGAAGTTGGAGCTAAATTAGTTCCTCCAAAAGGAGTTCCTAGAACTAAAATTGTTCCTAGGTCCGAAAATGGGCGAAGAGGCGGGATTATCTGAGGAGACGTGACGCTAACAGACAGCAGACAAACCGCTAGTAGTGACATCAGCGGCAATCCACCTGTCACTCAAGTGATCATGCCCTTAATTATGCAGAACTTTAAGGCTTAATATTATTTAAAATGATGAGTTCTAATTTTGAATTAAGAAAAAAAAAATCACCCCCCTCACAGTTGTCATGAAGGGCAAAACTAACTATAAAGACCAATACCACTCTTTGTACCAGGCCGTAAACATGTTTATTTGTGCTGTAAAGTTGGGCATTTTAACATGGGGGTTTATGGGATTGACTCTCTTTTGTCTCTAGTGGCCAGTTGATGAATTTCAGTTTAAGTCACTTCTGTGTTGGCTTCATGAGAGATACTGGAATATTGTCTTTTGACTGAAGAAACCGCTTGGTTTTGACATGAAAAGGACTTCTCTACTTTCTCCACATTCTGACATCACAATGTTTGAATACAGCTGTATATGGTACAACACACAGAAATAAACTGAGACATGTCCCAGCAGTCAAAGACGGCAGTCAAAATCTGTGTTAATGTAGAGCAACAATTATATTGATAGAAAACAGAGCAAGAATGTGTTTGAACAACTCCTAATAGCAGTATTTGGTCTGTAAGTGTCTGTCCGGTTCTTATCACTTCAATTACTGGGATCAGTCAGTGGATCATGGAGATGATTATTTGTTACTGTGGAGATGTTCCTGTGTTGACGTGAAAACAACTTCTCTTTCTCTACATTCTAGCATCACAATGTTGTAGCTTGGTTTCAATAAATGTTTTCAAATGAGCTTTTGAGGTCTGAAATGTTAAGTATGTTTTTAGAATGCATTGACCTCTTATATGTCAAACGATCAAACACAATTTCAGGTGAAGGTTCAGGTCCTAGCTGAAATGGTCACGGTTACAAAAGGATAAGACAGGACTCTAAAGTTATAATCTTTCTGTAATACACTCCCAGAAACTGCTCTGTTTGAATGGAAGTCAATGGAGATGTTTTAGTATACAAAAATAAAAGCTTTTCTGTGGAGAAGTTTGCATGAAATATCATTTTGACTGAGCTATATGTGATTTTATATGAAAAATTATAACAGTATGATGACCGATGTGAGAGAGGAATTTTTTATGACACTACCCACTGTCAGAATCAAGAGGTTTGTCTCATGGTCAATGTTCAGGGGTTTTAGAAGCCTATGGATTAATATTGAAAAGGAATTACAGTGTCATAGAGAAATTTAAAATATCACAAATAAATATACATTCATTTATTTTGTAGTGTTAGGGGATGTAACAGTTTAAGACCCAGGGCCAGATACAGTATGATGAAAGAAGACCAGGAGTCGTGAGGTTCAATCAAATAAAGAAAATTTACTGAAGAATAGTTTGTAGTTTCATCGATAGAGTCAGGCTTCAAAGTCTCACGAGGAGGCCGTAGGCCAGAGACTTTACCTTACGCAAAATCTCATACTAGTTATAGCATTTTCCAAGGGTATGACTGACATAAAGTCTAAACACATATGGATCAGATAGCTGTCATCCGAGTCCGAAGATGACCTCGGAGGTCGTAGAAATGCGTCTCGGGGTCAATTGTGGCATCACAAGACCTGCACAAAACATTCAACGCACACAGAAAACACAAGGGAACCGCAGATCCTCCAATGTTGAAGAGGGCCTGAGCTCACTATTATCTGGACAGACCAGTACATACTTATACACATTCCTTCCCTTCTCAGGAAGAAGTACAGATAATGTTCACTTTATTCATTAGAGAAATACACATAAAAGAAGTACAATTCTGTGAATCAGATCACGTAAGTCACGTAGAGTTTGACCCCTGTAACCTTCACTGATCAGCTAAAAACAGATATATAGTCTTCTGATGAGGGTCTTCTTTAGACTTGACCTCTTCTGGAAGCTCTTTTCTCAAAGCAGCCTCTTCTCTCAAGATCCTCTTTCAGGTCAATAAAGATTAGTCACAGACATCAGAATGTACTTATAAAGAAACTGGTAAAACACTCACAGCAACATATGATTACAAATATATGTGAATCACTCATAGAATGTATTATGATTATATAAACATGCTTATACTTGATTATAATTTTTTATAGGAATAATAAGCACTCAGAAGGATATATATATATATATATATATATATATATATATATATATATATATATATATATATATATATATATATATATATATATATATATATATATATATATATCCCGTTTAATCCCAAATTTTTTCTTGCAATTTGAGTACATGCATTTTACTCCTTAGACCTCCCTAACACTCAAATTGTATGCCCTTTTTGATTTTATGTTGGTTAAGTTAGTGAAAAAATAGGTTTTATACTCGGTCACAATAGTGACCAGTGGGAAACACCATAGTCAGAATTCATACAATTTCTTTAATTAGACCTATTTACACAATACATTCCAAGACATCCAATACCTCGTTTTTTCATTTCATGAAGGAGGCTTATGAGGTGAAAAGGTTGTCATGTACAAAGTTACACCCTGGAGGAACTTCTGCTTGTTCGGCTAGACCCCTATGGGCTAGACCATGACTACACTTGGGCCCTGTCCTAGGCCAGTTTCAGGGAGATGCATGTTCATTCAGTGCACTGAAGATGGGCCGTACGTTGTAGAAAGGGTTGTTGGGTTGTTTGGGGTCATGTGTGGGGCACACCAATTGGTTGTCATGAACATCTGCCTAATCCTCCAAATATTTTACTTCTGCATCGCCATTCAATGCCTGGCAAATGGGCCATTTCACCCTGGTACTCACTATCTGAGCCCTCACTATCACTGTCACTTTCAATTTGGGTGGGGGATGGGGGGGTTGGGGGGTTGTCACATATCTCTAGAAGGTCCAACACATTGATAGTTTCTGGGATACTGATAACTACACTGAAGAAAATTATAAACGCAACACTTTTGTTTTTGCCCCCATTTTTCATGAGCTGAACTGAAAGATCTAAGACTTTTTCTATGTACACAAAAGGCCTATTTCTCTAAAATATTGTTCACAAATCTGTCTAAACAAGTGTTAGTGAGCACTTCTCCTTTTCAGAGATAATCCATCCACCTCACAGGTGTGGCATACGTTCAGTGTAGGATTAACAGCCAAAACCTGTATTTTCAATTGAAATACTGTGTTATACTACCGGTCACAATTGTGACCGTAAACAAATTTACACGTCTTACGAACAAAATATATATGCAGGAGTATAATTCTCAAAATATATCAGTAGTAGACCCTTTAAAGAATATATGTACAAAATATTATAGTTCTATCTGTTAATTAAGATGTTTTACATAGTACTTGTTTTAGTAGTCTGAGGAAGACATCTTCTTCCAGATTTGCAAGCAAGAAGTAAACTGATCTGGTCATGTGACCTTTCACACTAGTCACATGACATTAATGGATTTTAATGAAGACAATCTATTTTTTCATTTAAAAGTTGAATTTCTTGCCCAAAGCCAATAACAACATTTTTAGAGCTTCTAGAAATAAGAAAAAAGTTGCGGTCACAATTGTGACCGGTGGGATTAAACGGGATATATATATATATATATATATATATATATATATATATATATATATATATATATATATATATATATATATATACATATATAAGAGACAAGGGATTCTGACCCCAAGAGTGAGCTGTATTTCTTTACTCACCATAGACAGTAACAGTGAATCGGTGTTTAGTCTCTGAGCTGCTGTTGCTGATCTTAACTTCATAAACTCCAGCATCTTCAGTTCTGATGTTCATGATGATCAGAGATCCAGTCTTCTTGTCCAGCTTCAGTCTGTCTCTGAATCTCCCATCAAGAACATCAGGGATCATATTTCTCACTCCATCGGTTTTAGCTATAAGAGGCCCGTTAGTTCCAAATGTCCAGAATATCTTTTCATCTTTCTGTATTTCAGTGAGACTACAGTTTAGAGAGACTGAATCTCCCTCCTTCACTGACACTGACTTCAGTTCATCTGTACCAGCAAACACTCCTGAAGAACACACAGAAACAGTCTCTGTCACACATTCAACATTAAATTGTTTTAATGAAATGATTAATTGAAATGATTACAAACTTTGAGAAAGCAGAAAGATAGAAACAGCATCATGGGAAATAAATGGCAGGATGAAAAACAGATATCTGAGTACCAGCAAAAGCATGGCATCAAAAAGACTTCAGCAGAGGTCAAAATCATGACATCAACACTTTGACGTCATAATGACTTTCATTTGTGACCTATTTCATGACGTCATTTTGACATCAATGTTTGATGTCATATTGATGTTAAATTGACGCCAAGGTGCACACTGTGATGTCACGCAAGCTAAAGACAGATAAAAAGATAAAAATAAAATTAAATGAATTTTAAAAGTGAGTGAGACAGAGGAGGTAAAGAGAAGACAAGGGGCAGCTTTTAAACTTATATTTGGTTAGCTAAGTTTGAGACAGACAGAACTTCAACCTGACGTCAAGTAGCCTACTTTTATTGTCTCTTGAAATAAATTATAGACCCATCTTTTGAATTGATATCGAATCTTAGATAATCGTTTATAAATAATGTTGCATTATTACAATACAATCACCAACAATAAATTTAGCAGATTATTTAAAGGTGCCCTAGAATGTGAAATTGAATTTATGTTGGCATAGTTAAATAACAAGAGTTCAGTACATGGACATGACATACAGCAAGTCTCAAACACCCTTGTTTTCTCCTTTTTATTTAAATCTCGTTTTTGAAAAACACCCCTAAAAAACAGGCGAATCTCCGCATAACACCGACTGTGACGCAACAGTCGGGATCATTAATATGTACGCCTCCAAAAATTTGCATATGCCAGCCCATGTTCAGTGCCAGGCACTGTGCAACCGAATCAATAGAAGTTCTGCAGGTGAAGAAACAAGCGAGGATCATAGGGAAAATGGCAGATAAATGCTATGTTCCAGGCTGTGCAGAGGAGGTGAGGACTTTTCATACCCTTCCCACAGAAAAGAAATGTCAACAGGCGTGGTTGATGTTTATCTATAATCGGATACCGCAATAGTTTAATTTGAAGTTGTTAGTTTGCTCTGCCCATTTCACCACGGACTTATTTTCTAACCTGGGACAATATCAAGCAGGCTTCTCTCAGTGAATAAACTATACAGAAAGCGATCAAAGAACAATCTTTCCACACAGCGCAAGTTTATCTGGACACTTGCCAAACTCGTTATGAAATCAATGATGCGCGTTCCACTGCACAACGAAGCTCTTACTGTATGTACATCAACGTGTTTGCATTGGTGAAAGCATTAGAGAGAGTGCAGAAACTGCGTTGCAATGATAAGATCTTCAGTCTCGCGATCAACAGACTGTCATCTGCTCAATGCTCATCACGGCAACATTTTATGTGATGGAAATAGATTTAAATACTTTAAAAACATCTCACGATTCGTTAATCTCGATAGCTGTAATAGTAAACGTATAATAGCTGTAGCAAAAGTATTCGAGAGTTTCACATGTAATACGTAGCTATTTCATATGCAAGCATGGCAGCCAATCAATCACAGCAGTGGCCGGATACACTGAATCAGAGTCGTATATAGAGAGAGTTGCGACACGCTTTGATGTCGCCGCGACGGCTGTCACGTGGTTCATGTAAGCCCCAATAGTTCCAAAACATACGCAGGCTGTCATGTTCTTCTATGGACAGACAGCAGCGATTGCATTATCAAACGGTAAATATAACATAAAACACACACCCACATACTTTTTAAGCTGTTATTGCATTTTGTTAATGTCAGGTTTGCATTGGAGAGGCAGGGTGACAACTTAGTTACGTTTTAGGCTATGTTTTTGGAAGGAAAAGCTTAGTGTTCACGTTCGCATGGGTAGTAGCACTGGCTTTACCGGCTCTAACTTAACTTTTCCATGTCATTCATCTGATGATGGACGTCTCATGATATTTATTTTAGCACAACTGGGCTGTATTTGGCTATTGATTCCCGTGATCTTGCTTATAAATTCCGATTCAGCCATTATAGCCTACCTTCGTGATCACGCAAAGAGGTCTGCAGTCTGTGCAGAATTCCAACCAGCATAAAATATAAATAATTACGCTGTGTATATGTACAAATGAATGATTTAGGAGGAAAATAGACTGCTCCATAACGTAGAAAGCAACGACTATATTTCAATGTTCGGTAAATATTAACTTCATAAAATGAAACCGGAGAGATAGTTAATGGCTGAATTAACTACAGTATGTTCCTAAATTCAGTATGGCTAATGTACCCCTTCATCCTACCCTAATCAGACTACCATTCATCAGAAAACACAACATGTATGTACTGTGTACAGTACACATGTTTCAATCACGCATAACTAATCCTAACCCACCCACCCACCCACCCACCCACACACACACACACACACACATATATGAATGCATGTGTATTTATGTAGTACTATATGTATTACACAAACACATATATGCATTACCCTAACCCAATTAAATAAATGAATAGTGTGTGTGTATTATATATATATATATATATATATATATATATATATATATATATATATATATATATATATATATATGTAGTGTATTATACAGTATATCAATATTTCACATTCAAAGATATCACATATAGTTTTTTTGTCAGACATTAGCATTCACTGATTCTGTACTTTGTTCACAGTAAAACTGTTCCTCATAAAGATGAAGTTAAACTATGGAAGTCCTTTCAAACCCCACGTGATTCTCAGGAACACACACTCAGGCTATTCACGTCGCAAGACATTAAGCGTCTTAAGACAAAAGCACAAAACACATTCTCACACACTCTCTAACCAACAGATGAAACTACATTAATATTCCATATCTGAAAATGAGGCCTTCTGTAGTTTGAGCTGTGGAATACAATACTGTAAAAATACATTAAAAATGTCATGAAATTAAATGTGCTGTCATTCTGCAAACTGTATTGCTTAAATTGCCATATTATGCCATTTTGGCATAATATGGCATATATTATAATATGGCCATATTATGCCATAGATGTCAAACACTGAAAGTTTAATAATTTATGGAAAGATGACTTGAGACCATCAGCTTAATGGATTGTAAACTCAAAGTTACAGTGATACATTTTCATGTATTTGCATCTGTTATTGTAAGCTGTCCATCAACAAGTGTTATTGAACCGGGGCGCAGTTAATCATAGTTACGTCAGTGCTAAGAAGACCATCTTATGCTTTTACAGTAAATAGAACAAGCAAACCTGTAATTGTGACTCACCATAAACAGTAACAGTGAATCTGTATGTGGTCACGCTGCTACTGCTGATGATCACTTCATATTCTCCAGAGTCTGTGTTTCTGGTGTTCATGAGATCCAGTCTGATGATCCAGCTTCAGTCTGTCTCTGAATCTCCCATCAGGACCATCAGATGTGGAGAAGATTCCAGCCTCTTTATCGATTCGAGCTATTTGAGTCTTTGGATGTCCAAACCTCCATGTTATCAGATCATATTCCTGTATTTCAGTAACGGTAGATTCTAGAGTGACTGAATCTCCCTCCATCACTGAAACGATCTTCACTGCGTCTGAATCAGCAAACACTCCTGAGGAACACAGAGTTTCTCAGTCACACACTGACATTATTAAAGAAGTCAAACAAAATATTTTTACATTGGTGTAATTAAGCTGTAACTTTAAGCTTGTAGTTTTAAAATTATTACAAACTTTGGAAATACTCTTTGCCTTTAACATTAACGTGAGAATTCAGTGAGTTGAGAAAAGAGAAAAGTGATTGTTTGAGGTAATTGTCTAGATCTGGAGCATTACTCTGTGTGGGAAGAATCAGAAGTGAAATAAAGCTCCAGGCAGTCATGTGGAAAAACTTTCAACATTGTTAGGGCATCATGAAAACTATACGAAGTTGTGTGTAAAACATTGCAACGATATAATGCTAATATACACAAGACTTCACATATCAATTATTATGCCAATAAGATAATAGAAAACTAATACAATAAATGTGAGACCAAAAACGAATCCAGACTAGATCTCACAGTGATATAATCCTAGTTAGATTTATGTTTCTGGTAACACTGAAACTATATAAAAAATAAATAAATAAAAAAAAATAACTTACCAACCAGATGCAAAAAGCACAAACAGAAAAAACAAACGAGTAAAACATTTTCTTCATCAGTTCAGAAAAGAGGAAATGTTTGTGTCCTGTCTAGAGTCTATAATCACTGATGTGAAAACTGTTTCAGTCTGTGTTAATATGTGTGATTTGTTATTGATTTGTTAATTTCCGAGAAATGTATTACTCTCAAAACTATGTTTCTGCTTGCTATTTCTTCTCTAAAAAGAATTGGGGATGTTCAAGCTTTCTCGGTTTCTCCCTCGTGCTTGGAATTCTCGCCCGGCATGGTAAAAGCTTTTCTCCATCCTAGACCGGGCTATGTTCCCAAGGTCCCAACTAATACTGTTAGGCCTATTGTATAGTCCTCCTCCTTTTCTGATGTCGGACCAGGAGAAACTTAATCTGCTCTGCCCAGTTAGGGCTTTAGATGCCCACGTCCACAGAGCTGCCCTGTGGAGGAAATCTGAACAGTTGTTTGTTTGCTTTGGACCACCCAAAAAGGAGTGTCCTGCATCTAAGCAGAGGATGAGCAAGTGAGTGGTCGAGGCCATCTCACTTGCTAACGAGTCGGCTGGTCAGCCTTCACACCCTTGGCTGTGCGAGCTCACTCTACTAGGAATATGGCTGCCTCTAAAGCTCTTTTGTCAGGAGTCTCTCTTCAGGACGTTTGTGATGCGGTAGGCTGGTCCTCACCGCATACATTCGTCAGATTTTACCATCTTGACTTCAGCTCCACTCCAGGGGCGCAGGTGCTTTCGTCCGAATGTGCGCCCTGACTTCACACGACGGACACTTGCTCGTATGGCGACGTGGGTATTGGCGTTCCCACAGTGTTTTCACGCAGCTTGAGTTTCCTGATAGGGAACGTCTCTGGTTACATATGTAACCCTAGTTCCCTGAAGAGAACAAGACGCTGTGTGTCTATGCCATACTCCCGGCATGCCCGAAGATCACTTGCTTCAGTCTATCAGAAGCTGACGCGCTTGTGTTTTGGGAGTGCTTTATAGTTTCCTGGTCGATGACGTCACCCGCCTATGACGTTCCGTCTCGCCATTGGATTGATTTCATACGTGCTTCATGACGCACTCACGCAGGGCGTTCCCACAGCGTTTTCACACAGCGGCTCGTTCCCTTCAGGGGAACATACGTAACCAGAGGCGTTTTTTTTTCAATGTGGTTGTGGTTATTTTAACGTGGTGTATTGTTGTTAATTATTCTTGAATAAAAATATGTAATTCCATTTGTATTTTTGCATTTGTGTTTTTTAACAATGTGCATGTTTGTGTTGTTTTGTAAGGAACACACAAAAAATTGTGCAATGAAAAATCCCATAGGCCTAATTTATTGGCGTATTAAACATTCTATTTGTATAAGTATATGGCTAAGTTTGCATGAAATATCATTTGGACTGAGCTATACGTGTATTTAAATGAAAAATTATACCAGTATGACCGATGTGACAGGGAGGAATTATTATGACACTACCCACTGTCAGAATCAAGAGGTTTGGTCAGTTTTCAGGGATTTTAGAAGACTATGGATTAATATTTAAATTGAATGAGTGTCATAAAGACATTTCTAAGATCACAAATAAATACGAATTTTTATTTTGTAGTATTAAGAAGGATTATAACAATAAAATGGCACTTCTGTAATATATAATAGAGTGAGCTGTATTTCTTTACTCACCATAGACAGTAACAGTGAATCTGTGTTTAGTCGATGAACTGATGCGGCTGATCTCAACTTCATAAACTCCAGCATCTTCAGTTCTGATGTTCATGATGATCAGAGATCCAGTCTTCTTGTCCAGCTTCAGTCTGTCTCTGAATCTCCCATCAGGACCATCATAGATCTTATTGTTCTCTCCATCATTTTTAGCTTTAGCTATAAGAGGCCCGTTAGCTCCGAATGTCCACATTATCTTATCATCTTTCTGTATTTCAGTGAGACTAGAGTTTAGAGTGACTGAATCTCCCTCCTTCACTGACACTGACTTCAGTTCATCTGTACCAGCAAACACTCCTGAAGAACACACAGAAACACTCTCTCAGTCACACATTTTTAATGAAGCTTTAACTGTTAGTTTTGAAATGATTACAAACTTTGAGAAAGTAGAAAGATAGAAACAGCATCATAGGAAATAAAAGGGTGGAAAACATATCTGAGTTTACACACCTTCACATAGTTTACATTTTACGTTTTGATTTAGTGTTATAAATTTCATAAGTAAATACAACAGTAGGAAACTTCTCATGGTCACATCTATATCTCAGTAATATCTGGGAATAAGAGCAAGAGCTTTGTCTGACTGATTTAAATGGTTTACTGTTGATCTGAACTAACTTCTACTAGAACCCCAAAAAGGTTTGTAACTCACCATACAGACGGCAAAAGTACAGCCAGAAAAAAAATAGTTTTTCCTTTAAACATTTTCTTCCAACAGCTCTGACTATGAAATAGGAGTTAGAAATTATTAGATTATCTGAGCGCGATGTACATCTACTTCTTCTGTCTCTGTGTCTCGGCTGAGTGAACATGCGTGTAGGCGTTAAGGCTGTAATCCAGTTTTGCTACAGTGATATTTTTTTCAAATTCATTGGACCGTGTGTCATTGTCTCAAGACATGCAAACACAAAAGCACATTAACCACAAACGTCCAGTGATAAAACACATTCTCACACATTCTCTATCCAACAGATGAAACTACATTCATATTCCATATCTGAAAATGAGGCCTTATGTAGTTTGAGCTGTGGAATACAATACTGTAAAAATATTTCATTTCATTTTATTAGAGGATAACCCCTTGAGATGAAACATCTCATTTTCGAGGGGGTCCTCAAGATAACACAAAACACTTACACCTTAAACACACATACATACCAAAGCTCTTCCTCACAACCAACCACCCCAACCTGTCCCGCCTCTGTCCAAAGCGTGTTCACATAAACAATATAGTATTACAATATTACAGGAGAGAACCATTTTTGACAAAACCACCAAAACAAGCAAGTATATGACCTACATACATATACAAATACAAAAATACATACCTATATACACATTCTGTACATACACACAGGTCAAACACCAGAGAAACATTTACACTGATCACAGGATTGTAAGTAAGTTAAAAGGGCTGACTTAAAGAGTGGAAAGGAAGAGATGGACCTTAAAGAACAAGGTAAGCTGTTCCAATCCGAGGGGGCTTTGAATTTGAAAGCACGTCTTCCGACTTCTTTATATATTTTTGGAACGGCAAAAAAAGGATGATCAAGGTGTCTCAGGCCATAAGTTGACCTATATAGGACTAGATGTTGCTTCAAATAAGAAGGATAATTAAAAAAGATACATTTATAAATAAACTGAAACCAGTGAAGCTGTCGTCTGGCCCTTGGTGATAAGAGATTCAATTGTTGATACATATGACAATGATGAGTTAGAAACGGACATCTCAACACAAATCGACAAAGACTGTTATAAACAACATTTAAGGATGTAAGGTGTAATTCTGTTGTACTCATATAGACAAAGTCAGCGTAATCAATAATGGGAAATAAAAGTTGAGTTACAATTCTTAATCTAATCAATTGTGTGAAAAAATTAATTGAACGATATAATAATCTTAAATTATAATTTACTTTTTTCACTACAGAGTCAATATGAGGCCTGAAGGATAAACTGGAGTCGAGCCAGAGGCCCAGATATTTAAATTCCTCAACATTCTCCATAAATGTATCATCTAAGAATTTAATAGTTAGACTATTACCTTGGTTATGACGGGCAGACCTAGTTGAGAATAACATACTATATGATTTACTTTTATTCAATATAAGTCCATTATCCGAGAACCACTTTTGAATAGCATTAAAATCAGATTGCAGTGAGAATTGAATCAAATTAATTTCACGTTGAAGAATAAATAACTGTATCATCAGCATATAAGAGTATCTGACTGTCAGAGCACATTTGTGGGATATCATTAATAAAAATAGAAAATAAAAGAGGGCCTAAACAAGAACCTTGTGGAACACCCTTTTCCATTATCAAGAACTGAGAGAGAGCCCCATTGAGATTTACACACTGACGTCTGAAGTGAAAATAGGAATTGAACCATAAAATTGACTGTTCAGAGAGACCAATGTTATATAATTTATCAAGGAGAATATAATGATCAACCAAGTCAAACGCTTTGGTGAGATCTATAAATATTGCTCCAGTGAACATATTATTATCCAAGGAAGATGTAGCATCGTTAACAAATTTTGTGAGAGCAGTTGTGGTGGAGTAATTGGGGCTAAAACCTGATTGGTTTGGAGAAAAAATAGAGAACTCATTAATGTATTTAAACAATCTCTTGAATATAATTTTTTCAAATACTTTTACTACATTACTAATAATTGAGATTGGTCTGTAATTGTTAGGATCGAGAGGATCACCACTAAGGTGTTACTAGCACACTTCCACATGATTGGAACTTTGCAAGTAGATATAGATAAATTAAATAAATCACATAATGGATATGCTAGAACATGAGAGGCAATCTTAATAAACTTTATCTCTAGACCATCTATACCAACACCACTTCCAGATTTAATCTCAAGAATTGCCTGCTGTACCTCAGATCTAAGTGAATGAAAACATCCTGCAAAGTTTTAAATATGAAAGTTCACCGTATACAAAGTTATTATCTCTCAAAAGTATGAGTCGACTCTGAGTCGTCGATATGAATCGATAGACGAACGATGCACTTTCTCTAACTTTCGTACGTCACTTGTACAAGTTATTTGAATAAGATACGCCCACTCATTGCATTAGGAGACACCAGGGAAAACATCATGTCGACGAGACGCTGCTGTGTTTTGAAGTGCGACGCAAAAGCAAACTTTTTTCATCTGCCCAGTGAGGAGCATTTGAAGACAGTGGCTACAGTTCATAACTATACCACAGAAGTATTATAGCCCGAACTTGTTCTGTGTTCGCGTCATTTTGAAGATGATTGCTTCACAAACCTAAATGCTATAAAGTATGAATTTGCGAGCCGGCTGATACTGAAGGAGGGAGGTTCAGTACCGAGTTTATTTGGATCAGCTTCCTTCTCCGAATCACAATCTGTAAGTAGGCTGTTGCTTTTATGTTTGTATCATGTTCTATAATTATTTTGTGTGTTGTGTACGCACAGGCACACACATTGTATTTCTCACGCTGAAAAACTATTTGTAATATATTTAATATGCCGCAGTGCCCAAAACTCACTCACTGTGGAACCGGCAGGATTCAAGCGCGTCTCCTCCAGTGTTGCCAGGTCCGTATGCCTACCTATTTCCGCGGGTTGTTTGTGTAGTGCACGCTGGTTGACGCGATTGTTTTATCCACTGGAACATGATTGTTATTGAGGAAACACCCGGGAACGCTATTTGAATATTTTTGGCCGTGATTGGGTTAGTTTGATGAGCAATTGGGCTGGTTTTGTTGTGCAGACCTGGCAACCCTGGTCTCCTCTGGTGTTGTTCGTCTGGTGTTGTTAGCCAATCAGAAAATAGCACTGTTGTTTCTGGGTAAGATCTAGCGCAACAACCAATGACACCCCGTCGGCTGGGTGTCTAACATATCACCACAGATTAGCGTCACGCAAAGGCGGGGTTTGGAAAAATGACTCGCTAAACGATTCATATGGGAGTCGGTGAGCAAATCAGGTAAAAATAAATGCATATTATAAGACAACAAAAGTGTTTTTTGTCATTGCATGCTTGTAAAACTGTTGTTGGGGACTCCCAGAACAATATTAGGAACATTTTAAATGCCATAATAGGTACCCTTTAAAGGATCTGCTGTTAACATCTTGGTGCCAGATACACACCTTCAGGAGTCTAGTGGAGTCCAGACGGCTCAGGGCTGTTTTGGCTCCAAAAGGGGGACCAACACAATGTTAGGAAGGAGATCATAATGTTATGCCTGATCGGTGTATGTAAGCTACTTTTACTCAAGTACTTAATTTGTGTTCTTCGTTATTTGCATACAGCTCTTTTAAGCTTGGATTGACACGGCAATTATTTACACGGCAATTATTTGCATTCTTCGAGCGCTTGAAAACAGGCAATCATTTTGCAAAACAATTGTTTCAAAGGATTCAAAGTTTTGAAAAGCTTTTTTTCTCCCATACTCAGTGTCCCATTGTGAAAGCCCATAATCCACTTCAACATTTAGACAATGTCTCCTCAAGAAGATCAGGACTGTCAGCTTTGAATGACATGTGATTGACAGAGCAATAACACATGTTTTAATTTTTCCCCAGGTCCTGTCACCAGCGGAGACTCATCATCATCAGGTTTGTCAAAATGTGAACACATCAGTGAACTCTGTCAGACATGTGCAGGTACCTCATTGGCCATATGAGCTTTTTTGCTGACTTACTGCCAATGCATTAAAGAATTATTAATCTAAAAATGAATCTAACAGGTTTGAGTTTTGAGGAAATCCGAGTTCCTGACAGAGAATAAAATCAGCTTGTTAAAAATCTCAAATCTGTTTTATCATTGCTCCTATGTTTTGTTTTTCAGAAGGCCACGCCCCCTGTTGTGATTCTGTTGAAGCTGTGCTGCGATTGGTTGTCACTGCGCTGATGGGCGTGGCTTCTGTGGCTGCTGTTGTTCTTCTGGTCAATGACGTCAGAGCTTCAAGAGCTAAAACGGAGAAAACAGAAGAGATATCATAAAAATTGTGTCATATATTGGATTTGTAATCGTAAAGATGAAATTATGTCTAATTGTTTAGTGATGTGAAACAAAGCTTTGCTTAACAATGCTCTTTATCTGATGCCAAAACGGTGAATATTCTTTAATATTTCATTTTATTCTTTAATGCAATCCATTTGACATTTTTTGTTAATTTAATTAGTTGCTTTTTTCATTCTGTTTCATATTGAATGCAGCAACTCCACAAATACAATTGTAATAACATTTCTCACCCCAATAAATCACTGTAGAATTGACCTGAATATGAAGTACCGAACTGTTTTCAGCAGACTAAATTCTGGATGCATTTTTTTCTATTTATTTTCTCCATTAGGATTTCACTAAAATATTCATAAGCCATTAATCAAACCACCAATATGAATCACAGCACACACTTTGGTCCGAATGGAAAAAAAAAAGAAAAGAAAAAAAAGTTTATGAAAATAAGGAATAAAAGCTAGTTTAAGTCTGCTTGACATCTTTTATGATGGAATGAATTGCAATCACATGATGCAACATTTGCCATAATACTTTGACTGTTTTATAAAAGAAAATCAATATTTAAATTTGATATTTAAATTTATATTATAGTACATTGTTGTAAATGTTTCTCTGTCACACGTGTACCGCATCGTCCTGCAAAATAACATCTACTGTACATGCTGCAATAGAGCAATATATATATATATATATATATATATTAATACACACGTTCTGGTGAGGTCGACTAATAGCTATGGAGATTATTAATAACATTTTGGAAGTGACATCTGAAAGGTGAATATGGATTATTGAATTTTTAATACTGAAAACGTCTGTGAATTTTTTTACATTGAAATTTTCACAGCTTAAATATACAACCATGTTGAATTT